>ML685836.1:1797863-1820905 GCA_007922175.1 Pelusios castaneus
AGAGTTTGTTGGCTTGCTTCAGTGCGGGGCGGAGCCGCCCCGTCACAGTGGAACATCCTCTAGACTAGAGGGAGATGTGACAGTACTTTACACCACTTTTTGCTGGAAAGCAGAGGAAAGATGGAAATCAGCAAGCCTTTGTTTCTATTCCTGACTCTGATGGGGAGTCTTAACTTTTTGTTTTTACCACTGTGGGCTTTCTTAAGTGAATACACTATAGTAATTATTTTTATACAGCAACTTTCACCTAAGATACAAAGTTCACTGCACAAACATTATATTCTTTTAGCAACACAAGCCCCATGTGAGGCCATTAGGCCCATTTTCTAGAGGGGAAAAGCTCAGAATCAGGCTTGCTTGCAGTTTTACAGGGAGGGAGAAGATGATATTGGTTCACAGGTGGCCCAGCAATATTTAGAGAGAAAAATGCAGAGAGAGAAATTTTGCAAAGGAATAGAGACAGTTGGAAACTTACCTTCAGAACTGGGTTTTTGACAAAAAGGGAGAGAGTTTGACTAAATGCCATTGAAACATGGAAAATTTAGATTTTTCATAAAAAATCCAAATATTTTGGTTGAAATCCCTAAAGTTCTGATTTGGAAATGCCACTATGGTCCTTCATGATAGTTGTCGTTCAGGTGCTTCTTATTCCTATTCTTCTCCATGAATTGGGTTACTTTTCCAGACCACATCTGCCATGATGCACCATGACCACTGGCTCCCTGATTCAAAACAGTGGCTTTACCAAGAGGGTAGCCTGTGTGTCACCATGGCGGAAGTGGCTCATAAATTAGACAGGGCCAGGAAGCACACCAAACTACAGCTCTAAGTAGGTACAAGAATGTCATTTCCAAACCAAAGTTTTCATACCAAAATTTTCAATTTCTAATTTTTTGCCCCCATCCCCTCTCAATTGAAAATGTTCATGGAATGTTTGGACAAACACCTTTTTTTTTTTTTTTCATGTAATCAACATTTTCCACAGAAGAAAATCCCATCTTCTGACCATTTCTAGAAATTGATGTAGCTCTGCACCCTTTGCAGGCAGTAGCACTAGCAGCTTTCAAAAAACTCCACAGGTAATTGGAGACACCATGAGCCCACTTAATATTAGGAGCCCCAGTACAGAGAAACCAGAGTATTTTACTGGACTCTCTCCAACTATGCTGCTGGTGATGTGGAATGCCTGGCCACGCTCACCAGGAAACACTGAGCTAACTAAGAAAAAAAAAAAAGACGAGGGATAGGCAGGTAGCTACTACTCAGTATCTGAGCTGGGAAATAAATGAGGTGTCTTAAAAAGAAGGTATCCTTTGAGAGAAGCAAGTTCCAGAAATCAGCTGATAAGTTAAGTTCCAAAAGGGGAGCCGTGTTAGTCTAATTCAGCAAAACAGACAAGGAGCCCTGTGGCATTTTTAAAGACTAACAAATGTATTTATTTTCCTCCCTTTCTGTAAGTTACCCATCTTCAAGCGTCAGACGAAGTGGGATTTTCTCCCACGAAAGTTCATACGATAAATAAATTCATTAGTCTTTAAAAGTGCCACAGGACTCCTTGTTTTTTTCCGATGAAAAGTTAAGTGACCAGTGAATTTTAGTATTAACAAGTATCTTCCCACAGTGCTATGTCCCATCAACAGACCCACTAGCAGCCCTCATTGGGCTGGTATCGCCTATACCATGGAAACTTCTGGAAAACACAAAAAATGGCACAATAAAACTTTAATTAAAAAATAAAGGCACACAGAAAAGCAAATAAACATTGAAATGTAAACAGGCTGTGTGGAGTTTTCAATTTCTGTTCCAACAAATCCCTCATTATGTTATACAACAACAAAGTAAAAAGGCAATAGGAAACAGAAAAAATGAAAGAAATAGAGGAGAGGAAAATCATTCAGTCCTAGTGGGCAGGATTGGCCTAGACATCTGGGAGGTATAGCAGATAAAATTCTGAGCACCACTGAAATCAGTGGTAAGTCTTCCATTGACTTCAGTAGGGTCAGTATTTCACCCGTAGGCTCTGAGCACTAGTGAGAGAACAACAGAATATACAACAATAAAAGATACATCACAATGAAAGCAAATGAAAAATCAAAAAAACAGAAGATGTGGCAATGATTAGGAAATTAAGAATTATGACATCAGATCAGGCCAGTGTGACATGCTACACCCCTTCCCCTGACACACACCCTTGTAATGTGATCTGTCTTTCCTGTTCACTCTTACAGTGTATCCGTGTATGGTCTAATGAAAGGTATACAAGTAAGGTGTTTTTGGAATGCTTATGACATGCTCTGCATTACAGTTATGATAGCATGATTCCTGAAACATCATACATGTGGACAGATATGAAACTCTGTTTTTCATGATCCCAACTGAAACACAGAGTTGTATTTCCACACCCTGGAGAGGCATGCATAAAGAACAATGTGGCTTAAGTACTTTGGCTCCAGAAAGAAGAATCACCTGACTGCAAGAAGGGGGGCTCAGGGGTGTTGAAAAGAAAAAGACACACTTTGAACTGTAGAGGGCTCTTCCCTGGAGACCATCTTCTCAGCAACATCAAGGACTGATACCTACCCATGGACTGGAAGAGTAGCTGTAAATCGTCACAGCCAAGCTTATGGGTAAACTGAACAAAGACTGAAAATAGTGATCTTAGTTTAGAATGTGACTTTATCTTTTATTTGATTGCGGTTATCTCCTTGACTGATTAAACATTTGATTTCAACTTATGCTTGTTTTATCTAAAGCAGTGCACATTGAGTGAGACTGTGTAAGGCCTCAGTGAGAGAAAAAGGGGTGCATATCGATTTCTTTGTTAAATATATGGACAAGTGGAAATGAGTTGCACTGAACTCTGCAAGACAGGAGTTCCCGAGCTTGCATATGGGACTGGGGGTGTTTGCTGGAGGACCATCCCATGAGTGGCTAGTGAGAGCACTCTTCCACTGGTTTAGGGATCAGTTACTCACAGGTGGCTGTGTGCGAGCTCACCCAGGAGTAGGGGTTCACACAGCAAGGTGGGATAAGTTGTGGCCCTGGAGTGGAGAACTGGGAGGCACAGCTGCATACCAGTCCAGATGGCAGGAGGGGAAATGTCACAACCAGTGATCCATCTAGTCTGGCATGTCACCTCAAACTGTAGCCAGAATAAAATACTTCAGAGGAAAGTGCATGAAACCCCAACAAAACAATTTTAGAACAACCTTCCCAGAAGGCTTAGGCTTAGAGTTATGGCATGAAAACTCCACTAAAGTGCAGTAATGGGACATGCAACTACTGGGAAACTTCTCCCTGAGTGATTTGTTCATTGTCACAAAAAGGAGGTCCATTTCACAGCCAGGCAGAGAACCAAGATGTTCTCTCTCTGACTTCCACAAAGTACTCAAACTCTCCTATCATCTCTGCTTTAGTAAGGACTGTCTGGCTGTTTCTCACTGGATGGGTTACAACAGTTCAGTAAATAGTCATCTTTGCGAACACAACTGCCTGGCAAATGCTTTGTCTTAACTCTGAATGTTGTTCTTGAGGCAGGGACAAGACAATGAATGCTGGACAGGAAGAAACAATAGACCGCACAAGAAGAATATTATTGTCTGCTCTGTATTCAGCATATTTCTACTGGTGTTCCAAATATTTCTCCCTCTTTTTCCAAAGCTCTTTGTTCCAAAGCTCTGACAGTCAGTGGCTGACTAGTTCTAAGAAGCATGAGGATTTATACCCCTTCTACATTTCTAAAGTTTATCTTCTCTCATGTAACTGTAGGTGTTCTCATTATTCATATAAATGTCCAATCCAGGTTTGATACCGGTAAATTCTTGCCCAATGATATCCTGTAGAAGGAAGTTCCACTGGTAAATTAAGTTTTGTGTAAAGAAGAATTTTCTTTAAATATGTTGCATTTTATTGAATGTTCCCTTGTTCTTAAATGATGAAAAACTACATTTTAATTCAGCCACACAATCTATAATCATGTCTGATGACCTTAAAATCTCACAGCATGCAGTAAATAACTTGACTCATGACTCATTTGTTTCCACATGCACATAGCATATTAAGTCCATGAATGCATACTATTAGAGGGGGTGGATGCTGACCAGCTCATGATGTCAATTATACAGCTGGCAGATGCAACTGCAAGATTGTTCATCTGAAAGAGGTGTGGTTTTGGTGGCCAGATTCAAATTAGACACATTGAATTTTATCAGTAGCACACATAATTGCCTGGTGGTTTGCTGAGCAAAAGTATGACTTTCCATGTAGATTAGACCAGGAGCCAGGAGACATGTGTTTAAGGAGTAAGCACCATTTCTTGCAGCATAGGAACACTGGCCCAAATCCACAAAAGGAATTTAGGGGTTGTGATGCTCAGCATTGCAAGTCCAAGCTTTATGATGCCTAGAAAATCAAAGGCTATGTCTACACTTGCTAAAATTAGTTCGAACTAACTAATTCGAACTAATTTTAGTTAGCTCGAATTAGCTTAATTAGAACTAGCATGGCCACACTGGGATGTTAGTTCGAACTAAGCAAGCACTTGCTTAGTTCGAATTAGCGATCCACATTCATTTCAATGGCCAGTTAATTTGAATTAAGAAATTAGTTCGAATTAACGTGGCCACATTGGTTAATTCGAACTAGTTAGTTCGAATTAACCCTTTAGTTCGAATACCCTATTCGAATTTATTAGTTCAAATTAAAGAAGCCCTTAATTTGAACTAACTAAAGCCTAGTATAGCCATGGCTTAAGTTAGTTCGAATTAAGCCTCCTTAATTCGAACTAACTTGCCAGTGTAGACATAGCCAAAGTGCTTGTAGCGTAGACCAGCACTCAGGGCATGCAAACACCACTAAAGTGCAGTAATGGGACATGCAACTACTGGGAAACTTAGCCCTGCATGATTTGTTCATTGTCACAAAAAGGAGGTCCATTTCACAGTCAGAAAGAGAACCAAGGTGTTCTTACTTTGACTTCCCCAAAGTACTAAACCTTTCCTGTCATCTCTGCTTTAGTAAGGATTGTCTGGCTGTTTCCCACTGAATAGCTTCTAATCATTCAATAGTTCAGTAAGTAGTCATCTTTTCAAACACAACTGCCTGATAAATGCTTTGTCTTAACTATGAATGTTACTCTTGAGGCAGAGACAAGACAATGAATGCTGGACAGGAAGAAACAATAGACCGCACAAGATGAATATTACCGTATGCTCTGTACTCAGCATATTTCTACTGGAGTTTCAGTTATTTCTCCCTCTCCTTTTTTGGAGTGGTGGAAGAAAGGGGAGGGTGGGAACGACTCCTTTAAAAATATAAAATATCTCATGAATAGAGAGACCCACAAATATTTAGTACTGTTGATAAACAATGGAAAACCACCAGACCAATCTCCATTTATTTTTATAAAAATAAAAAGCTCTCCATGTTTGCCATTTTGGGAGCTTCAAGACAGCTCAAAATTAAGAAAGGGATCATAAGGATAAAAGGCACTTCAAAATGATGTTTCAGAGGTTGTCTACACCACAACTTATGCCCATTCCTCTAACAGTATGCTATTTTGAACCACTGTAATTAAACCAATGCAAAAGGGACTATGTAAACACTTATTTCATAACTGATATAAGAGATGAACATGAACTCCCAGTACAATTCAATGGCACAAAGAACTGATGCCATCCTTGAATGTATCAAGCAGGGAATAGTGAGTATTTTACATCTGCTTTAGGTACTCTGAGATGAAAATTGGAATACTGTGTCCAGTTTTAGCATCCATATTTTTAAAAAAAGAGGCTGAAAAATTGGAAGGGGTGCAGAAGAGAGACACAAAAGTGATTTGAGGGCTGGAAAAGTGCCACACAGTGAGAGATTTAGAGAGCCCCATCTGTTTAACTTTTCAAAAAGAAGACTGAGTGAGGTGTGACTTGGTTAGAATATAAGTACCTTCATAGAGAGGAAATACCAGACTCTAAAAGGGTATTTAATCAAGCAGAGAAATAAGGCAAGTATTTTTAATAGAAGTGCGATAAACCACTAGAATAAATGACCAACACAAGTGGTGAATTTTCCATCCTTTGAAATATTCAGATCAAGACTGAATGCCTCTTTGGGAGATATACTTTACTCACAATGAAATTCTATGGCCTGTGTTATATAAGAAGTTAGAATAGATGATCAGACAGTCCCTTTTCATCTTAAAACCTATGAATCTGTTAATCTATTTTTGTTTAAACAAGGATTATTTTAATTTAGCCTAAATCAGTTAGGATTTTCCACATTAGGAATGGGTTTTAGTTAAAAGAAATAAACCACACGAACTCAAATAAGAATTCACACAGGTGTTTGCACCAGTTAACCAAGTTGGGCCAAGTTTTTGTGCACATATGGCATCAGTTATGTATGAGGCTAAAACTAAAAGGACCGCCAGGTGACATGGATTAACTTTTACTGTGGCACATTCTCTTATGTCCCCATGCCCAAGAATTCCAGAAACAATTAAATGAAAAAAAACAAAACAAAAAAAACCCACTTTTTTTTCTGTGTTTTTAATTTGTCTACATTTGTCTATGTGTGACAGAACTTCATAGGTCAGTTTAACTGTTTTCCCTGAATGATCAATTACTCATTTTCTTCTTTTGTTTGTGTGGCAGAGCGAGGAATTGGTTGGTGTTTTCTTCTTTTCTAATAGGAAAATTTGATTGTAACCACCTTCTCCCCCTCCCCCCCCTCTAAAAAGACAGAGGAATTCTTGATAGTGCCTGAAAGTATTTCTCACGCATGTGTTGAATGTGACTAGATTTCAAATTGACCAGGTCCCCTTTTAATTATACTTTTTGGAACTTCAAAAATGTTTATGGCTCTGGTCTGAGTTCTGACAGCAGTGGAGGAAGGTGCTTGTTTTATTTGAACTAATTAATTTCTCCCTATTTAGGCTTCTGGTCCTGCCATGGATTTCACATGGGTGGATGGGTCCAGAGGTGGTTGCAAGATAGATGCTGTAGACTTTACCTAAAGCACCTCTTCTAAATGTCACCAATGCAAAACTTTCTAAAAGTTAGTCTACAACATTAGGGTCTCTCTAAAATGGCCTCCTCATTTCTGCTACAGACATAACCTTGGCAGTGCAAATGTGGACATCGCTCCGGCATTGGCTGGCGTTTTTAACATTTGTTATCTATGCTTCCTCTGAGCAGGGTTAGACAATGTGGGAAGCCACTTATCATCTACATCACTGCTCCCATTGCTGCTGCTGGCCTCAGTTGAATTAAACCAGTGATAGCAATGGTGGGAAATTTCAAGACTTGGTTCATATCCATTGCTACCAAACTTACAGCCTTTTATTTTCCATGATAGCTATTTTTCATTGTAATTAGACCTTTTTGGGGGGAGAGAGAAAATATAATTTTCCCCCAAAATACAACAAAGTCTGTTTTTTGATTTATCATACATTTATAAACATGCTTCTCATACATTTATAAACATGCTTCAGAAAAGATATAGGACAAATGAACATGTTTCAGTTTTATCCCCCAAAATCTTAACTGGTCAAAGTATCTTTTAACATGTGGACTTTATATGCTGGGAACCTGTCCAGATCAGAAAAATTGCCTGGGAAAATTCCATTCAGAATTAAGAAACCTGCGCCAGCACAGTGGCTTAACATAAAATAGAGTTGGCACAGTCAGCTAGTTTGCTACGGTTGAGAGGCAATGGCTTGACATGCAGTATTCCTACTTGGTTTGGGAAATCTGGGATCTACATGGCAGCAAGGTCAGTTTCCAAAAATAATAGTGAATTACTCAGGTGCACACATTTTTCCTTAGCAGACCTTAAGAAAGGTAATCATACAAATGACAGACTACACATGAGCTTCTACTAGCCATTAGGCCAACATATGAAACCAAATATGGGTCAAAAATTGTTGCTCAAATGTTCATACATGGAATTCATATAAAACCATGTTACGTTTAAGTGTGTACCTTCTCATTCTGGAGATCCTGTCAAAGCAGGTAGTTGCCATGAATCTGCGACACTGTCCAAGACAATTTCTATCACCCTCCTCACCTTCTATCTGGAGCTGTGAGAAGACTGTTTAGAGGGTGATGCCTTATTCCCACCATGTGCACAGTCAACAAAATGAGCTAATATTGGAAGCAGAGCAGGGTCATCACCCACATTAGGGTGCAATGTGTGAACAGAGGTTGACAGAGAAGGAAATAATAACGACAAGTTCCTCATTCTCCAGCATGGAGCAACTGTTCCTGGGAAGAGGAACAGAGGGATTAAAGTCTCTTTTGCTCTCACTTACCTGTTCCCACAAGGACTAGGGAAGATCTAATGCTCAGGCTGTGGCTACAGAAAAAGTTTACAGTGGTGCAGCTGAGTCTCTGTAAGCTCTTTAGTACTGCCACACTAAGCCAACAAGAGAGAGTTCTCCCATTGACTTAATTAAACCACTGTCAATGAGTGGATGCAGCTCTCCACCCAACTTAGCGCTGTCCAATCAGCACTTTGGTCAGGGGACTTTGCATTACTCATGGGGGTGTGCTTTTCCCATACTTGAGTACCGTAAGTTTTACCAACATGCGCGATTGTGTAGACATAGCCTAAGTGTCTGCCAGGGGGAGATGCTGCCTCTTCTATGATTTCATTTTTGCTTTCCTTTTAAGAGGTACATTTTCTTCCCTCCCTGCCTCTTAGCTCTGTTGACCTCCACTGAGCTGCCTAAAGCATCTGTGGCCCCACAGAACATGGGAGGAGTCTTAATCTTGATGGCAGATGAGGGGAATCTTGAGAGGGGCATTACTGATATAGTAAACAGCTGTGGGGGACATGAGCCCATGCGAAGAATTTGGAGGGGCAGAGGGGAGTATTGCCTCCCAAATTTACAAGGGGGGCATTGCCCTCTCCCCAAACTTTGTGCCAGGACTGGCTGGGCTCACGGCTAGGAGTAGGGACTGGCCGAGACCAGGCAGGAGGGGATCACTGCTGTCAGGGTCCCAGCTTTGTGCCAGGACCATCCGGGAGGCGGGCAGCTGCAGCCTGCCTCTCAGCTGAGAGTGAGGACTGGGCAGGAGGCGGCTGCTGCCATCAAACAGTGCCTATGCATGTCCCCCTTATCCCTTCAAATGGTCACATCCATAATTGTGAGTCAGGACTGAGGCACATTGGCAGGGCATTGTGGGAAGCTTGTGATCTGCTTGGAATCCATGATGCAATGGTGCCTTGGATTGTTGATGTCCATCTAATACCTGTGCTTCCCTTCTTTTCCCAAGGCCGTCAATACTTCACTTTGTAAGTTCCAAGGGCCAGATTTGTAAATGTATTTAGGTGCCTCAAGATACAAATAAGCAGCTTAAAAGGTGCCTAAGCACCTAATGTGACATATCTGTGCCTAGGGTAGCCACCTGAAAATACCAAGGTTAGGGCAGGCTGCAAAATGAGAACAGATTCTCCCAGCCCTGGTGGCTAACACTGTAGTTAGATTCACCAGCCAGTCACAAACAATACTCCTGATCCCCTACACTGGTTATCAAGAAGCTAAAAACAAGAAGTTACACAGTCCCCTTTACTGCATTTCAGTCTCGGGCCCCCTATTAACAACTAGATCCAGTAAAGAGATAAGTTATTTTAAGACACCGTTCCCTTTACCAATTATGTTCCAATAAAGATGTTACCTAATCCACCTTGTCTGTCAGGATATGTCTATAGTGCAAACTGAAATCAGCGGCGCCTAGTCTCAGAGCCCAGGTCAATTGACTTTGGCTTGTGGGGTTTGGGCCATGTGGCTAAAACCAGCAGTCTAACTAGACACTTGGGTTGGGTTTCAGAGCCTCGGCTCCAGTACAAGCCGTATTTTTAGCCCCATGCACCAAGTCCCATGAGCCCAAGTCAATTGACCTGGGCTCTGGGACTTGTATACCCTTAATGCAGGTATCAATGGAGTACATGGTGAAGGTCCTGATAGCTGATAGCTGCTACTTGCTGCTACATGGTGAAGGTCCTGATAGCTGATAGCTGCTACTTTTTTAAGATTTAAGAATATCCTTTAGGTGCTATTACATCTCTCTGTGTCAATTTAGTAGCAAGCAAAGAATTCAAAATCTTGAAAATAAGGGGGACTCCTTTATGATCTGTTTTAGTTTTTCTCATCATGCTGAATTGTCTTTTCAAATTGCTGGCTGGAATAAAGTGGAGGCCCATCAGGGTGGTAAGCAAAATACTTTTTGATAAGAAGTGGTGTTGTTCCATTGTGTTACACAGATGTGGAAATAATTTTTCATTCCCAGCAGACAGCCTTGAGACCGGTGAACTGATGAGGGGAGTTTGCAAAGACTTGTCTAGCAATACAAATAAGCAAACATGTACATAGACTGGTAGTAGAAGAAAAGTATGTAAAGAGTGTGGCAAAAATAAAAACTTCTGTGATATTCTTAATGAGACAAATGTTCTAGACAAACTACATTTATCAAACAGAATGCGAAGTTTGTGAATAGGCTGAGAAGTTGGGGGAGCTTGTTCAGTCTAAATTATAGAGATATCTCCTTCCTAAAAAGTTTGTCCCCAATTTAAACCGACTGTTAAAGTTTGAAGGTAGTTGATATACATAAGGCTGCAGTTCCATGAGAAAACATCTATATCATTCAGTATTTTCAGGCCTGTTAGGAAGCGGAAAGTGCTGGGTTCTCATGAGGAAGATTGTTCTCGTGAGATTTCCAGCTCAATTCTGCAGACAAGAAGTTTAGATAATTCAGAAACATTTCAGATAAATTTGAAAAAATGTAGAGCCCTTATTCCAAGTAAGCCTGAATCCCAAATCTTATATTCTCCACCATATGGGAGTTTCAACTTGTAGTTTCCCCTTGATTTTGTTTGGTGGATGGGATTTGCCCCACTGTAGAAAAAGCCAAAAGCTCTGGAAGAGTCACCCCTGAAGCTTGAGAGATACACAATAATACAGATATTCCTCGTCTCTTCTCAACCACCAGGCCCCAATGGCTCCTGAAGAATAGGCATCTTGCATGAGGCAGAATTCCAGGAGTAACGTGCCTCCCCCTGAATCTCATAATGGAGGGTGTCCAGCATGGATAGAGAAGCCAACAATACACATTGGCTATGTCTACACTAGAAAAGTTAAATCCACTTTGTTAAGTTGACTTTAATAAGGTTGACTTTAAGTCCACTTAAAGTCGACCTTATTAAAGTCGATGTAACAAAGTGGACTAAGTTGACTTAGCTTTAAGTTGACTTAGTCCACTTTGTTAAGTCGACTTAATCACCCTTAAGTCAACTTAAGGATTACTCCATGTCCACACTGTCCTTAAGTCGACTGAAGGAGTCGACTTAAGGGTTAAGTCGACTTAATGAGTGGTAGTAACAAAGTCGACCTAAGCTTTCATTAAGTCGACTTAAGGAATTTCTTAAGTTGACTTAATGAAAGCTTATTGTGGATGTGGCTTAAATTAAGTCTACTTAAATTGCCAGTGTAGACATAGCCATTGGTAGAGCTCCAGCTGACTCCTCTGCTTTGCCACCAGCCTACCCACTCTAGGTTCACAGAGGCTGAACTGCATGGAATCTCAGAGAGCCTTCTGCAAGGTCCAGTAAGAAAGGAAAGCATGATAATTAGTCAGAACTTCTCTTTTCTCTCTGCCCTCTATATGTGAGCACAGAAGAAAGTAAGGGCTCTGAGTAGAAGCTGCCTTCTTCTTTTTAAGGTTCACTGCTTACTTGTTGTGCATAGGTAATCGTGAACAGTTCTATATAAAATTTTTTCGACATTGACCAATCCTTGGAGAAGGCAGGGAATCTGGTAGAAGTTTTAATTTTTATCTGGAGGCTTAACATCATATTCCCTGATGCAAAATAATTATATTATCCATATTATGCTGTAATCCTGGTCTCAATCCTATGAAACTTTACTTAAACAAGTACTATAGTCCTTAGTCCTTATTGAATTGGATTAATTGGAAGAACTACTTCTCTAGACATGTTGAATCTGTTCCTGATAATCAATAATTAATATTGATAATATTCAGCCTTCATATTCTTTAGGAGGATGTCTACAATCCTATCTTCCCCATCAAATAGGATATAGATTGGAAGGATTTGGTTCCATTTAGTAATAATAAACCTTACACTTAAAATGTGTTCAAAACAAAATATCTAACACTCAGTAAATAAACTAAAGTGCTGTTTAAACATATTTATTTGTAAAGAAAGCAAAGCTAAAGTATGCTTTTAAAAATTTACCAAAACAGGGATATATTAATCACAATCAAATTAATTTTCTTTCTTTCAAAAAACCAAAGATGAAATTGCCTACAAGAAAGGAAAATCTCCTAGTAGGGCAATCAGTGCAAGCACAAGCCCCCCAGATAAAGGGTGCATTGCCAGCAAAAGCTACCTTGGCGCTAGTCCAGCAAGAAGAACAATATGCAGAAACCAGTAAGAAAACTAACAGGGACAGAATAGCGTAAGGAAAAACCTTGAGACACAGAAAACACAAGGGTATAGAATAAAACAAATGACAGATTAATGGGCATTTTATTAATTGCCCTGTTTGAGAGGAATGATCAGAGGTAACAGCTGCTAACCATATCCTAACATCAGTTAATCAGCCCCTCATTGGCAATCCATTGTTACAACAGACATCCTGACAGTATGTAACATAATACAGAGAAGGAAACAGCAATATATTTAGTTCCCAGTCCTGCAACCGCATAGGACATTATTGGATCACTGTGCAAAGTCCCACTGAGTTGCACGTGTGAGCGTGCAATTGCAGGTTTGGGAATCATAGTCAGATACTGATCCTTTTGGGGGGGTGGTATTTAAATAACCAGCAAACCCCTATCTGGTACTAACAGCTTCTGACTTTATCTGCAAAGAGATTCCAACTATGTTTGCATGGCTAAGTATTCCATATTTCATATTGAACCCACTTTTGGCTAATGCATGCATAACCCACATAATAACTGAACATTATCCATCTCTAAACTGACACGCCTTATATTATTATATTATTAGAAGGTGATCCTCCTGGTCAAGGTGCAACCTAACCAACTTTTAACCAGCACTTCTGATACTGCAGTCATTGAGTGTTGCCAATTCTTACCATTTTATCACAAGTCTTGCAACAGTTGGTGTTTTAAAGCTCCCAGATACCTGTAGTTCTGTGATTACATGGGAAAAACAGCTTCCCTTTTACTAATTAATTAAAGTTTCTAGCCCTTATGGTTGCAGAAGAAAGCTTGAGAACATGAATACTAACTAATGGGTCAAAAGTTCCAAGAAGGAACCAGAGAGGAAGATGATCAGTGATTAGACTGCCACCCTAAGACTTGAGAAGCCCAGAGTCAGTTTCCTTCTGTGCTGCTACAGGCTTCCTGGGTGACTTTTGTCAAGTCATTTAGGCTTGGAGTCACAGAGGGACTTAATGTTGTGGCACTAAGTGCCTAGAACAGCAACAACAACATGATCCACAAAGCATGAGTCAGGTACCTGGGCTCCCAATACATTGCATGGGACAGATAGGCATCTAAATCCTTGTCTACACTTCCGCACTAAGTCTACAGGAGATAAGCAATCTACGTACAGCAGAATGCATATCTCCCATCGACTTACTTACTCCCTCTTACTGTGGCATCTTCACTTGGCTGTGTTGATGGGAAATGCTCTCCCTTTAATGCAGTGTTACTCTTTTTGGAGAGCTGGAGTTACCTTATCGAAGGGAGAGCACTTCTGGGACTGATTGAGCAGGTCTACGCTGGCCGCTCAATCGATCCCCCTGTGTCAATCTGTGAGGATTGACGCAGCAATTTCAGTGTAGACATGGCCCAAAGAACAGGCTTCACAAAAGCCAGCCTGCTAGGCAGGGAGCTACCTAAAGTAGCCAGTAGGAGATGCTGATAAGAGGGATGTGTTCTAAGCCCTGTCCCTCTCATGGACAACTAGGTGTTTATGTCTGTTTGCAATCCACAACCAGGAACTCCTCTCTTGGGCTATGTCTACACTTGGCCAAATAAGTCGACTTAGCATGTCTACACTCAAAAATTAAGTCGACTTAAAGGGGACCCTGCCAAATCAACTTAGAGCATCCACACTGGACGCCTAAGTTGACTTCTAGGGGCTAGGTGGACTTTGGACTGGTCCACGGTGGCGGGGGGCACCCCTTGCCAAGTGCCAGGGGGCTCAGCATTTGCCCCATTGTACCCAGGTACAATGGGGGCTGAGCAGGACAGGGACAATGGCAGGGTATAGGAGCAGGGTGGGCAAGGCTCTGTCCTGCCCTGTGGGGGGGCACACCAGGCTCTGCCTGTGCCAGCCACCCTGGCAGGGAAGGCAGTGGGGAAGCCCTGGAGCCCTTTAAGTCCACTTAAAGTTGATTTAGGGCTAATCTGCGTCTACACCGACTAAGTCGACTTAATAAAGTCGACTTAGCCAGTAAAGTCGACTTTATACTAGGTTTTATAAAGTTGACTTTAATTTTCCTTAAGTTGACTTAAACTGCTGCTTAAGTCGACTAAAGGAAAATGTAGAGTAGACGCAGATTAAATTAAGTCGATTTAAGCAAGTTTAAATTGACTTAATTTGTAAGTGTATACGAACCCTAGGAGACAGGCTGTTTAGATGTCTAACTCATTTCTTGGCTTATTCACACTCCTGAGCTACATAAATTATAGTAAAGTAAGGACTAGTGTGTACATGCCCTAGGGGGATCCAATGCCCTCTTTGCCTCAGAGGAGAAGGGATTTTATCAGACACCTCCCTCCTTGCAAGTGAACACTAACCACTGGAGTATGGGCCAGTCTGATGTGGGACTCTCTGTCTCTCCAGTTGAAGTTGTTCCATTTTAATTAACTAATTGAATATTATTTGAGCCAGAGAGAGAGTTAGACTCACTCTGTAGTACATTTGTTAGGACTGCCACCTTTGTTCATATATCTTCTTCTCATCAGACAGAGGGGCACTTGAACTGGTGGTCTGCTACGTACCAGATGAGAACTCTGATCATGAGGCTAAAGGTTATAAGGAAAGTGTGTCTCTTCTCATCCTAGTACTGTTTTTGTGGAGTTAGGCAGCCTCTGTGCACCCCTTCTGGATCAGGCCCCATGGGGAAAATCAGTGGGCAAATTCCTATCCTTTCCCAGCTCACAGATCATGGTAGGATTTAGGCGGGAGATGGGTGTTCAGAAATCTGGAGGAAGGTAGCGTACTTATATTCAAAGGCAGAACCATGGATGGCTAGGAAATTTTTACAGCAGAAATGTAGGCACTGTGTGACTTTAGGCATTTAGGATTAGGTTACTGTGGAGCCTAAATCTGCATTTTAGGGAGCTAAATCTGGAGTGCAGGTGCCTAAATTTCTTGGACCTCAATCTCTCTGTGCCTTCATTTGCTAACTGGAAAATGGAGATAATAGACCTTATGTACCTCACAGGGGACTTGGAAGACAAAAGCCAAAGATGAAGAGGTGCTGACATCTTATGCTAGACAAGAAATGGCCAAACAAAAAATGAAGTTAAAAATAAAATCCCAGTTCTATTATTTTTTAAAAAACTTTCATAATTAAACCAATCACAAATTCTAGAATTCTTGGGGTTGGCAATAAAGCTTTCCAAAACACCAGTGAGGGAATATGAAGGGTGCTCTGCTTCTGTCATGCCCAAAGATTCATTTTGGGTGCAAATCTCCTATCCTTAGTCATCAGAAGCACTGCCTTACTCTGTCAGTCCTGTTCAACATGAGTAAGACAGGGACAGACATTGACACATGCTAGATGGGATAAAATTCCCCAAGAACAGCAGGACTCAAATCTTTGGGAAGGTGCCACTCCACCCAGCTACACTCTTTATAGTTTCCATGTGTTTCTTTGTCTTTTGCATTTTAGGTTTGAACAATCTTTCCTTTTAAAGACAGACAAAATGATTCCCCCTGTTTCTGATTCCATGCTCTTATAAACAAAACCAGGAAAAATATTTCTTCCTGCACACAGTATTATATATCATATCATTATCCTTTGTTTTTTTGCTAGCTAGCAAAAGAATAATATAGTAGTAATAATACTTAGCACGTATGTAACTCTTCAAAGACCTTTGTAAATGTTGGATAATTCAGTAGTTCCCAGAGTGTGGTTTATGCACCACCAGTGAGTCCACAGAGAGCAGCCAGTTGCATGGTGCTGGTTCTTCTTATTTGCAGCAGCTGCACTACATTAAAGACCAATTAAAATATATGTTAAGTAGTTTTGCATGTGAGCAATTGTTGTGATGCTGTGTGGTCATGAGTTCTGAGGTGAGAGAATCTGAGTGACTACAAACGGGAGGAGAGAGTGAACCCAAATCTCTCTGTTAAGATTTAATCTGCTCTGGTGAAGATGGTAGCCCCCGAAACCCTCAATAATCCTGCAAAAATTGCAGGTGTTAGTCACCCTCCTTTTATAATGGAGACATTTAGCACAGAGATTTTAAGGGCCTAAGGACACTGCTCTTCATTTTGACAGGCTTTGTATTGGGCCTTCAGTGATTTGCCCAATTTCCTCAACTCTAAAATGGGATTAAAAATATTTTTTTGCTAACTAGAAAATACAAAAGATAATGTTTAGAGCTGCATGAATACTGCAAAAACAAACAAAAGATGCCCAGGAATATTCAATCACTAAAAAAAAAAAAAATACTTTTGATGATACTCATGCCTCTTTTGTTTTTGTTCTCTACAAGAATTTTTGCAAAGAAATATTTACTGGCACAAATACTTCAAGAGAGCAAAACCGAAGACAAATTGCCTGGAGATTCCCCGAGAAATAAATTTGAAATGCACAATTAACCAACAGTAGGGCAAACTGTGAATTACGATTTTACTGTTGAAAATTCTATTAAAAATTAATGGTGCTGTTAATTACATAAATCATCCAATCACAGCATGAAAACTATATTGTATGGATTTTGCATCTAATTAGCACTGTCACTTTTAAAGGCTTAACATTTATAATGAAATATTTGTAAATGAGTTGCAGGCCAGGAATTGTTGGTTAAATAAATTTGTGAAGAATGAGGTACGGATCCAAGGACTAAAACACATCTCTTGGCAGAGCTTGGGTCAGCTGACATTCCCACAATACCACCAGAAGGACATATAGCACTACAGCCAGGGAGCACAGTACAACCTAAGTACCAGAAAGTACCATCCAAGAGGCCCAGAGTACAATATCCTGCAGTACTCTGATTGACCAAGTACCCTGTTTAACCACATAGGGTGCCCCAGGAAGTTGTCTGGTCAACCTCACAAACTCTGGATTTGCTATGACTCTCGACACCACCTTGTTTACTGATCTCTGGCCTCCAAACCAGCCCAACTACCATGACTCTTTCCTGCTACTGCCTTTGGTCTCTGACTCCAGCCTGACTCTGGCTCTTATTCATGACTCCTGATTCCTGCCTGCTATTACATCTGATCTCTGGTCTCTAAACCTGGCCTGACTTTGACTCTGACCCTGGTTTATTGAACCTGGCTCTAATGACTCCTCCAATCCCTGCTCACAGACTACCATCTCTGTTGTGTGCACTCTAGCCCACCTGGAATGCTGTGCTGGACTGCTCATGCCCTGGTCCCATATAAATTTGGAAAAAAAACAGTCTAATTTGAGAACTTTAGTTTGCTCACTGGGTGCAGATGGAGGCGGAGGCAAAATTAATCAAAAGAAGTTACTTGGCTCTAAACTTTTCACTTTGCTAATTGTACAGCATTTAATATTTGCTAAGTCGCAGAGAAGAGAGTAACCCTTTTCACAAATTAAAATACAATTTGCTTCACTGCAGCAATCACTGTGTGAAATTCTATGGTCCATATTATGCAGGAGGTTAGATGAGATGATCACACTGGCCTGAAAAATCTGTGACAATGAGTATATCAATACATCGTGCTTAGCGCTAGTTAGAATAAAGTCTCCACAGAATAGGTAGCTACATTTCAGGGGAGGAACAAGTACAGAGTTGCTAAAGACATTGGGACCAGTAGGGTCAAAGGGCAGTATAAGACTAGAATCTCAACTGTGGACAAATAGTACACAGTACGTCTTAGGAAGGGGAATGCAAAGGCAACCTTTGTACACTTTTCTCCTTAACCCACTCTGCACTGGGCCAGTCTCTTTGTGTATGATGTGGGGGGCTCAGTAGGGCATAGGGATGACCCAGCCACCACACCATGCGTTGAAGTCAGGGAGCACAGAAGGAGACCTCCCACTCTTCTCCCTGCCTTGGGAAAGAATACTCTGACAACTTCTCCTCCTCTTTGAGCGGTGCAGTGAGAGCTTCCCTTCTGTTTCAATCTACTTTAATCTGTTTGTCATTTAAGCTAACAGCAAAATGGGACAAGCTGCAGTGCTGGTTCTGGGACCCCACAGAGTACTCTCCCAGTAGGCAGGACTCTGGCTTCAGAACTATAATTTGCCATGGTGCAGTAGAAAGCTGCCAAATCACACTGCAATATTAGAGCCCACACATTTAAAATATTCATTTTATTTTTAATATTTTGTTTACAAAACTACATTACCTAACCTTGCAGTTTGAAATAGTCCTTTCAAACTGCATACTGCATATCTTTGGAGTAGAGAGGAGCAACTTGGATCCTCAAAATTAGGCCAGAAATCTCATGAGAACCAGCTTTTTTGTGGGAATATTAATACTCCACTTCTGGTATCAACCAAAATCTCAAAGTTTAAAAGGTGTATGAAAATAAAAACCAGTTACAGATTAACTCAAATGTCAAAACTGGTTCCAGCTCTCAAACATCCTAATGTTCAGTGATTTTCACAAGAAGAACCTTATTCCAGTGGGTACCATAATAGAGGTGTTTGAGATTAGGGATCAGTTAAATCCATATCTAAAAATAACTAATTTGGAAATTCTGTAAAATTTAGTTCAGCTTTGTGATTTGCAGGAAGTGTTTGGAGATGTCTAATTTTATCTAAGATGATTTGTCCATCTCCATTGGGATAGAAAATGTTTATTACCTATACATTAGAGCTTCTTTGAAAATGGGTTTCTCCCTTCCCACCATGGAAGTTTTTGTCTTTCTGGTAAAAATACAATAGAAAATGGTTTTGGATGAAATCAAAAAGTTTTAGGTTTTTTGGATGAAAAAACAAAATTCTATGTGGAAAAAAGACACTTTATGCCAAATGTATTTAATTAAAAATCCAATTTTCTGCCAAAAATATTTGAACAGTCCATATTTTATATCTATACCTATAGATATATATCTTTACAGAACATCTGCACTCATACGATGAAATGAAATCTGAACTATGTTTGAATTTCTTTCTATAACAGCCAGCCAGTTTAGCTGGGTTAAGAAAAAACCTCTATTGCCAGGTGTGGGGACTTGAATGGATTAAAGCCATAGATGGGCGATGGTGAGGGTGGGTATACATTGGGGCTGGATGGAACCTTCTTTGTTTTCAATGGTATCATTTAGCACGTTACTATTCAAAAAAGCTGCAGCTTTAAAACATCTACATCAAGTCTCTCTTCACCCCTGGAGTCAGTTCTTTTTAAACCCTGGGATTAGGAGGCCAGCAACCTCCTGGAATGCATTCTAGGCTGCTATGCTGACAAATTTGCTATGGCCATCTGGCCCTTTTGGGCAGGTGCATTAGTCATTTATTTGATTTTTTTAAAAGTCTGTTCATTGTTCACTTTGATTAAAAAAAAAAGACATCTCAGTTTTGCATCTATAAAAGGACTGACAGGTGGATAAGAGCAAATGTTCAGACAGTTTCATGACATCAAGCAATTTTTTTAGTACAGGTAAGGAAGAGCACTTTAAGATAGAAATGGAAACAACAAGAAAATGATAAGTTCCAAAGGGGTAGCCTTGTTATTCTAGTTCAGCAAAACAAACAAGGAGTCTAGTGGCACTTTTAAAGACTAACAAATTTATTTATCACATGGGATAAATTTGCTAATCTTTAAAAGAGCCACAGGACTCCTTGTTTGTTTTGCAGAAAATGATAGATGCTCATATGATATTAACACTGGAGAAGCAAATCAAATCAGCTTTAAATTTACTCATCTGTGTATTGAATACATTACCTGCAGACCTCTGTTCTTGCTGGAGGTTTCTATTGGGGGATTTCAGGCAAAGCATATGGTGTGAAGCAAAAAGGTATATGCAAACCTTTAAGTTTGGAAATCAGTTGTTAGTTTTACTAAAAAGGATGGAAAGAAAAAATTTGAAAAAGCATGCTCCCATGTAACTCCCTAGACATGCTGGATCTGTCAATCAAGTCAATCTGTCAAGCAGACATTATTTAATCTAACAATTTATGAGATTTGTTTTAAGCCATGGTTTTTCATCTTCTTCTGCAGCATCAGTTATTGGCCATCACTGGAGGCGAGATACTGGTCTAGATGAATTCCTGTGGACCAGATGATCTATTAAGTGCTTTTCCATCTTTGACTTCTATGATTTTACAGTCTGAACTTTTAGTAGATCAATGTTTAACATTTGAATCTGAGCCAATCTCTTGCTCAATCCAGTTACTCAGGGAGTTAATATCTTGGCCTGGTTTCTGACTTGAATATGAGCTGAATCCAAGTATGAAATGAATACAAGCCAGGTGGAAATACTTAAAAAAACAAAACAAAAAAACCCAGCAAACACACAGAATCCCAAGGAAAAGTCCTATATGATTTAACAGGCAGCTAAATGTTTTGGAGAGGCTTTTTGAACCATCCTATATAATATAATAAGGAATTTTATCCCTGCAATAAAATTCCGTACAATGATTTAAAATACAAATCACTGGAAAGGATGCAATTCAATATTAAGTTCTAGGCACTTCTTTGTACATGGGCTATCTTTATGCATCTTGTAGTGGCAACCATTATCAAGGCATCTAAGCACCTTCTTCATAAAGGAGATTGGCCGATAACTGATGCAGCAGAGGAAGATGAAAAGCCAGGGTTTAAAACAATCCTCATAGGTGATTGGATTATATAATGTTAGTTTGCCAGATTGACTTGATTGACAGACTCAGAGTCTCCGGGGAGTTATATGGGAACCTGCAATTTTTTTCTTTTAGTTAAACTAACAACTGATTTCAAAACACCAATGCCTTGTCTACTTACATAGATGTTTTTGCTTCACACCATATGTTTGGACCTGAAATCCCCCTGGAGAAACCTCCAGCACAAATGGAGGACCTCAGGGGATATATTCAATGCATAGTTGAGTAAATGGATCCATGAAGCCTCTTGTTATTCTCCTTTATCAGATTATGGAAAAATCTACTTGGGGAGGGTGCATATACCTGCCCCCCCTTTATATTTATAAAACCCCATTACATTTCTTTAGAATTTTATAGGTTCCTTCCCAACTAAAATCCATAATATTGTTCCATATGGGAATTTCTTTAGGACAGTTTAATGATCAGAAAACTATACTAAGTAGACAACATTGTTCAGAGGGCAATTACCCACAACACACAAATACACAAGGATCAGTCTGTCTCATGTACACATCACTCCCCTTAGTCCTCACATGGACTTCTTCATTGTCTCAAAACCATGTTAGGTTAGGGCATGTGTAGTACACTCCACAAAACAGCACTCCTAATGGCCCTGAATTAAAATGATCATATTAGTGCTCTGCACTTAAAATAATAAAATTTGGCATTTATATGGCATGTTACATCTCAAAAGAGACCAAACACTTTAAAACTTCAGCACAATTAAAATGCAACCATCTTTGGGGAGGAGGTGAGTAACCAGTTAGACAACCAGTGCCCACCAAAAGGGCAGAGATTATCAAAGTGTTCATAAATATTCAGTAGATTAGCTGCACAGCATTCTGGAGAAGGTGGTGTTATGTATCTTATTTTATTACTGGGTTAACTGAGGCATATCAGGAATGCAGCAATTCAGTGGTACAAGCAGGAATAGAACCCACAAATGTTGTCTTCTAACACTCTTGTCTATTCATTTAAGCAACAGTTCAAGATAGTTACTCTTTGAAAACAAATTATGACATACTACAGTCTGATTCAACGCCAGTTGAAATCAACTGCAAGTCTTTGAACTTGTTTTAATAGGCTTTATTTGGATCAAGCCCTTAGAAAGTAGGAATCCCTTCTATTGGCTCCCAAAGAGTTAATTATATAATAAGATGGATAAAATAGTGGGTAAAATAATAGTTTCCTTTAAACAAACAATTAAAACCTTGACATGACTCTCATATTTATACTATTTATTCATTTTTCACACGAAGAGTATATCTGAATGGAGAAGGAAAGAGGGGCTGATAGAGATCTTAGTGTTTAGGTTGCCTAATTCTTTCCAAAAAAAGATTGTTGTATTTTTAAGGCATTGTAAAAATCACAGAATCATAGAAGATTAGGGTTGGAAGGGGCCTCAGGAAGTCATCTAGTCCAATCTCCTGCTCAAAGCACCTATATGTTTTGCAACAGGCCTATGAAATAACCTATAATTGTAATGCCTATTGTTTTTGCAGCAGGCCTATGAAAATGAGCAAGGACAAAGTCCTTGGGCTAGTGAAGTGTTTTTGCTTTATCCCATAAAATTCCATCCATGTTTGGCTGAGCTATAAACTATTCAAAAAAGCCATTTCACTTCTGTCACTTGTAATTTCAGCAAAATTTTGATAGCATGCCAAAATAACACCACAAATATTCTAAAGCTGAGCACAATCTGCCACCCTATGCAGCAGCGTACACTGTACCAGGAAATCTCTGCCACATCTATTATAAATAGCATGGGCAGGACAGAAGGATAGAATACATTGATTTTCGCTCACACCCTTGATCCCTATCCGTCTTTGTGGGCACCACTGGTAGAAGCATCCTATTTTCCCCATCCCCTCCTTGGAAGTATGAGAGAGAAAGTTCGTTGGGATTCCCCAATCAGTTGGCTGACCCCAGTATATGACCTTAGTGGTCTATCCACACTTCTGGGATAATAGCTGCTAGTTAAAGAGAGACAACAGAGTCTTGTGGCACTTTTAAAGACTAACAGATTTATAAATTA
>ML685836.1:1821305-1844755 GCA_007922175.1 Pelusios castaneus
ATAAATCTGTTAGTCTTTAAAAGTGCCACAAGACTCTGTTGTCTTTCTACAATAGACTAACACGGCTACCCCTTTGGAATTTAGTTAAAGAGAGTTAGTCTTGGAGAATAGATAACAACAGCCTGTGTCGGAGGTTTAAACCCTGATGAGAATGCATGATGTCTTTTTACATTTGATTTGTTTTTCACTATTTTCCATTAAAAACAACACACTTTTCAAAGAAAATTATTTAAGTTGCAAATTCAAGAACCCTAACGTTACAAAATGGCAGAATTAAACTTGTGTGGGCAACCCTGCCCCCTTGTGCATATGCATTATAATACAATCTTCATTTACATGATGGCATGATATTTTTTTCACAAGACTCCTGCTTCATTGAGTACTCTGGAAGAATGCACAGGTGGGAAAAATTAAGGTTGCACACGCATCTTTTAATCTGTCACTTTTTATGTCCCGTATTGTTCACAGTGAAAATGTCACATGATCTACCAGTTCCTAAAATAACTGTCATTTTCAGAGACCAGTATAATGCTGTATCTACATACATAAAATATATATAAATTACTGTGGTAGCTCTTAGTGACACATATGTATTCACTTTTATTCAAAATGTTTGGGATCATTCATATATGCCAGGGTTTAGACCACCCCGGCTTTTTAGCAGTTTCTGTAACTTTGTGGAGAATATTAGTTCCAGTGTATGTGGTGTATGAGGTAAAAACATTTTGGTGAATCATGGGAACTATTATAGTGTACAAAAAAAGTTTATTTCTTTTCTTCTCCCTCTCCCCCTCTATAATTGTCCTAACATGATTGTCCCAATCCGATTTCTTTTTCCATAAACAAAAACTTTTGTGTTGGCTTACCACTTTTGTTTCCAAACATTTTCCCTTACATTTATGGCCATATAAATGGACGAAGCCTGGAAAATTAGAAGCGTTTACCAAATAATTTCAGCATGTCGGGGGATGAGAGGGATAATCAAGAACTTTGTTTTTTTTATAACTTTCAAAAGCCACCTGTTCTCATCATAAATGAGGACTTTACAGACAAGGTATTAGAGGACAATTAGAAGCAGGGAGAACTGCAGATCTTCAGATAATTCTTCATTATTGAAAGTAGATTTGCCACCAGATATTTTTGTTTCTGATATATATTGGATAGGTGAATTGTTTTGTGTATGTGTACATATGAGCATGTGCACAACCATGCCATGATGGTTTCTGAAGAATTTAGGCCTTATATAATGTTAATACGCATTTTTCCAAATGGATGACTGTCTGTTGAAGACAGACAAAATGAATGGCTCGCTTCACTAGGCTTCACCTGACTCAAGGTATACCAGTGGCATCTCCAAGATTAACGTTATAGTCTCTGAGCTGCTGTTCAAACAGCCTAAGAAATACTCTCACCTTGTCAATCATCTTGACTTTGTGTTTTCCTTTCATCTCCTTTGCAGTTGTCTTTGAACATAAAACCCAATATCTCTTTCATGATTCACAGAAATGGATTATCTCTGCTGTGACAACATGTGAGTGGTCTTTCAGATTAATCAGTCAATGATAGCCCTGTTCCCATAGTTACAGCAGACCCAGCAGCCCTTTGGGATTTCCAAGTGGACCTGTGTCTTACACACAATGCTCCCTGAATAGTGGAAGGATATATCTTTGTGTATGTGATTATTTATGGAAGATTAACACATTTTTCAACTTGGAAGCCACATAAGAATATCTACCTGGCTCTCTTACTAGATGCTAAAAGAAAAAAAGAAGTAACAACAAATATGTTGTGTAAGCAGTATGATGATCAATTAAAAATCACAGCTATCACAGTAAGCAGAGCATTTATGCCATGCAAACAAGACAGAACTTTTTCAGGAAAAAGTGAAGGGAAATAAAAAGAAAGACAATTTATTCCCCTGAATTTAATAGCAAATAGAATAAAGGGAAAAGGGAAAAAATAGTCAAAATTTCATTTTTTTCCCAAAAATAAAAAAAAATTAGGAGCCAGAAGTTTTTCATGTACGTTTTTAGTTTAGAAAAATAGTCATTTTATTTGGAAAAACCCTTTAATAGCTAACTTCAATAATTAGTATATCTTGTCAATTCTGACATTAATGTGCAGGTGATAAGGTAATCGTGTCTTCATCAGGAGTGGTTATCAACAGTAGAGCACTACCAAGTAAGTTGTTGATTTAACTAGTCAACTAAAAAAACAGTGGAAATATCCGGTTTGGTTCCAAAAGTGTTCAGAACTTGTCAGTAAAATGGAGAAGTCCATTTCAGGCCAGTAAATTGTCTGTTGAAGACCCAGCTTTGAATCCCCAGTGGGGCACAAACTCTTGAAACTCAGGACTCCCTTGACAACGTTTGATGCTCTAGCCACCCAGCTATATGGTATTCTAGGAATCCACTTTATATAAATATGTAAATATTCTTGCAGTCAAAGAGCAGGTGAGAATGACAGTATAGTTTGATGATTAAGATGTTTCTCAGTCTGGAAGATAGAGGAGGATCTGAATTAATATTTCCTGAATCAGGCAGAAGAAAGACTGTTGGTTTCTTCTATTCACCATGGCTGAAGTTTCCCAGACTCAAAGGGGACAGAACACGGTCTATACATCAATTAAGATCTTTTCAACCCTTATCTCCAAAGCACAAATAGGACTTAGTTGGTGAATAGCTCTTGTTTATGAAAACAGGTGAAATGCATTACTGCTGCAAGGAAAGGTACGTGCAGCCTACTTTGTAGGTGTGTCTCAATGTTTTTCTTTCTAAATTCACTTAAAAAAATAAAAGCAACTTCAATAATTTCATAAGCTTCAATTATTTACTTAAATCCCTCTTCTGGATCAATTTTTACATCATTATATAAATAGATATCAGAATTAGAATTTGCCTTTTTCCTCTCCTTTGCTCTCTCTATTGCTCTATTTCTGAATAATCTATGGTTAGATTTTTTTAAATGGCTGGTGATTTGGGGTGTCAAATTTATGATTCCTTTTTGGGTTCTCAAAGAAACAATGTTCAGTATCTTCTGAAGGTCAGCCCCCAGGAAGTTATCAAGCTCAGCATCCAAAATTTCTAATCATTTTTGAAACTCTTAGTGTATACCTATACCTTGTGTATATGGTGATACATATGCACATACATGTGCATCTGTGTGCGTGCACGCGCAGAGAGAATACATGATGGTACACCATAGTAGAAAGGTACATTATAAATGCAATCTAAAATGAGATCCAATAAGCCCTTTATATCACATCCATTGTCATGACCCCTATTTATGTAATTAAAAAGTGAAATAAATAACTTTCATTTAATCTTCAATATATGGAGGCAACGGAGTTATCTACTCATATGTGGGTACATGAAAAAAAAAGAAATGTGTTAAGCAAGTATTCTGGTATATTACTCTCTTTTCTCTAGGGGCCAAAGTATGACATTTTGGATAGATGAATGGAAGTTCTTGCTGAATCTCCAGTGTTGTCAATCTATGTAATATCCATAGAGTCTTAAGAAATTTGTGGGCTGTAAAATGATTGTGCTCATATTGGGCAGTGTCTTGGTGTTGTTTTAAGGTAGAACCGCAAGCAAAGTGCATTGAGGCATGTTATTGATTATGTCATTAACATGCATTGGCCACTGCTGGTTAAAAAAGGGAAGAGGTTTTAATGAAGAGGGAAAGGTTGGAGCTCACTACTGCCACTTTTCACTTAGAGCACTGGAGGAAACCATGCTACCAATAAAGGTTGGCAGACTGATTTGGAAAATGCGATACTCTGAACCCTACACACTTTCTCCAGATTGTATTCAGGTATGCAAGTCTGCGCTGTGCTTCTTAAAGGTACAGCACAAACCTCACAGTACTTAGAAGTAGGAGCTTAGGTGACTTAAACTCATCCAATTATGGGCTGCTCAAAGGTCCATAGCCTAATCTAAATAGCCCTGGAGGCTTAAATTACAGCAGCATCCCAGGCCTGCCCTAAAGGCCACAGTGCTGCTCAAAATGTCTGCTGCACATCTTGCTGCATCCCTGTCCCTGACATGCCCCTTCCACTCCAACCCCTGCTCCCAAAGGTTGCGTCTACACTTGTAAATTAAGTCGACTTAAGCTTGCTTAAGTCGACTTAATTTACCCTGCGTCTACACTACAGTTTGCTTAAGTCGAACTTAAGCAGCTTAATTAAAATTAAGTCAACTTTATTAAACCTAGATTTAATTCGACTTAAGGCTTAATTCGACTTTTTAAAGTCAAATTAAGCCAGTGTAGACGTGGGGTAGCCCTAAGTCGACTTAGGGCTACCCCAGGACTACACCAATGCCTTCCCTGGTGGAGGGAGGGTGGCACAGGAGGAGCCTGGCATGCCCCCCCAAAGGGCAGGGCAGAGCCCTGTGTGATGCTGTCTGGATTTAGGGAACCATTTATGGTATTATTTTCTATTAATATTTCATAAATGCTATAATCCATAGGAACTACGTCATGTTTAGTATCAATAGAAAGGTAGTAATTTACTGGGAATTATTATATAGTTTATGTCTAGGAATTCTATTTCGATTAGAAGTTAGGAATATGGTTGTTATATCTATACTTTAACTTATGTGATTCTGGGGAAACTCCCCAGACAGGCTGTCTACAACCATTGTGTCCTTAATGGCTCATCAGGTTTCTCCCTGGGCCCATTGTACCTGGGAGCTTCCTTAACATTAAGGAGACAATGGTTGTAGACATCCTGTCTGGGATATTTCCCCAGAATCACATAAGTTAAAGTATAGATATAACAACGATATTCCTAACTTCTAATCGAAATAGAATTCCTATACATAAACTATATAATCAATCACAGCAAATTACTACCTTTCTATTGATATGAAACATGACATAGTTCCTATGGATTATAGCATTTATGAGATATGAATAGAAAATAATATCATAAATGGTTCCCTAAATCCAGACAGTGTCACACCCTGCCCCTATGCCCTGCCAGGGTCCCTGTCTCCCTTTGCCCCATTGTACACGAGGGGTGCCCCCCCTACCACCATGGACCTGCCCAAGGCCCTCCTAGCCCCTAGAAGTCGACCTAGGCATCCAGTGTGGACGCTCTAGGTTGACTTTGTAAGTTCCCCTTTAAATAGACTTTAATTTTAAGTGTAGACTCACTAAGTCGACTTAAAACTACAAGTGTAGACATAGCCAAAGTGTCTTCTACCCAGGGTTTACAAAAGGGTACTCAAAAGGAAGCCTTCTAACTGTCTTTTGTAGTACCTTTGATATGCAAAATCTTCCAGAGCTGAAAGGCTTGTTTCTAGGGCCCCTTGATACCACTCAGGCCCTTATATGCCACATAAAGGATACAGAGTTGGAGTGAAGATTTGATCTCCAGACCTTCTGCAAATTATTATTGTTGCAAATAGGTATCCAGCTCCCAGAATTCCTTCTCTTCCTATGGTTTCTTTATTTTATTTTTTATGATTCCCTCATTGCTCACTCACTTCTAGCTACAATTTCCTACTTGCCACTTTTTAATAGGCCTTGGTTCTGTCCCTCAGAACTCACCAATAAGCCCAGATTTTATTCACCTGCAATTCTTTCACCTGCCCACACAGAGCAAAGTACTCAGCGCTGCAAGATTTCTTGAACAAACATTTTATAGTTGTGTATGTATTTTTAAAAAACATAAATGTTTTGAATGATGAAATGAAAAAACAGGGACATCTAAGGAGCTGTGAAAATTTTCTAAGGTCACCAGGGAATCATATGAAAAAACAGAACATGTAGCCCATTTTAGGCTGCTAAGTGTTAAAAATGAATCGTACAGAAGTTTTGTCCCATTTATGAGAATCAGGATGCAATAGGAATGCCCACCTAGACTACAAAAAAGGGCACCTTTGTGCACTGGCATGGGACTAATAAAATGAAATAAATAAGAGCACTTCTATCTCATATCACAAGGTGATTTCATTATCTTCCTCCATTTGTTTTTTATAATAGAAATGAAGGCAAAGAAAAAAAAATATAGTTCTTCCACTGTTATTATAATAGCTTCTTTGGAGAAGACTTGCTGTCAAGTGGAAATATAAGATACATTCATTATAGTAGAATCACAGGCATCAGAGATGGAAATGAAGTGCATATAGATCACCCCACACACCTACTATGATGAAGAATGTAGTATATTTTCTGATGGTTTAGTTTCTGAAGCCTCAGAGGGTTCAAATCACTGGATTTCCACCATTTTCCTTAATACCCTGCTCCATAACCCAATAGATCTCCTAGTTAGGAAGGTTTTTTTCCTTAATATGTAGTCCAAATTCTCTACAGCTCATTGATACAGACTTTAAGGGCCCTTCTGCAGCTGTCATCTAACAGTGCTTATTTAGAAAAATAATCACTGCACAGAAGAGCATGAAGGGCTAGTTTTGGTATGACTAACTGCTTAATTGAGCATGGGGTGGGGGGAACCAACCAAAGAATTCATTTTTTCAGAACTTCACACAACACATTTTTCTGTTCCATTTTAAGTGATCTTTGCTTTACCACAGACGATTTGTGGCAAAGGAACAAAGGTTATTAAATATTTAATTACTGGGAAGGCACAAATGACTGATGGATTCAGTTGGACCTGCCAAGATGCATTATTTCATCACACTGTGGCTGAGCAAGATTGACATTTGGCCTTTATTCAATGTTTTTTCATCATTTCACCAGAAATAAACACAGTGGGGCCTATTCTCAATATGTTTATGCATCAGTAACTTATATTACTTCTGAAAACTGTGAAAATTTTGCCAGTTGGTTGTAAAAGAAAGTACAGTTTGCTCCCCCCCCCACCATATTCCTGCAACCCAGAATCAATATGTGTACAATTTTTCTCCTTCTCACAGCACATGTTATTCCAGGGATGATAATCCAAGAAATAAATGGACACAGACCTCTCCCCCTTACAACCTATCATCATAATGGGAGTTTTTCTGTCTCATTTGTATAAATAAGAAATGACCTACAAGCAAAATTAAGATGTAGACTAGACTTGATCCAAACAAATTGTGTTAAAGTGATGCATTTTGGTTCAGTCTAAGATAGAGACAGGGACCTGCCTCAGTATTTGGATGTGGATCCAGATCACAAAGTATGGAGATTTGGTTTCAAATTATCTGTAGTAGAGATATAGCCAAAATGTTTTGATTATATGTTTGTGTGGTGCTAGTTTTAAAGGGCTAGTATTTCTGATTGTATCCTTTGATAGACTGAGAATTACTAAGGCCATGGCTTCTTCAGGTTTCCTACCACTGATCTATCTTCAGTGCAGCCCTGATACTGAAAGTTCAAGCAGTAACACTAGTGTACACAAGGAAACAGTGATCACTGATGTTGTTCCTACATCATCATCAAGGCTTATTCTAAGCAAGATTAGAGTAGACAACATGCTGTCAAAAATATCAGTGCCTTGTCACACTGGAGTTCACATGATGGCTACCACTGATGACTGATGGAGCAATAGAGGTATATTGGGGGGAGAGGGAGCATGGAGGAGGGGAACTCAGTGGCAATAGTCTACATGAAACAGGTTTTGAGAAGGTGTATAATAGTGAATAATGTTCATGAAGCTATTTTAAAAAAATCATTGAGCTTCTCACACGCCTGCTCCTTCTCTGCAAGGCAGTAATGCAGAAAACCCCACTAGAGGCGAAACAAATTTAAGCTGAGAATTTTTTGTAGCATGGTTTAAAAGTGGTAGTACAGACAAGGTCTGATTCTTCCTATAACAGAACCCTTCTTTGAAAAGACTAACATAAAAAATCTAAGGACTTTTAATGTGAAGGTTACACTCATGTTTTCACTTTATTCATTTCCTGAAAGCTGAAAGGGGTCTAGTGTATCCCACACACCTGCTAGTCCCTGATGAGATGGATGCCTGTGCTTGTCCTGGCATAATGAGGTAATTTTCATAGCTGCTTGATCTATTTACTTACTACTCCCAACTGGCATCCTATCTGTGCATATTGTTATTGGAGCTCCTCTGTCAAACTTATGAATATTATGCGTTCTGTTTGTCTAAATATTGAGTTCTTCATTGTATGAGTATAACGGGTTAATTCAAGAAGGGTTTGGCTGTATTTGTGCAGGAAAGACAGAATCTGGATAACACATAATCTGTAAGTATGTAAATCAAGACAGAACAAAATTCTTTAATCTATTTTTGAACATGGTGAAGCACCCAAAATGTTTTAACAAGGCTAAAGAAACACAAAAAAGAACAAAGGACTTTGGCTGATTTAAAAAGAAAAAACACTTCCTGAAGCTGAATACAGAATCCAGAGCTTAAGGAAGTCTGGGGTACCTAGGCCTATAGGTAAAACAGATATGTATAGGCTTTTCTTGCATTAAAAATATTTATTTCCTACACTTTGCTGACTTAGAATCATAGAAACTGGAAGGAACCATGACAGGTCATCGAGTCCAGTTCCCTGCACTCATGGCAGGACCAAGTACCCCCATTAAACCATCCCTGTCAAATGTTTGTCTAACCTGCTCTTAAAAACCTCCAATGTAGGAGATTCCACAACCTGCTGAGGCAACTTATTCCAGTGTTTAATCACCCTGACAGTTAGGAATTTTTTCCTAATGTCTAGGCTGAACCTCCCTTGCTGTAATGTAATCCCGTTGCTTCTTGTCCTATCATCTGTGATTAAGGAGAATAATTTTTCTCCTTCTTCCTCATAACAACCTTTTAGGTATTTGAAAACTGCTATCATATCCCCTCTCAGTCTCCTTTTTTCTAGACTAAACAAACCCAGGTATTTCAATCTTCCCTCATAGGTCAAATGTTCCAGACCTCTAATCATTTTTGTTGTCCTTCTCTGGACTTTTTCCAGTTTCTCAACATCCTTTTTGAACTGAGGCACCCAAAACTGGACACAGTACTCAAGTTGAGGCCTAATCAGTGCAGAGTAGAGTGGAAGAATCAATTCTTGTGTCTTATTCACAATATTCCTGTTAATACACCCCAGAATGGCATTTACTTTTTTTACAACAATATTACACTGCTGACTCATATTTAGCTTGTGATCCACTATTAGACCTAGATCCCTTTCTGCAGTACTCCTTCCTAGGCAGTCATTGCCCATTTTGTATTTTCTGCAATGGGTTGTTCAACCCTAAGTGGAGTACTTGGCACTTATCTTTATTGAATTTCATTTTATTTATCTCAGAACATTTCACCAGTTTGTCCAAATCATTTTGAATTGTGATCCTATCCTTCAAAGCACTCGCAACCCCTTCCCACTTGGTATCATCTGCAAACTTTATAAGTTTGCTTTCTATGCCATCATCTAAGTCATTGATAAAAATGTTGAACAAAACTGGAACCAGGACAGAACCCTGCGGCACCCCACTCGTTATGTCCCTCCAGCCTGAATGTGAACCGTTGATAACTACTCTCAGGGAGCAGTTATCCAACCAGTTTTTCACCCATCTTATAGTAGCTCCATCTAGTTTGTACCTCCCCAGTTTATTAATTAGAATATGATGTGGGACCTTATCAAATGCCTTACTAAAGTCTAGATATATCATATCTACCGCTTCCCCTCTATCCACAAAGCTCATTACCATATCATAGAAAGCTATGAAGTTGGTTTGACATGATTTGTTTTTGACAAATCCATGCTGACTAGCCCTAAACACCTTATTCTCTTCCAGATGTTTGCAAATGTACTCCTTAATTATCTGTTCCATTATTTTTCCCAGTACGGAGGTTAAACTGACTGGTTTATAATTCCCTGGATTGCTCTTATTTCCCTTGCCATATCCTTACTGTTAAAATTAAAGAACAGGGTGGTGGTGTTTTTTTTTTTAATTAAAGCTTGCAGGTTGCTGTATTAACCACTGTTCACAGCCACTGGTTATGACATGATATCACCAGAGTTCTTGAAGGACCTCAGGATTCATGCTCACCAGTAGCTGGCACAGTCTGCGAAGAGTGACTTCCAAAAACACGGTGAATATCAAAAGTCACTGCTCTCCTGAAACTGGGGAAAGATCCACATAGATATCTATTGTTCTCAGGCCATTTAAGGTGCTGGAGTGTCTCATTCTCAGCGCATCTCCTCAGAAGCAGAGTCAACACTCTTTATCAAGCAAGCAGGCTTTCTGAGAGCATGGAGAACCTATGAACAAGTTCTACGTTTGTAAACATTCACCAAAAATGGTCTTCAGAAAAAAACTGAAGACGGGAGCAGTATTTCTGGACCTGACAGCAGCATGTAACGTGGGCTGGCACACAGCACTCAGTTATATTTTCAAGAGCACTCCTATGCTGGAAGTCAACCGCGCTGACCTTCTCCTAAAAGGAAAACCAAGTCTACCTCAATGCTCTGTGCTGGTACCAAAGCTTTTCAACCTGTAAGCAAATCACCTTCCACTCACCCTGTCCTGCAAGTTCACATACATGGTTGACATTTGGGGTGCATCTATACTGGCAAGTCAGGTCGACTTAAGGACACTTAAGTCGACTTAAACAAAGCCGCATCCATACTGGGCTTGTCTTAAGTCAACATAAGCATTTCCTTAAGTCAACTTAAGGAAAGCTTAAGTCGATTTAATAACACCTCCTTTTAGGTCAACTTGAGCCTTAAGTCGACTCCTTAAATCAACTTAAGGCTAGTGTAGATGGGGATTAATGCTAAATCGACTTTATTAAGTCGACTTAAAGCCAATATAAAGGCTATCTCTACTGTTAAGTTGACTTAACAAAGTTGACTTAAAGTGTAGCCAATTTGTTAAGTCAACTGAACAAGGTCAACTTTAAGTCGACTTAAAGTCGATTTTGTTAAGTCAAATTAACAAAGTTGACTTAACTTTGTAAATATAGACATAGCCTTGTTTAGGCATCCAAGCACAGTCATTCCCAGAACTTTAAAACACCCTAAATGTCACCTTGATGAAGGTGCCTGAGTACTGTAGTTGGTGGTATTTTCAACCAACTGTGACCAAGACAGTGTCGAGTGTGTTCAATCTTTACCACACTAAAATAGACCAAGAACTCAATATCCTTCTCAGTGGACATTGCTTGAAAATGAATCCCACTCAGTCTTTCTTGGAGTAACTCTAGATTGATATTTTACCTATTTTAACCACCTGAGGAAAACTGTGGCTAAGATGAGGATATGTAAGATGAGGGGATGTGAGGGGGGGCAGTGGGGAGGGGCAGTGGGGGTGCTGCTCCCCTCCTGTGGGGAGGCCCTACAGGTCGGCGCTGCTGTTGGAGGGACAGAGACTGCAGTCTGCTGCACTCTTGCCCTGCCCCTGGGCTGGCTGGTCTGGAACAGGCAGGCTGCTGAAGGTGAGCAGTGATAGAACTCCATTCAGGCAGGGGCCGGAGTTTCATACCTTGGGAGACAGACCTCTCCTTGCTTACAGACAGCCCCCAACCTTACACAGATACTCACCAGCAACTACAGACCAAACAACAGAAACATTAAAGCAGGAAGATATCCCTGCAACAAACCCCATTGCCAGCTTTGCCCACATACCTGCACAAAAAACACCATCATAGGACCTAATCACGCTAGCTACTCCATCAAAGGCTCATTCACCTGCTCATACATCCATGTAATTTATATCATCATGTGCCAGAAATGCTCACCTGCCTTATACATTGGACAAACAGGACAGTATCTGAACAAAAGACTAAATGGACACAAATCTGTCATAAGAAATAACTACATTCCAAAACCAATAGGGGAACACTTTAGTCTTCCTGATCACTCCATTAATGATCCATTAATAGCCGTACTCAGGCAAATGAATAACAAATCACATTTTTAAAGAGAAACTGCAGAATTGGAATTTATATGCAGATTTGACTCTGTGAACTCAGGGCTGAATAGAGATTATGGGTTCTTTTCTCATTACAACAGGTAATTTTGCTTTTCTTTCTCCCCTCCCCAACCTCCCTGCTAATTCCTATACTCCACTGTTTGATTCTTAACAACAGCTTTGATTTGCTGTAACAGTCTGACCTAATCCTATGACTTACATTTCCCTGCATTTATTTTGCTCCCGTTCTGTACGTTCCATATCTTCAAGCATCTGAAGAAGTGGGATTTTCTCCCACGAAAGCTCACATGATAAATAAATTTATTAGACTTTAAAAGTGCCACCAGACTCGTTGTTTGTTTTGCTAAACTTGATCAACATAGTTACTCCTTTGGAACAATGTGTAGGATGTAAATATAGGTGTATGTGCCCAGGTTTTGATTTGCTATCCTACTCCTGAACCCTTCTGAATGACTTTTGAATGGATCAGTACCAATGAGCAGCCAGCCTTCACACCTGGGACCAATGAAAAGACATCATATGGAGCTGTGGCTAAAGACTGGCCATGTTACACATCATTGATAACTGCCCCTTAACCAGATTTGATGGTAGCCAGATAGTTCTGCACTTTGGTGAGGAGGAAACTGGTTTGGCAAGCTACATATCCAAGAAGAAGAACAGGTCATAGATCCCAAAGGGAAAACTTGCAGGTGCCAAGCCTAGGGGGGTCTGTGGAGTACTCAAGGGCTATGTCTACACTTGTAAATTTAGGTTGACTTAGCATGTCTACACCTACATTTTAAGTCGACTTAGGGGGGACTTTACAAAGTCGACGTACAGTGTCCATACTGGACGCCTAGGTCGACTTCTAGGGGCCAGGGGGCCTTGGGCAGGTCCATGGTGGTGGGGGCGGCACCCCTTGCCCAGTGCCAGGGGGCTCAGCCTTTGCCCCATTGTACCTGGCTACAAAAGGCTGAAGTACTCAATGCTTTTTTTACTTCAGTCTTCACAGGGAGGGCCAGCTCCCAGGCTACTACATGGGGTAACGCAGAATGGAGAGAAGAGCGGCCCTCGGTGATGGAAAGTCAGGTTAGAGAACACTTAATGAAATTGGATGTGCACAAGTCCATGGGGCCGGATGAACTGCATCCGAGGGTGCTGAGGGAGTTGGGGGAAGTGATTGCAGAGCCGCTGGCCATTATCTTTGAGAACTCGTGGCAAACGGGGGTGGTCCCGGAGGATTGGAAAAAGGCAAATATAGTACCTATCTTTAAGAAAGGGAAAAAGGAGGATCCGGGGAACTACAGACCGGTCAGCCTCACCTCAATCCCTAGGAAAATCATGGAGCAGGTCCTCAAGGAATCCATCCTGAAACACTTGGAGGAAAATAGAGTGATCAGGAACAGTCAACATGGATTCACCAAGGGCAAATCATGCCTGACCAACCTGATTTCCTTCTATGATGAGATGACTGGATTTGTGGATGTGGGAAGAGCCATTGACGTGGTATACCTTGACTTTAGCAAGGCTTTTGTTATGGTTTCCCACAGCATTCTCATCAGCAAGTTAAGGAAGTATGGGTTGGACGAGTGGACCGTAAGGTGGATCGAAAACTGGTTAGATCAACGGGCTCAGCGGGTAGGAATCAATGGCTCAATGTCTGGTTGGCAACCGGTAACGAGTGGAGTGCCCCAGGGGTCGGTCCTGGGGCCGGTTCTATTCAACATCTTCATTAATGATCTTGATGATGGAACAGACTGCGTGCTTAGTAAGTTTGCGGATGACACCAAGTTGGGGGGATTGGTAGATACTCTGGAGGGCAGGGACAGGATCCAGGGAGACTTGAACAAATTGGAACACTGGGCCGAAAGAAACCTCATGAGGTTCAACAAAGACAAGTGCAAAGTCCTGCACTTAGGACGGAAAAATCCCATGCACTGCTACAGGCTGGGGACCGATCGGCTAAGTAGCAGCGCTGTATAAAAGGACCTGGGAGTTATGGTGGACGGGAAGATGAATATGAGCCAACAGTGTGCCCTTGTTGTGAAAAAGGCCAATGGCATATTAGGCTGCATCAGTAGGAGTATTGCCAGCAGATCGAGGGATGTGATAATTCCCCTCTATTCGACACTGGTCAGGCCGCATCTGGAATATTGTGTCCAGTTTTGGGCTTCCCACTACAGAAAGGATGTGGACAAATTAAAAAGAGTCCAGCGGAGGGCAACAAAAATGATTAGGGGACTGGGGCACATGACTTATGAGGAGAGGCTGAAGGAACTCGGCTTATATAGTCTACAGAAGAGAAGACTGAGGGGAGATTTGATAGCAACCTTCAACTACTTGAAGGGTTGCTCCAAAGAGGAGGGAGCTAGGCTGTTCTCGAGGGTAACAGAGGACAGAACAAGGAGCAATGGTTTCAAATTATAGCTGGGGAGGTCAAGGTTGGACATTAGGAAAAACTTTCACTAGGAGGGTGGTGAAGCATTGGAATGGGCTATCTAGGGAGGTGGTAGATTCTCCATCTTTGGGGATCTTTAAGGCTCGGTTAGACAAAACCCTGGCTGGGATGATTTAGGGGGAGTGGTCCTGCTTTTTAGCAGGGGGTTGGACTAGATGACCTCATGAGGTCCCTTCCAACCCTATGATTCTATGAACTAGGCACTACTCCACATCTCCACTGGCTTAAGTCGACTTAATAAAGTCGACTTAAGCGCCGGTTCGAATTAAAATGAGGTACTATTAATTCGAACTAACTTTTCCTTAATTCAACTTAAGGAGCAGCTTAAGGAAAACCCAGTGTAGATGCGGAGTAAATTAAGTCGACTTAAACCTTGTTAAGTCGACTTAATTTCTAAGTGTAGATGCTCCCACAGAGACCAAAGGTGCAGCTAGCTCTGTACCCATGACACATTTTCTTTCCACCTGTCATCTCCAAGCTATTTCTTTCTGCAACGGGTTAATTAAACAGACACTCAAGAATAAATTATATGTTGTTTTAAAAAGCTGTTTACTTCCTGTAACTAGTGAAATTACAAAAAGCTAAAGCTGATTTAATATCCAGTTTACTGTAACTCAGAAATGATGAAAGTTTCTCTTTTCACTAATCTGCAACAATTAAACACACTCAATTTCATACTGAATTTAAGTCTTGATTCTGCAAATATTTACATATATGCTTAACTTTGAAGACAACGGTACTCTCAGGTGCTTAAAGTTAATATGCATGTATGTAAGTGTCTGAACGGTCACAGCCTGCATCAGTCATGTATTAGTACAGTGCTCTTTGATTTAGGTTTCTAGCATTGCTGAGGAATGTTTAAAAATCTGTTTCCATTGATCTTATTAAAAAAGCTAACCACAAAAACATATGCTATTACTATCAAAATAATTCTCCCCTTTAAAAGAATCTGCATTTTGGGTTCCAAACTACGTGACAGCACATCTCCCTTTCAGCACTAAAACAGCGAAGAAATACATAAGAACAGCTGATACTACTTACTGTATTTAATTGCATACCCACTTTAAGGAAGTGCCACTAAGCCTCAGAGAGCTCATAACTAGGAAATAAATAAATAAAAAAAAAGCAATGAACTCAGGATATTCTAATTTATTACAGCAACAAAAAGCTGTCCAAAATAGGACTGTTAATGTTTTAGAATGCTTCAGAACTTAAATATGGCTTACATATACAGGAAGGATATGAAAATCAAGGTGCTCCATGTAAAAAGTGAGTTGTGAAATGTCAGGGTAATGCTCATCTTCATATGCCACATTTTACGAAAGATAGCTATGATACTAAACAGCAAAATTTCATTCAGTATATACTTTATGTCCATGAAGTCTTTGTTCCCACAGCTTCCTAAGTTCTTATCTCTACAGATTTATGATGTGTTCCACTTTGTGCTTCTTACTCCATCTCTGTGCTTTTTTTTTAAATGCCACCATTCCAAACTCATGCTCACTTTCTCTATCTCATACAAATGCGAGGAATCGCAAAGGTTAAGAGGTGCGTAGCTAATATAGAACAGCTGAGAGAGACACTATGAAAATGGAATGTAGGATGTAACAATATATCCCCCAGACATTAACAAAAATAGACTAGTTTGTTGTCCCTGCTTGCTCTTCTTCCTACACCTGACACTCACTTTGAAAAGTTCAGTTAATGACAAAGTGCTAACTTCAATCTGAAAAAAAAAAAAAAGATCTGTTCACACTCTGCCTCTTATCACCTCATATTTAGGCAGTACTTTTCTTCACAAACTATCTTTTGTGAACGCGAGTATCTTATAAATGAGTCTACAGCGCAGCCACTCTAATTTTTTAATGAAAATTACTTCTTTTAGTTCCCTTATTAAGATTTCCACTGGCTCACTTCACTGTGGTAGTACGTAGTTTTAGTAATTGCCTAGAATTGTACCAAGAGCACAAGGAGTCTTCTAGAGGACACAGTTCTTTATTCTTCACATGCAGTGCAATGAGCAGAATGCTAATGCATTAAGGGCCCCATTTCACCCATATCTCTGCAGTAAAGTGGGCACGAGAAGAGCTTCTAGATCACCAAGTCCCTGCCCGTAGTACTGCATACTGGTTACCTGTAATATATGCTTGTACTGCTTGGCCAAACAAAGTTTAAAATGTCAGGGACAGGGGTGGGGCAAGAGCAGAGGGTTATATCATTTTCTTTGGGAGATAGTTCTGCAATCTATTAGATCTTACAGCTGTTGTACCTGAGCTGTCCTTTGCCAAATTTCATCTTCTTACCACTTGATATGGCCCCACTTTAAATAATTCTTATCCATTGTTTCCTCATTCTCCCTTATGTTTCCTCAATTTTTCCTCCTGCATATATAGGAAGTCTAAAATTTGTGGAACAGTATCATTGCTTAGTGTTCAATAGCCCTTAAAAAAATCACCTCTACAAATGGAATAAATCACTTTAAAATACATCTTATGGGCTCCCGCTAGTGAATACCCACCACTTTCCTCCAGTGATTACTGAAGAGGGGGCAGGGGAAGAAAACTGCTATTTGTCACAAAATATTTACTATAAATCTGAGGAATGTTGAACCAATCAGAAAGCTATTTCTCAACTCTCATAATGGCTTTACTAGTAACACTAGTTAATGATTTTGGGTAAATGCAGCATGGTTTTATTTATGACCAAGAAGACTTAGAGGGTTATTTAAAATTTTCCTGAAGTCCTCCTCCTCAAATTCCATTCACATAACCCATGGGAAGAAATAGTCAAATATGCAAATTCTTCACAAAATGTATTGTTTGATTGTTTAATGTTGCCTTCCTTTCATTTACTATGGTCTTCTATCACAGAAAGACTACTCTCAATAACCAGAATACATCACTATGAACAATTAACTACAGCATAAATCTCTGTAACTTTAAAAATAGAGGACACAGTCTGTGCTTCTACATTCATTTGTGGGGTCATGCACCAAGACTGAAGTTCACCTCTTTATAGGAGGCAAGCACAAGTCGTATGCACTACAAAGTCTTCAAAACAAGGTTTTAGGGATGAATAGGCTTTGAGCTGGATGAATTTTACTGAAGCTCCCAGACTTTGTAATATATGTATACTAAGTCCAGAGACAGTGACCATCGACTTAGAATGAAGAAGTTCTGTGGGAAAAGGCCTTAAATATAAATCAGCTCCACTATTCTAGACCATTGGAAATCTTCCAATATTTAAAAGGGAACTGGATAAGTTCATGGTGGCTAAGTCCATAAATGGCTATTAGCCAGAAAGGGGTTAAGAATGGTGTCCCTAGCCTCTGTTTATCAGAGGATGGAGACGGATGGCAGGAGAGTGATCACTTGATCATTGCCTGTTAGGTTCACTCCCTCTGGGGCACCTGGGCACTGGCCACTGTCGGTAGACAGATACTGGGCTAGATGGACCTCTGGTCTGACCCAGTACGGCCTTTCTTATGTTCTTATGTTCTTCCACTTGACTTCAACAGGCCTGGGCTTCAGGCTCTGAGTACACAGGCTAGACAGTGAATGAAGCAGGCTCTGGCTGTAATGATCCATCTAGTTGAGAGTTTACTCAGGCGCCTCCTAAATTGAAAGAAGTATTTGGGAGAGATGTGCTTGAACCAAAACAAAAATCGGAACCCATCCCCACATTGAGTGAAGTTCAGATCAAGGCCTAGCTCTTGTCCATGGTGAGGATGGCAGTATAAACCCCTACAATATGCATGCCAGTGCTTAGGCATAAAAGGAAAAGCTGAGACAATGTGAAATACATCTCTCTGGTTTCCTTGCATCATCAGTTCAAGTGAAAATGTGTAGTGCCAACCCACTATCTCTTACTCATATATTTTCCATTGAATTCAGTTGACTGATCCACATGAGTAGGGCCTGCTCGAATGAATGAAAGATGGCAGCATTGCTCCTCCATGTTATTGATTTCTACTATAGATTTTTAAAATGAAACTTTTTGTGCATTCTTATCTTCATTTTGTTTTTAGTCCAGTGTTCTGTAGCTTTTCCAACCCCCCATTTTCCAAGTCTCCTTGTAACTCGTGCCTACCTGGTGTTGCACTTTCTCCCTCTAGGGACAGTTAGACCAGGTAGAGATTGGAGAGTCTGCTATAGCCTTGGCTATGAGAAATGCATCTTTTAGCTCATGCAGTAGCAGCTCATGTGTTAGGCTACACAAGTCCCAGGTTTGATCCCTGCCACTGATGTCTAGGAAGTGTCGGCATTATGCCATCGCCATAGATGACAGGTACCTAGCGTCAGATGGGGCTCAGCCTGTCTACATCTGAGCCACCCTGCTACCTGCACACACAGTCAAGCTTGGCAGGCAAAGCATTGCCTTCAGTGGTGCCAGGGCCAGCTTGGTGCTGAACTGGATGGCCACCCCACAGCAGGTCAAATAGGGAGAGTCCCTGGAGATCGGTGGCAGGGGGTAAGACTAGTCCACAGGGCCCTGGCATTGTCCTTCAGGCAGAGTCTGTCCTGCACCGGCTAGCACTCAGTAAGACAGCCCCATCTCTGGTGTGCAAGGCCGAGTCCGTCTCACTCTGGTGCTTTTCTGTAGAGCCCTGTGCGGATACAAAAATGTGGATCCGCAACCAATCCATATCCGAGACCTGTAAGCACGTATCCGATCCGCAATCCGCATCTCCATGTTTTGTGGGTATCCACAACCGCCCCGCCCCCGCCTTGCAGCAGCTCCACTCCGCTCTGCTTGGCTCCTCCTCATTACACTGTGCTTCTGTTTTGTGTTCCTGCCTGTGTGTGCTCTGTAATGCAACAACTTAAAAGCAGGGGCTTAGTAAATGTACACACACTGTTTTTATTTTAAACATTATAGAGAGTCCTAACTAAGGATCCTGGTGCAACCTCTGTGATTTCTTTTGGGGCAGCTGCCTGCCAGTTCCTGGATTGTTAGAAAGCAGCAGCTGCCTCACACAGAGCCCGAGGAAGGGGGCAGGGGGTGTGGCACTAGCCAGCAGCTCCCAATACTGTTTGTTCAGAGCCCTGCTGGCCCTGATCATCCGGTTATTCCATCTAGTAGAGTGAAGATGAGGTCACTCAACTGTTCAGCATGGGCAAGGTAATTCATTCAGCTGAGCGATCAGATCGGGAGGCTGGCAGCCAGAGAAGGGGGGAAGCAGCAGCCCATCATCAGCTGATGTGCTTGGGCTAGGTTCAGGGAGCCCGAGAAACAGCTGAGAGGGGAGACAGTTGCCAACAATGCCCAGTGTTTTTCAGAGCTTTTGCTGGCTCTGATCTGAGCAACTGTTATTCTGCCTGGGTTGGACTTGCTGGGCTGGGAAGTCTGGGCTGCCGCAGTTTCTCAGCCAATCAGTGGAGATGGGGACTGGCCACTGAAACTGAACACCAGCTCTGAGGGCTGGGCTCTGGCTCTCACAGTCTGGAGCCAGAGACTGAAGGACAGGTAGGGGCAGGACCCAGGACCCGGATGAGCCACTAAAAGCCAGATGCTGTTCAGAGCCCCGGCTAGCCCAGATCTGAGCATCTCTTATTCTACCGGGGCTGGCCATGTGAAATGGGGGCTGCTGAGATCACTCAGCTGTTTGGTGCTGGGGAGAGTGGCCGGCAGTGGGGGACGTGGGAAGGGGAGCAACTGTTTCTCCGCCTGGACTGGCCCCTGGATTCAGTCAGGGCTACAGCTGTAACCGATCAGATGTTCTGGGCAGAGCAATGGTGCTCTCTGCATGTACAGCCATGACCAGATAAAAATAGTATCCATACCCGAGCTGCAATCAGCAGCAACAGGTCTGCGGATATCCGCATTTGCACCCGCGGATGTGGACATCTGCGGATAAGAAACGGATATCTGCGGATTTGCAGGCCTCTACATTTCTGGACTAGTGCCACTATGGAGGGGAGGGAGGGAGCAAGGCAGAGGAGAGGAAAAAGGGGCTGGAGAGGAGGGAGTCAGACACAGCCAACTGTGCCCTACAGCACTGCCACATAGCTCCCTGTGCTCCCAGCCCTCAACTATCTCACAGATTTCCATCCAACTCCCCCACCACAGATGCCCAAACAACACCTTCCTGCAGAGCCCCTCTTCCAACCCGGCCCTCCCACCTCTCCCCTCAACCTCCCTCTCAGCCCTTCCCCTAGCTTAAAGCCATCTAACCCTGTTTTCACTATCCCCACATAAACACCCCTAACCCTAAATAAATCTACGTCCAGATAAACTTGAACCCCCCCACCAGCAAGCTTCCTCTTCTCAAATAAACCTGCCCCCTTCCCCTTATTCCCCTACATCCCTTGTGCTGGCCTTAACACCCAAGTCCATTTACCCTGCAGATATGTTAAAATGCCCCCAACTTCTGGCTGCACCTAGCCCTTTTTTCATGACTCCAGTCTGTGTCTCCTCCAGAAAACCCTTATAGAGCCTCTCACCCCTTTAACCCTTGCCTCAGTATCTCATTTGTGTTTCCCCCCCCCCGCCCTTCCCCTCCTTGTCTTCATGGGCTGGCCCTCCGAAGTTGGAAGAGTCAGCCACAGCAATTCTGCAAGCAGCAAGAGCCAATGGACTGGAGTAGGGAGCCTGGCCTAGCCCCCACCACAGGAGCTGCCTCTGTGAAGGAGGCTCACTCTCCAACATCCAACTCAACTTTCAGGGCCTCCCCGCCACACAGGGCTGGGACAGACACAGTAACTTCCCTCCACATACATCAGAGAATGGGGCCTGACAATTTTATTCAGATAATTCTCACAAAATATTTTAAACAACCACTTATACCCATCAGATAGATTTTTTTTCTTTTTGCCATCCTTGTTGGTGAGTATAGTGCTAGAAGTTCTCCCGAATGCTAAGCACAGAGGTACGGAGGTGTTTCTAATGGCTGACAAGGATATTAAAATGCTGGTAAAACCATCCTGAGTCTGTAACTGAGGGTGGTCACTGGTTGGTGAATCCTGGCAAAGGTGTAAACACTGTTGTGGTATATCTTTATTCATTACACAGTCTGCTGCACTTCCATAGCCTCCCTGTTTGGCTCGCTGTTGGTCCTGGATTCAACCAGTCTCAGCTGGTACTAATTTTGAGGCTACCAAAGCAGACGGAAAATAGAGAATGAAGATAGCCTTTAACACCCACATGACGCCTAACACAGCCCGGGAATGTTACTGTGGCTATATTTGTGTATGCACATAATAATTGCCATACCAGCACAGACCTGTGGCCCATCTAGTCTGGTATCCTGTCTCCAACAGCAGTCAAACCCAGACACCTCAAATGAAAGTTTAACCCCCCTCATAATGCACTGAATTGTGAAACATGTTACTATGGAGGGAACTGTTGCTCAGTTATGTCCTGAAGCATAAAGGAGTAATAACCCTAGTGATATTTTTTGTCCTAGCTTGAGTAATTGCAGATGCTGCTGTTCTGCAGATAAATAATCTTTCTTTGAACCTTATTGATAGGTTGCGATAATAAGCTCCACAAAATAATTTTAGGTCACAATTTTAAAAACAAACCCCAACCACGCTCTGGCCATAAGCATCAGCTTTTAATGTTACCAGACTTTTATGGTAGAACTATTGGGTATGACTACACTAGCAATTTAGGTCGACTTAAGGATGCCTAAGTCAACCTAAATTACTCCATGTTCACATCAGGCATTCATTAAGTCAACTTAAGGGTGTCCTTAAGTCAACTTAATAACTACCAATCATTAGGTCGACTTAAGGTCTAAATCACCCTTATTAAGTCGACCTAAAACCAGTGAGGACGCCCTACGTCGACTTAATTCCTTAAGTCGACCTAGGGCTGGAGGAAGGGAGCCATGGCTCAGGGAGAAGGGAGCCCTGGGGGCTCCCCTGGACAAGGGAGCCACAGGGGCTCCATGGACAGGGGAGTCCCGGGGAAGAGAGCGGCCGGCGCTCCCCAGACAGGGGAACCTCCGGGGCTGCCCGGTCTGGGGAGCACTGGCAGCTTTCTTCCCTGGCGCTCCCCAGACAGTGGAGCCCTAGAGGTTCCCCTGTCCTGGGAGTGCCAGAGAAGACAGCCGCTGGCACTCCCTGGACAGGGAAGCCCCGGAAGCTTCCCTATCCCCGGAGCGCTAGCGGCTCTCTTCCCTGGGACTCCCCGGACAAGGGAAACCTGGAGGTTCCTCTGTCCTAGGAGCCGCTGGCGGCTGTCTTCTCCAGGGCTCCCCTGTCAAGGGAGCCCCGGCGGCTGGCTTCTCTGGAGCCACGGCTCCCCTGAGCCATGGCTTTGGGCCGACCTAATGACTGCCTGTATGGACACAGGCAGTCGACTTAAGTCAACTTAACAAAGTAGACTTAGGGTTTTTAGGTGTAGACATACCCATAAGTAGTGAGAGGGAATAAAGCCAGGAATCTGAATATTATTGACCTATTGGCTTATCAGTTGCCCCTACCAGCAATTTACTGGTATAGGCAAATTCCACTCTGTTAGACCTGTGCAACTCCACTGAAGTCAATGAGACATCTCACCAATGGTGTTAGAGAGAGCATTAATTTATATTGCTCGTATTGTAATAGGAGATAGCATACATAGTGTATGCTAGCTTATGCCTAAGATGTACAGCAAGCATTAATTTCCTGAAGGATGGACAACGTTTTGTTATTTTTAAATGTATATACAACAAAATAATATTTTACATGTATCACTATATGAGAGCCAAATTCTGCTCTCTTTTTAATCCAAATATATAGCAATTATAAAGTACCCAGGACTGTGCCATCTGGATAATAGAGTACAAAATCTACACTAGTATATATTTGAATAGCAAAGAAACCCTGCTTTTTTCCTCCTTAAGGTTTGTTAGGTTAGCATGAGTTATTCTCTTTATTTATTTAACCCCTTTCCTTCACTTTTGTATAGTTCTTCTGATCTGAAAAGGCAAAGGAGGAAGGTTTGACAGTGGGACCTGAAGATAGACTAGCACTCTACGAGATGAAATTTATTACAGTGAAACCTCGATTATCCGGTCCTCAATTAACCGTAAATTCGGTTAACCGGGACCGGGATCGGGTGGCCGCAGAAGCTCCCTCGGCCCCAGGGCTCGGCTTTCAGCAGGAGCTGCAGCGGCTTAACGCCGCAGCTCCTGATGAGAGCTGGGGGATCGGGTGGCCACAGGAGCTCTCTCGGAGCTCCTGTGGCC
>ML685836.1:1845555-1867977 GCA_007922175.1 Pelusios castaneus
CCCGGATAATCGAGGTTCTACTGTATTTGAATTAAAGTAGCACCTAGAGATCCAACTGAAATGAGAACCTCATTCTGTACAAAAACAGTTCAAAACCATCCCTGCCCTGAAGAACTTACAGTTGGAATTCACAAGACAGATAAAGGGCTCAAGGGGAAACAAAGGAAGTGGAATGATTTACTGATGATCAATGGCAGAATTGGGAACAGAATTCCCAGACAAGTCTTTTCTATTGTGTCTAAGCTGCCTCTCTGATTTGGAAGGGAATTTATCAGACAGAGATATTCCAGCTCCCTAAAGTTTTCATCTGGAGCCCAAAAGCTCCATCTTCACTGATGTCTTTGTTGGCCTTTGTTGATCATATACCATCTCTTTGTTTATGATATAGCTGAATGCCAGTATAATTAGGGCTTTACAAATCATGGTCAAAACCTTGAAATGGACCTGAGAGGTTAACAAGAAGCCAAAGGATACCACTGAGCACTGGAGTGATGTGTAACAAGCTGCTTTTCCTGTTCAAGAGGTGAGGTGCCCTAGGCTGTGCCATATGGGGTTTGTGTTCCTTTACTGAGGCAGGACAGTCAAGGAGATGCTCTGAGTAATCCAGAAGTAATCCAGTCTGGAGGTGATAAAGGAATCGATCATGTTGATTAGGTTTTTGATATGCCTGGGTGTAAGCGTTGGGCCAGGCAGACTCATTCTGCAACAAATCATGTTCTGATACTCTTACTATCAATTCCATGGAGCAGTGATTAATAACTCTTGAGTCATGGTACCAGTTGGCTCCTTAGAGCGTGTCCCTCTTTCTATAAGAACAACTTCCATTCTCTCAGGATTTAGCTTGAACCATTTCCTTTTCATCTAGGTAGAATGACAACTGTGTATGGTGTTTACCATGTCTTCTGTGGAAAAGCTATAAAACTGGTTTTAGTCAATATCTTGGTAGCATTTGAGCCTGTGTACAGGGGTGCTGGAACAATTTGTATATTGGAGGTGCTGAGAGCCATTGAACCCTGTATATGACAGAAACCACTTCAAGCCAGGTGATGTGGAAGCACCGCCCACATGCCAAGTTCCAGCACCTATGCCTGTATATGTTTAAAAGGCCCAGACCGAGATCATAGAATCAGAGGGCTGGAAGGGACCTCATGAAGTCATCTAGTCCAACCCCCTGCTAAAAGCAGGACCACTCCCACTAAATCATCCCAGCCAGGGTTTTGTCTAACCTCACCTTAAATATCTCCAAAGACAGAGATTCCACCACCTCCCTAGGTAACCCATTCCAATACTTCACCACCCTCCTAGTGAGAAAGTTTTTCCTAATATCCAACCTCGACCTCCCCAGCTGTAATTTGAAACCATTGCTCCTTGTTCTGTGCTGTTACCACCAAGAACAGCCTACCTCCTTCCTCTTTGAAGTATCCCTTCAAGTAGTTGAAGGTTGCTATCAAATCCCCCCTCAGTCTTCTCTTCTGCAGACTAAATAAGCCTAGTTCCTTCAGTCTCTCCTCATAAGTCATGTGCCCCAGCCCTCTAATCATTTTAGTTGCCCTCTGCTGGACTCTTTCTAATTTGTCCACATCCCTTCTGTAGTGGGGAACCCAAAACGGGACACAATATTCCAGGTGCGGCCTCACCAGTGCCGAATAGAGGGGAATTATCACATCTCTCGATCTGCTGTCAACACTCCTGCTGATGCAGCCCAATATGCCATTGTCTTTTTGGCAACAAGGGCACACTGTTGGCTCATATCCAGCTTCCCGTCCACCATAACTCCCAGGTCCTTTTCTACAGTGCGCTACTTAGCCGATCGGTCCCCAGGCTGTAGCAGTGCATGGGATTTTTCCATCCTAAGTGCAGGACTTTTGGTGAGGTTTCTTTTGGCCCAGTGTTCCAATTTGTCTAAGTCTCCCTGGATCCTGTCCCTGCCCTCTAGCATGTCTACCATTCCCCACAGCTTGGTGTCATCTGCGAATTTACTAAGCATGCAATCTATCCCATCATCGAGATCATTAATGAAGATGTTGAACAGAACCGTCTCCAGGACTGACCCCTGGGGCATTCCACTCGTTACTGGTTGCCAACTAGACATCAAGCCATTGATTCCTACCCACTGAGCCCAGTGATCTAGCCAGTTTTCTATCCACTTTATGGTCCACTCATCCAACCCAAACTTCCTTAACTTGCTGACAAGAATGCTGTGGGAAACTGTATCAAAAGCCTTGCTAAAGTCGACGTATAACCTGTCAACGGCTCTTCCCGCATCCACAAATCCAGTCATCTCATCATAGAAGGCAATCAGGTTGGTCAGGCATGATTTGCCCTTGGTGAATCCATGTTGACTGTTCCTGATCACTCTATTTTCCTCCAACTGTTTCAGGATGGATTCTTTGAAGACCTGCTCCATGATTTTTCCAGGGATTGAGGTGAGGCTGACCGGTCTGTAGTTCCCTGAATCCTCCTTTTTCCCTTTCTTGAAGATAGGTACTGTATTTGCCTTTCTCCAATCCTCTGGGACCTCCCCCATTTGCCATGAGTTTTCAAAGATAATGACCAGCGGCTCTGCAATCACTTCAGCCAACTCCCTCAGCACCCTCAGATGCAGTTCATCCGGCCCCAATGATTTGTGCATATCCAACTTCTTTAAGTAGTCCCTAACCTGACCTTCCATCACCGAGGGCCGCTCTTCTTTTCTCCATTCTGAGTTACCCAGCGTAGTAGCCTGGGAGTTGGCCCTCCCTGTGAAGACTGAAGTAAAAATAACATTGAGTTCTTCAGCCATTTCTGCATCATCAACCACAAGGATACCTGCCTCATTCAGTAAGGGACCCATAGCATCCGTCATCCTCTTCTTGTTACTGACATACTGATCATTCCTATGTGATTACAGATGTGAAGATATTGAAGATAAGCAGGATCACCCTGTAAGTCAGGAGACCAGCCCTCTCCGGCTGGGGCCTGACCCGTCTCTCCGTCCCTGGAAGGGAAACAAACTGTCTCTGGCCCTCAGGCAGGGCAGGCAGGTAAATGAACTGTCTCTGGCCCCTCGGGTGGGGCAGGCAGGAAAATGAACTGTCTCTGGCCCCTCGGGCGGGCCAGGCAGGAAAACAAACTGCCTCTGGCCCCTCGGGCGGGGAAGGCAGGGAAACAAACTGTCTCTGGCCCTCAGGCGGGGCAGGCAGGTAAATGAACTGGCGGTTAAGTCTCTAGTTCAGGCTGTAGCGACTCCACGCCTGTCAAGGCTTCTGGGGTTGTACCAGAAGGGGGGAGGCAGGGGGATGCAGGCCCACCCAACTCCACTGCGTCCCAGCCCAGGGCCCTATCCGTGGCAGAGAGTTCTACCACGGGCCCGGCGTAATCCTCACCAGGGTTCAGTGACTCAGGCTCGGGAACCGCCGAGTCATAGTAGGCCTCCCGGTCCCCTGGGCCACTTCCTGCCCCCATCCCCGCTGGTACCTGTTCAGGGCCCTCATCGCCCTCTTCCTTGGGGTAGTCACCCAGGAGGAGGTCACACAGTCCGACCACGTCCTCCGCTAAGGGTAACTCCTCCAGGTCGCAACCCGCCTCTGGGGGTGGTGCGTCTTCCTCGGCCAGGGGGAGCTCCTCCAGGTCGCAGCCCGGTACCGGGAGGGAATCATCCGAATGACCCGCAGGCTGTGTGGGTAGCAGAAGGTCCAGGTAGTCCTCTGAGTGCCGGCTCCTGGGTGGCCGGTCTCGGCAGGCAGTCCCGGCGGGGTCCAGGCGACCATTGGGGCCCCAGGCCGCAGGCAGGTCTTCCACAGGGTAGTGGTCAGGCGGGTGCTGGGGAGGGAGCAGAGAGACACCCTTCCCCTTCGGCTGCCTCCCTCTCACTGAGCTCTCCGGCCTTCCCCTTATATTTCCTGTCCCGCCCACCTGCTTCCGGCCTGACGGACAGGTTGCCTCCAGCTCCACCCACTCAGGTGTAACTGGGCCCAGGCTGTCCACCTCCGAGGGGGGCCATACTCCCTCACTACACACCCCCTCAACCACCATTTAGAGGAATGAAAGAACCTATCATAGTGCTACTCAATCCTCTCCTCCTATGTCTGGTTGATAGGTCTATGTCCATATCTGCTGATAGGTTGATCAGCAATGAATCTTGTCCTTTGTCTGTAGCTACAAGGACAGAATCCAAGAGTGCACCTAAGATTATCTTGATACTGTGATTTAATCTGAAACTCAATAATGGACTCAGTATTTTAGCAGATGTGTTGTTGGAGTTCGATTGTTCATACGTTTTAAATGAATTTGTCTGAGAAAAGGAAATTGAAGACCAAATGGTAGATTTCAAGAGCATTACTTCTGCATCTTTACTGACTATGCTGAATACCGATGGCATTACTGAGAGCAGAATTCAGCCTATTGTGAGCAATATGTAGAATTAAATATATTATGAAGCAGTTACTCCATTGTTCAAATACAACTAGATTTCAATGATAAACTCTTTTTAAAAAAAAAAATAGATGACACCTCCCTCCCCCGAAACTGAATTGGAGACACCAAATTATGATACCAAATAGTGATGTTCAGTAGACCTTACAAATATTTTGTTTTTCACCACTTTACACAAAAGAGAAAACCGAGATAAAGCTTAGTTCACTAGACTCTCTAGCTGATATGCAAAGCTAAGGAGCAAGCAGCAATTTATTAACTGTTTTAATGTTTTAAATAAGAATGTCTTTGTAGCTTATCATCTCAAACAATCTTAACAATGGCATCAAATAACTGCTGGAGAACCAAGATTTCTATTGTAAAGGGTCTCTAGCTATTTCCTTGCTGAGATTGACCTCAAAATTTAAACTTGATAATGGAAATAAAAAGGCTTTTCCAACGAAATTGAAATTAATCAGACAAATTAAGACATTAAAAAGCAGTACTCAGTACAGTTAAAATATTCTTAACAGCATTTCTTTCCTTTTGTTTTATGTTTTTGGGGTGGGGGATAAATCCTAATTTGAGAGCAGACAGTGGGAGACAAGTTTATTGGATTAATATATTCTAGAGGGATGAGTTGGACAGAAATGCATACTTGCTCTGGAGCATCATTCCAAAAGCTCCTCCTCTCATCCAATCAAGCACACCTCCCTCTTTCTCTCTCTCTACTGTACATGTCCCACGATCAACACAAAGGGAACTGGATCATTCAACCTTTAAGAGATCAGCAGCAGTGTGTGCCTATGTGAGAAGTGAGAAAGCAGGGCACTTAGGCTAGGAGGGAAGAAAATGCCCTTGATCTCCTGTAAACCTTCAGAGAACTTGCAGCAAGACTTAGAACATTCATTAGGACCAACTCACAAGCCTAAAGATGCTCATCCAGGACCACTCATGCCCACTCACCCCAAGCAAGTTTTAAAAGGCATAGAAGACCCACAAGAAGCTTATTTTGGCTCAGCAGCACTCTGCTGAATCTCTTATGTAAGCAATGTTTCCTCTTTCACTTCATCTGCCATCCATGCAGAGACTCTGTGGTTAATTTTTGCTAAGAACATTTCATTGCCAGATTTTCAAACCTTCAGATGAAACATGCTCTGTTGTTGTTTTTGCAAATATAAGTATAATAAATAACAATCAGCAGTCAATCATCAGAATATCAAACCAAATTCTGCAGTTCTTATTCCAGTAGATGGTCCAATGTTAATAAGTTGGCTATTCACAACTAAGGCAGAAGAGAGCTTTCTTCTCTCTTTTAATGTGTTTTAAATAGAGCCATTTTCAGAGGATCATGCCAAAAAAAACCCAAAAACCAAAAAAACAAAAAACCCCCAACAGTTATCGAAAAGTTACCACGGCAGAGTATCCGAGATCCCGTAGCACCCTGTTCTAAGAACACTGAAAACACTATATCATCTCAGATATCACAGTGAGGTTATTGCCATTAGATGTTCACTTTTTAGTGGTGAGCATTATACACAGGGCCTAGTCCTGTAAGTTCTGGGAAAACCCCTACTGATTTGAAGATTTGTTTGTTAACTGAAGAACTGAGCCTGAAGAAGGGGGAAAAAAATCTTGTTTTCCTTTACATTATTATTTTCACTCACAGTGTTTGCACCATGTGAAGTTCTATATCTGAACGCATTGAAAGCACAAATGAACACATTCTTTAAAATGAGCTTGTTAGTCTAAGCAACCTTGCCCAACAGTTCTCTTTAACAAAGTGCAACAAAATCAAAAGAAAGAGCCACTGTGTCCCCTCAATATGGCACCTTTGAGCGTTCCATTTTCTTCAGTGCATTTTCTATTTCTTAAAGACAAAGACCTAATAGTCCTGACTGACTTTTTATGGAGTGTTCACATGCTTGGTATGTGATCTCCTGACAATACGTGGGCGTTCTTTTCACTTTAGCCAAAACCCAGACATTTGCTTTTTGTTTCTGTGTGGTCAGATGCATAAGCTGGACATTTTCAGTCTATAAGCCATCTTTTCTACAACAGTTAGGAAGGCCTCAGTGAAGTACATGTGCAAACAACCTGACATATTAAGGTGTACTATTTTCACATAGATTATGCTAGTATATTTACTGTTCAATAATTGTCTACTGTGCATTCAGAAGGAAAACCAAACCAAAAAACAAAACAAAACAAAAAAAACACCCAAAAAAGCAACAAACCCCAAAAGCTCCAAGTGCTGTCAAAGATCAGCAGCATAACGCATCCCTTCGTTGCACTTGCCCATAACTCCTTAGATGTTCTGTTCTCTTCTAAAACAACAAGAGTCCTGCGGCATCTTAGGCTATATCTACACTTAAAAAGTTAAGTCGACTCTCTTAAGTTGACTTAACAAGTTGACTTAATTTTTCAAGTGTAGACGGAGCCTTGGCTCCCCGCTGAGAAGGGAGCCGCAGTCCGCGGCAGAAGGGACCCACGGCTCCCTTCTTGCTGGGACCCGTGTGCGTCCCGGAGAAGGGAGCACAGGCTGGGGCTCCCTTCTTGCTGGACCGTGTGGGTCCCAGACAAGGCAGTTCAGGCTCCCTTCTTGCTGGAACCCGCGTAGGTCCCGGGGAGAAGGGAGCCCCACTCTCTTCTCCCTGGACCTGTGCGGCTCTGAGCAAGAAAGGAGCTGCCGGGGCTCCCCTTTGGAAGTTCCCCTCTCCATGGAGCGCCGGAGAAGACAGCCGCTAATGCTCCATGGACAGAGGATCCCCGGAGGCTCCCCTGTGTGCAGAGTGCCAGCGTCTGTCTTCTCCAGTGCTCCACAGACAGGGGATCCCCGGAGGTTCCCCTGTCCAGGGAGCACCAGGGAAGACAGCCGCCGGTGGCTCCCAGGACAGGGAAGCCCCGGGGAAGAGAGCCGCCAGCAGCTCTCTTCCCCGGGACCCCCTGGGGCTCCCTTGTCACCCAGCCGCAGCTCCCTTCCCCCAGCCCTAGGTCGACTTAAGGAGTTAAGTCAACCTAGGGCACCCACACCAGTGTTAGGTCGATTTAATAAGGTCAACTTAGACCTTAAATCGACCTAAGAGGTGGTAGTTATTAAGTTGACTTAAGGATGCCCTTAAGTCGACTTAATGAAAACCCGGTGTAGACATGGAGTAATATCGGGTGACTTAAGCATTCTTAAGTTGACCTAAATTGCTAGTGTAGACATAGCCTCAAAGGCTATGTCTACACTTGTAAATTTAGGTCGACTTAATAAGGTCGACTTAGTGCTAGTCCCTGTCCACACTGGCTTGAAGTTGACTTAAGAAGTCAACTTAAAGCTTAAGTCGACCTTCAGAGGTGGTGTTAAGTCAACTTAAGCTGTTTTTAAGTCGACTCAAGGAAGCGCTTAAGTCGACTTAATAAAAGCCCAGTGTGGACGTGGCTTTGTGTAGGTCAACTTAAGTGTCCTTAAGTCGACCTAAGTTGCCAGTGTAGACACATCCCTGGAGAATAATAGGGTTATAAAGAGTAATCAGCATGGATTTGTCAAGAACAAATCATGCCAAACCAACTTAATTTCCTTCCTTGAAAGGATTACTGATCTAGTGGATAGGGTGGATGCTGTAGAAATCACATAGCTTTGGCTATGTCTACACTTGGAAATTTAAGTCAACTTTAGCTAAGTCGACTTAGTTAAGTCAACTTTAAATCGACTTAGTTAAGTCGACTTAGTGAGTCTACACTTAAATTTTAAGTCGACTTTGGGGGGAACTTACAAAGTCGACCTAGACCGTCCACACTGGATGTCCAGGTTGACTTCTAGGGGCTAGGGGGACCTAGGGTAGGTCCATGGGGGTGGGGGGGCACCCCTTGCCCACTGCCAGGGGGCTCAGCCTTTGCCCTATTATACATAGGTACAATGGAGCAAAGGGGGACAGGGACCCTGACAGGGCATAGGGGCAGGGTGGGCAGGGCTCTGCCCTGCCCTTTGGGGAGGCATGCCAGGATCCCCCTGTGCCCTCCCCTCTGCCTGGTAGGGAGGGCATTGGTGCAGTCCTGGGGTAGCCCTAAGTCGACTTAGGGCTACCCCACATCTACACTAGCTCATGTCGACTCTAGGGAGTCGATTTAAGCCCTAAATTGAACTAAATCTAGGTTTAATAAAGTCGACTTAATTTTCATTAAGTCGACTTTATTTTCCTTAAGTTGACTTAAGGAAACTGTAGTGTAGACACAGGGTAAATTAAGTCGTCTTAAGCAAGCTTAAGTTGACTTAATTTACAAGTGTAGACACAGCCTTTGTTTTTAGTAAGGCTTTTGACACAGTTCCATATGACATAAGCAAAGTAGGCAAATTTCACCTATGAGGAAAGGTTGAAAATGGATGAATTTACTGTAAGGTCAGCACACAACTAGTTGAAAGACGGTACTTAAGTGTACTTATCAATGGTTTGTCATAAAATTGGGAAAATGTATCTAGTGGGTCCTGCAGGTGTCAATCCTGGCTTTGGTACTATTCAATATTTTCATGAATGACTTGGATAATGGAATAGAAAGTATGCTTATAAAATTTGTGGAAATCACCAAGCTGAGAGGGTAGCAAGCACTTTGGAGGACAGGTATAAAATTCAAGATGACCTTGACAAATTGGAGAATTGGTCTTTATTCAACAAGATAAAAATCAGTAAAGACCAGTACAAAGTAGTTGCACAACTACAAAATGGGGAATAACTGGCTAGGTGGTAGTACTGCTGAAAAAGATCAGGGTGTTATAGATGCTACAAATGGAATATGAATCATTCATATGACACAGTTGCATAAAAAGGCTAATATGATTCTGGGGTGTGTTAAGAGAGCGTTCTATGTAAGATGAAGGACTGGAGGGAATTGTCCCATTCAATTCAGCAGTGCTGAGGCACCAGCAGGAGTAGTATGGCTAATTCTGGGTACCACGATTTAGGAGGAAGTGGACAAATTAGAAGGAGTACAGAGGAGAGCAACAAAAATGCTAAAAAGTTTAGGAAACCTGGCCTCTGAGGAAAGGTTAAAAAAACTGGGTATGTTTAGTCTTGAGAAAAGAACACTGAAGGGCAACATAATAACCGTCTTCTGATATCTTAAGGGCTGTTATAAAGAGGATAAACAAAAAGTCCTGTGGCACTTTCAAAGACTAACACATTTATTTTTTGCATGAGCTTTCATGAGTGAAGTCCCACTTCATCCGATGCCAGACTTCACCCATGAAAGCTCATGCAAAAAATAAATGTGTTAGTTTTTAAAAGTACCAAAGGACCACTTGCTTGTTTTGCTGAACTAGACTAATGTGGCTACCCTTTTGGAACTTATAAAGAGGATGGTGATCAATTGTTTTGCATGTCCATCGAAGGTAGCATAAGAAATAATGGACTTAATTTGGAGCAAGGGATTTTTTGGTTAGATAATAGGAAAAAAGCTTTCTAACAATAAGGACAGTTAAGAGATAGAATAGGTTTGCAAAGGAAGCCCCCATTACTGGAAGCTTTTAAAAACAAATTGGACAAATTAGGTGGGGCTTGATGCCTTCTCAAGCCCCATCAAGCACTCCATTTCCATAATTCTATATTTATATGAATTCATGTTGCTACCAATGGAGTTATACTGGTTCAGAACTGAAATAAAACAATGGTGAATTAGACCAGATGGATACAGACTGACTAAAATTTGATTAAGGGCAGTACACATGGAAGAACTTAATCATCTAGTTGTGTTTGAAGGAGAGAGACAATAGGGAGGAAGAGGAATTATTGAAAGTGGCTGAAGATAATTTTATTCCATATCAAAGTGAAATTAAAAGTAAAAGTAGGCAAATTTAGGCTGGTTATCACGAAAACACATCCTAAATACAATCTATTAGGCGGAATAATAAGCGTTGGAAATCTGATAATTGGAGATGTATACAAATGGATTAGACAAAATACTAAAATAATATACACTGGACTTAATTGTGCAAGCTTTACTCTTAATAGTGAGATCTTACACTAGTAACCCCATTGACTTCCACAGACTACTCACATCAGGGAACACTCCCAATTAAAGGTCGCACAGTCAGGCCAGCTATGATAAATAGGCCTACCAACCTCTCCTTATTGTGAGCTCAACTGTAAAAAGGAAAAAATCGTATGATGTTACAATACCTATAACAACAAATGTTGATGAGAAAGGTAGAGAAGTGAGACAAAGACTAAATTAGTCTAAACAGTGTCCTAGTGATATAAATTCAAGGGCTGTGTTAAGATCATGTTTGGTGAACAAGAGAAATGTGAAAGAAGAAATGAGGGAATGAAAATTGGTGTATTACAATTAGGCCTAATTGGTGAATCAAATAATGAAGGGATGGGGTATTCCACCCACCACTCCTTTTTGGAGTTTTTAAAGAAAGGTTTCTGGGGAGAAAAATGAAGTTTCACCAATATGTCTGCTGCCTCTACCATCTCCTGGACCTCTAGATCATCTCCATACTAATCCTGAGAGATGGCCTGACCAGAGACAGGGAGCCAGATGATACCTCCACTAGCTTCAGCTAAACCCCACACGCCACCTGGCATGTGAGACTTTGTCACTTCATTCTCATTCCATGTGTCCTTTTCTTTCCCCAACTTATTTTTTTTTCCTATCCTGCTCCTTTTTCCTCTGTTTGATAACACTTTGGCTTAGCCTGTCAAGACTGTACTTTTTGCAACACTGCTGTGAGCCTGTGACCAGAAAGAGGCAACTAAAAGCAATGCCCTAAACAGCCTGACACTGGTACAAGTTTGCCAGGTTTTGGAGCAGGTGATAAGACCATGTGTTCTGCCTGTATTTCTTCAGCGGTACAGCTGCAAGTGAACATCAACACCAGAGACAGAAGCTGGATTTTCTCTCTTTGCTGTTCTTTTCTTTTCTCATATACTTGTGTTTGTCTTGTTGTGCCTTCTCGGAAATGTGGTCAGACTTTAACAAGAGTGTGACAGCATGCTTGACTCACTGTAGATATGTCAACTCCTCCTGGTCATTCTGGGGAACAGCTCACAAGGTTGATGCCTCTCCCACATTGACAGCTGTTTCTCTACCTCTGTATCTCTGTCTGCAGCCCCTCTCTCACTCCAGGAGCTGCTGTGGCTTCTTCCTGACTCAGTCCTTTGACTAGGTTACTGTTGTGGTTTCCCCTTCTGAGGGGTGGGAGAGAAGTCTCTTCTCTCAAATAAGCTAGGACAAATCTTCCTATACACTGCCCCACTGGTATCACTTCACCAGTGACTGGCAGGAGAATCCGGTCCTGTTTTCTATTCTGGATTCTGGCTCAGGGACCCTGCAGTCAATAGTCAAGGTCTGTTTCCCCCACACCTTGCTGCGTTTCCCTGAGACTTTTCCTAACCTTTTGCTTTCCCCTCTTTCTCTGGGTTTGCCAGCTTCACTGCTCCCCTCTCCTCCTCCTCTTCCTAGGAAGCAACTACAGCCTACACATCTCTACAGCCTCCAAACATTCCTCTCTCTTCCCAGGGAATGACTGCAGCCTTTTCTACCAGCCGCTTCTATTGTCAGCTTCCAGGCTTATAGAGGCCCTACCTGCTCTTGCACAGGTGAGCTTCTTCTAGTTAAGGCTTCTCTTGCAATCTTAAACCTCCCCCAGTATGCCACTTAATAGACTAATTGGCTCCTCTGGCTTGCCTTAACCCTTTTAGGACAAGGGAGGGATGACACCCAACCACAAATAGCGACAACAATGGCCCTAGCCCATCTTAACTAACTTCTTCTCTTTTCTGCCAAAAGGACAGTTATTCCTGTCTTTGATACTATCTAAAAGAGAGTCAAACAAGGGGCAGGCTGGACATTTCTTCTAAAAGCTCTATCTTAAGGGAAAGGGATCAAAGGATGTTCTTAAAAGAAAACCCTTACTTAATCTTTACATTTCAAATGCTTTAACTCCTTTTCCTTCTTTAGTGTACCCTTAATAAAAGGTTAAAATGTATTGTTGATGATATGTTTCCCATGGTATTAACTAGATTGAGGGCTCTGTTTACCCAACCTTTGTTTCAAATCGCTGGATGGGTAACTGGGTTATTTTAACACCTTTGCTCATATAGTCTAACTGAATTAATACAGCAGGCCCATTATCATGAACCAGCAAGGTGATAGACTATATGACCTAATTTCTTCTGCCACTATTAATACATATGATAAATCAACTGGGTAACCATGATAGCATGTGACAAATGACATTTTACAAATTTTCACAAAACATCTAGATACCTTGAGGGTTGAATGCTCTAAAGGAGTTAGACTCCTTACTTGCATTTAGGCTCCTATCTTGCACTGAAATCAGTGGAAGAAAAATAGAAGTGTATCTCCTTTCAACCCTATGGCTATGTCTACACTTACAAAGTTAAGTCGACTTCGTTAAGTCAAGTCAACTTTAAGTCGACTCAAAATCAACCTTGTTAAGTTGACTTAACAGCAGAGATAGCCATTATATTGGCTTTAAATTGACTTAATAAAGTCAATTTAGTGTTAATCCCCGTCTACACTGGCCTTAAGTCGACCTAAAAGAAGGTGTTATTAAGTCGACTTAAGCTCTCCTTAAGTTAACTTAAGGAAATGCTTAAGTTGACTTAAGAAAAGCGCAGTGTGGAACAACTTTGTTTAGGTCGACTTAAGCGTCCTTAAGTCGACCTAACTTGCCAGTGTGGACGCACCCTATGACTTTATAATTTGCTATGTAGTACCATTCTGACCTAACAGTTGGCATTCAATGAGAAGGCACTTTTAAGGGAAAGATATGCATTATTTTCATGCTTCTTTGCTAATAAATCATATTAGATAACTACATAGAACAGCTATAATAATAACTGTAATAACAACATAACTGTATCTTTAAAATGTGATTTGTTATCTTAAGAATTAAACTTGAAAGCATCCAGCCTGCTTTGTTCTTTACTTTGACAGGACCATGCCAGGTAATTGTTGAGCTAAACATCAAATCCAGGACTGTGTAACCTTTAATGAAATTTTTGCCAGTTACCATATCAGTGGCCAGCCATGGTCACGTGGGAAATTTATTTGGAAATTTAGTTTGCTTGTGGTAATGATTCTCCAGTCCATCCATTTACTGTGTGATGGTGTGTTTATGAGCACTAGGGGGAAGGAAATGAGACATGGTTTCCAACCCAGATGCTCACAAGGTGGGATACATGGGAGAAAACAACTGACTGTCCACCAGAAGTATGATTTTGCAAGTCAGGTTATGGCTGCAAGTGTGGGCAATATTCCTTTTAAAAAATATTTATGGAATAAACAAGCTATTGCTGGTGTGGGAAGACCAGCCACATGAATATGTATAAAGCATTCAGGGCAAAGCCAAACAGTCCAAACCCCAAATGTGTGGGATAGCTATTGTCAATCTTATTTACACATATGAATAAATCCTAATTCGAAAAGTGAAAAAAGTCTGAATTCTAAATTTAAAATGAGCATTGTATGTAAAAGACATGAGTGAATAGAAGTAATTAAGGCCATCACTCACCTATCAATAAGTGAAAGATTAACTCTGTTTCTGTTTTTGGACTTGGTTGCAAGCTTACACTTCTTTAATATTGACAGAGATACTGCTGCCATTACTTTGATTCAGAATACTTCTTGTTGTGAAGGCATTTAGTATTGGCTATTTAGTTTGAATACACAATCCGAAGTATTTGAAGAGCTGGTTGTACAAACAAAGGAGCCATACAGTGAAACATGTTTTGAATTAGTAATGTACAGGTAACAAAACACACTCTGCTCTGGTGAATGCTGGAGATGGACGTAGACAAAAACTTTCACCCAAAGCTGTCTAAACGAGGAGTTATGTTGCGTCTCTTAGGAGTGTAGAAAATCCACATCCTTGATCGACATAGTTATACCAACCTAAGTTTGTAGTGTTGACCACAGCTCTGATAACTAAGTACACAGATCCAAGAACTGTGAAACAGCTTGCAGCCATTTCAGATATATATCCAAACTTTGGGTATCTCTCAAAGGGCTGGATTCTCCTCTGACTGACATCAATATAAACTCCAGTATTACTCTACTGATTTTGAAAGTCATTCTTAATTTAAACCTGTGTAAATGAGAGCTGAATCATGCCCTGCATTTCTAAGCATCTTGGATTTCAACAATTGCCAGGCAGTGCGAAGGCTAGCTACATAGCATCTTAAAATCACAACTTACAGATAAATAAATGTGGCCTGATTCACCACTACATTCCTCCAGATTTATGGTAGTGGAACTCCATTACAGGGGTAGTTCTATTGTCATTTGCCCCTGAGAACAGCATTTGGCCCTATGCAGGTGCCTTTATATAGTTAAATTATGAAAGCTTCTGTGATAACACTGTGTCTTCATAGTGACCTTTCTATGCTAGTGCATGTGCCTTCTTACAAGGCATAAACCAACAAAACCACCCTACCAACAAAAATGCATCTTGATTTGCATCTAGCATTGAGACCACAAGCCCCAGAAAGAGCCAGCGCTGAGTTTTGAGCCTGATTCTACAGCTCCTTGCAGGAGTCACTCAGACCCATGCGAGGTGGGCTTGCCATGCTACCCTGTGTATAAGTATGTGTGGAATTCTGGTTAGTGCATTTTACTTTACATACAAACCTAATAACTACTGAAGGGACAATGGATATTCGAGGCCACTGCCTCTGGAAAAACATCAACACTGTTGTTAGCCAAATGGGCTCGTTCTCCCCGGAGCGGGGTCAATTACCCCAAGGAGGCACAGAGATCAAGATTGAGTTTTATACAGACCTTTATTAGTCGACCAGCTGGACGGGTGCCCTCCACGACTAATGCCAGAGGAGTGACACACCGAGGCCTAGCAGATAGCAGATATATATACTATTATTGACGTCATATCAGACCACAATGATACAGCAGGTTTTCCAGGGGTATGCATACGTGGGGTACAGAGGTATGTTTATTAATACAGAGGTCTGTTGTTGAGACACATCAAACAGTCCATGTTGTTCTTCTCTGACCAAAGTACTTATCAATATTTGACATAGGTTATGAAAGCCAGTTACAGCAGGAATCATTATTTTATCCATCAATCCCCCCTATTTATGAAAGCATTTTAAAAGCTTAATATCCCCAATCTTCAGCTTTGAGAGGGCGGGAGAGCATCATGATACGCTGGTTTGCTATCTGAGTGGCCATGCGTCGAATGAAGGCTATGAAGCAGGGGGCAAGGCAAGCGAAAGCTAATAAAGCCAAAGTGATATACAGAACAAAGAGAAAGTTGACCCATGTCCCAGTTCAAACATGGCAGGGCTGGGTCCGGGATCCCATTTTCATGTTGCCATGCCCATCTATAGAACCGTATGACATGGTTCTTGTCAGTGGTATTATCGCGTTGGCAACCTAAGAAGAGGTAGTCATTAAAGAATTTGTCGTGTTGTACGGCTTCACACCCGTCCCCGTAATGAAGCTGATACAGCCGGTAGGTACAAGCCACCCAGGTATCATTAGTCAGTTTTACATGGGTGTGGTTCCATCGCCCCTGATATTTAGAACAATTGTATGGTAAACAATCAGCATCCCAACAATCAAATCCCGGGGATAAGGTCCATTCACACTTACTTTGTCCGACGTGCACTCCGTCCTGTCTTGTTCGATTAAGACAGAGAACGCCCATTCCAGATGAATAGAGTCGCCATGGACTACTATCTTGGGCCCATAGTTCTGTCCCATTACGGACCATACTTAAGTTACTAACCCACCATTTGGGCTGTACAGGTTGGGCTACCCATGGCCATTCATTTAAGTCCCCTGGTCCCCCACAGACCCAACAATTACTGAGATTGAAGGAGTCTGCTATTGTTTCCCCTAGTTCTATAAATGTATTCTCCCATCCATAACAGTGTTGAAAATGTAGGCCAAAAAGGAGAAATACTACTTGCATCATTATTTCTTAAACAAACCCTTCAATCCGTCTAGTGGTTCGTATGTCCAATCCGCAGCTTCTCCTGTGCCACCTCGGGCTTCCGGTGCCGGGGTGGGCAAAGGGTCGGTCCAATTGCTTATAGTTTCGCCTGTGTCCCTCCGGGCTTCCGGTGCCGGGGTGGACAGAGGGCTGGTGTCCGCTTCTAGTGTCCCCTTGTCAGGAACGATGAATCGTTTTACCCGCGTGTGGTGTGTCCACTTGTCGCTCCCAAGGAGTTTAACTGCAGCGTGGCTGATGAGTGAAACTGTGTGTGGGCCGTCCCACCGGGGTGTAAGGGGATCACGCTTCCACTTCTTAACAAGGACTTGATCACCAATTTGGAATGGATGAACAGGCTGGTCAAGAGGCAGAGTCTGAAAAGAGGCTGCGTATCGATGTAGCTGGGATAAAACAGTCTGTAGGAGAGAAACTTGTTTCCATAAAGTATCATTGCCTACTTCCCAGGTTATATCCTCCCGAAAGTTTGGAGCAGGAATTCGGGGGGGGAACCTGAATACCAATTCAAAAGGGGAGAGTTTTAACCCTTTTCTTGGAGCCCGTCGTAGTCTGGTTAAAACTAGGGGCAAGGCATCTAGCCATTTCAATCCTGATTCCATGCACAATTTGGTAAGAGTTTCCTTTAATGTTCGATTCATTCTTTCCACTTGTCCTGAACTTTGAGGTCGCCAGGCGGTATGGAAGTTCCATTGTATGCCTAAGGCTTTAGACACTTCCTGTGTTATTTTTGAAATGAAGTGACTTCCCTGATCAGAATTAATAACTTCTGGTACATGGTATCGGGGAATTATTTCCTGAATTAAGGCTTTAGTCACAGCTCGGGCCTGACAATGTCTGGTGGGGAAACACTCCACCCACCCAGTGAGTTGATCCACAGAAACAAGTAAATATTTATTGCCTCTACATGGGGGCATTTCAGCAAAATCCACCTGCCATCTCTGAAATGGATATGTGGCCCAGGGCTGACCTCCCATTGGGGCTGGGGGTCCATGTCCCTTTTGATTTGTTCGTTGGCAAATAGGACATGTGTTAACAATTCTCTGGGCCTCCATATGCATTCCTAGGCCTTTGAGCGTTCGGGTAGCTAAGTCCACCATGGCTGCCGAACCCATATGTCCTTCTTTGTGCAAAAGCCGAAGAGTCTCTTTTAAAATTGGCTGAGGCACAAAGACTTCTCCTCCTGGCAACTTCCACCATCCCGAGGGGAGCAAGTGGGCTCCTATAGTTTGGGCATATTGTATTTCCTCGGTTGTATATTGCGGGGGAGGGGTCTTACATTCAGTATCTTTAGCTAAAAGGAGCCATGTAGCCCCATTCTGTGCTGCTTCCCGTGCAGCCTGATCTGCTAATTGATTATATTTGCGCTGTTCCATTTGAGGGGATTTACCATGCGCACGTACATGAATAACAGCAACTCGTAGTGGGAGCATTAAAGCGTCTAGCAGAGTTTTAATAAGGCCCCCATGTGCTATTTTCTGGCCCGTGGCTGTGATAAATCCCCTTTCTCTCCAGAGGGTTCCGTGTGCATGCACCACCATATAGGCATAACGACTGTCAGTATACAGATTAAGGGTTTTTCCTGTGCCCATTCGAAGAGCTTCAATAAGGGCTACCAATTCTGCTGCTTGAGCAGACCAACTGGGGTTCAATTTAAACTTGTAGATTCCCTTATCCTTTAATACTACTGATGCTCCTGTATACCGTTTACCATCCACTACGTAGCTGGATCCATCCACATATCCCTCTATGTCGGGGTTCGACCAGGGTATGTCCAAGAGGTCCGGTCGTGGTTTAATTTCCTGCTGTAAGACCTCAATACAATCGTGAGTGGGTTTGGACTCATTGGGGTCCCGAGGATCAGGTAACAAGGTCGCTGGGTTAAGGGAACTGACAGGTCGAAAGGTCAAATTAGGGGCTAACAAAAGTCCTACCTCATATCTTGAATGTCGGTTGGGGTTTAAATGTTTGTCCCCGGCCCCTGTTCCCAATATTTGAGGTACTCCATGTGGGACCACAACCTCAGTGTCTCCACCCAGGGTTAGCTTGTCAGTTTCCTGTACTAAAAGAGCTGTGGCAGCAACTGCACGTAAACAAGCAGGCCATCCCCTGGCGACCGGGTCCAACACCTTTGAATAATAGCCAATAGGCCGCCAGGTTGGGCCTGATCGTTGGCATAGGAGTCCAGTTGCCACCCCTTTTCGTTCATGGACATACAGGGTAAAGGGTTTACGTGGATCTGGGAGAGCTAAGGCAGGTGGCTGGATTAATGCTGCTTTAAGCTCTTGAAATGCTTTCTCCATTTCCCTAGTCCATACCCAATGGAGGAGGCCCTCTTTGGTTAATGATTCATATAAGGGCTTAGCCTTTCCTCCATAATCAGGAATCCAAAGCCGACAAAATCCAGTCAGGCCTAAGAAAGACCTCAGTTCACGTGGGTTTCGCGGTTGGGGGCTATCGAGTATAGCCTGGATCCGTTCCTTACCCAAGCTACGACTTCCCCGCATTAACTGATACCCGAGGAAGGTAACTTGTTGTTTAACCACTTGGATCTTGTCTTTGGAAACTTTATACCCCTGTTTGCCAAGGTAATTCAGGAGCTCCACGGTATGATCCTTACAGGCCACCTCTGTTTCGGTGCTTAAAAGTAAATCATCACAGTACTGCACTACGTTACATAAGGGGTGTTCAACTAGGAATGGAGCCAAATCTTTCTTTAGTTGGCTGCCAAAAATCTCAGGGGAACAGGTCAGTCCCTGTGGAATTACATTCCAGAGATACTGAGCTTTGTAGTGCGTGTCCGGATCTTCCCATTCAAAGGCAAACAGCTTTTGAGAGTCTGCATCCAGGGGTATAGAAAAGAAGGCGTCCTTTAAATCTATAACAGAAAACCAGCCATGATGTTTGGGTACCTGGCTTAGAATGGTATGGGGGTTTGGGACAACTGGATAGGGGGCCTCTATGAGTTTATTGACTTGTCTTAGATCTTGTACTAAACGGTATTGTCCATTAGGTTTGGGTATCCCTATAATGGGGGTATTATACGGGGATGTACCTTCCCTAAGCCACCCACACTGTAGAAACTTTAAAATGACAGGTTTTAGCCCAATCTGCGTTGCTAATTTGAGGGGGTATTGACGAATGCGAACCGGGCTGCTTCCTTCTTTAAGCTTAATCTTTACTGGGGAAGCATTTCGTGCTCGTGCAACACCCCCTGTCTCTGCCCACACCTCGGGATTAACCCTTGACACTATATTCTGGTTTGTACTCTGTCTGTCAGAATAAAAGTCTCCTGCACCCATCAGAGCCATTACATAATTAGAGACTTGTTGTTTAGGCATCCTTACTTCAATATTTCCATCGTGGAATGAGATCTCCGCCTGTAACTTAGTAAGGATATCTCGTCCCAACAATGCAATGGGGCATGAGGGGTGACAGACAAACTGGTGGGAAATTTGATGGTCTCCTACCTTTACTAAAAGGGGAAGGGTTTTTGTTAATATCACGTTCTGTCCTTCAATCCCTTGAACAATAGTATGACCAGGAGCCCTACCGGGCGGTGCTGTCTTCAGGGGGAGTAAACTTAGGGCTGCCCCGGTGTCAATTAGGGCTTCAACTTGGCGGTCCCCTACCTTAATTTGTACCGTGGGATCCAGTCTAGCAGCTTGCGCTGCTAAGAGGGGCCTCTGGGTCCCCCGGCCTCCTCATTGGGGAGACCCATTTAATCCTCCTGTAGTGTAAAGAATCGAGGGTGGTGCTGCCTCACTTCTGTGTCTTTGTCTTATCATGTCCCGATTGGGGCATTCATTCTTCCAGTGTCCTTCTTGCTTACAAAGGGCACACTGGTTCCGTCCTAAACGGGGACCCCGTGCCGTTCCTCTATCACCTGTATCTCCGTACTCCCTGAATCCTTTTCGTTTTTCACTCTCTGTATTCCCTGTCCTTAGAGCCATTGCAAGGGCCCGCGCTCCCTTTTTCCTGTCTTCCTCATCTCGTCTATCATACACCTTTAAAGCAATTTCCAATAGCTCCCCTATATTCTTTCCTGATGCTCCCTCCACCTTCTGCAATTTCTTCCTAATGTCATCATAAGATTGGCCGATGAAAAGGGGGATCAATACTCGTTTCCCATTTTGATCCTCTGGGTCCAAATCAGTGTACCTCCTACAGGTTTCACACAGGCGTTCATAAAAGGCTGCTGGATTTTCTGTCTTTTCTTGTCTTATATTATACAATTTAGCCCAATTTGGGGTTTTTCGAATGCAGCGTTTCATACCCTGCACTATTGCAGTGGCATATCTCTGATGCCCCCAGAGCCCCTCTTCTTTATATGACCACTCCGGGTCCTGCTCGGGCAATACCGAGGACACTGGAGTGTGTGGATACGCCTGCGTTGCCCACTCACGGGCCTTTGCCAAAACCATTCGTCTTTCATCGGCCATCAATAAGACATTCAAAGCAACCTGCATGTCCCCCCATGTTGGGTTATGCGCTGTTATTAACATTTCAAAAATTGCCGCTAGGGGGGCTGGATCTTCAGAAAAGGGGGGATTCTGTTGTTTCCAGTTATACAGATCACTTGTTGTGAATGGAACATAAACCATAATACGTTCTCCATCGTGCCCTATTGTCTCACGTAGGGGCATCTCATGGTGTATGTCGTCCTGGTCCTTAGTATGCACTGCACTCCTTGTATATTGATACACACCCCCCTGTGTTGATGGGCCTGGGTGGGTCGGAGGTAATGGGTCAGACGGGCTTGTCTGTTTTATAGTTACAGGGGGAGAGCTGGCATCTCTTGCTGTCCTCCCCTCTAGGTTCCCCAGGCTGGGGTACAGCGGAGGAGGGGGCAACACATACTCCGGGGCTTGTGGGAGTACAGGAGGTGGGTATGGCTTTTTGACAGGGGTACGGGGTCTTTTGATTGAAACACGGGCCATTAGCATTTGAATTGTTTTTCGTCTACACGTTTGTAGCCATGGAGGGGAAGTAGCCACCAGATCCTGCCAAATATCAATATAGGGATACTGGTCCCAATGTCCATCCCTGGTCACAACGCTATGCACTGCTTGTATAACAACTGGTTTTAATGTACCCCCATCCGGCCAAGCTACTCCGAATGTGGGCCATTCAATTGTGCAAAATTTTATGAGATCTTCCTTGCACAATACTATACCATAATCCGCCTGTCGTCTAAACGCCTTCCAATTATCTAGCATACAACCTAAGGGTGTTCCTGCATAAAAACTTTGAGTAGACCCCATAATAGCAGATACTTTTTAAACCTACACAGTAACTAAATTCTATGTATATAAACAGAAAGAAGTATATAAAGAAGGGATTATCAGGCAGTTAGCTGACCTCCTTTGCGATCAAGGTATCCTGGCCACCGGGTTTCCCTTTGCAGGAGTCCTGGAGCGGCTGGAGTCAGCTTAAGCCTTCAATATCCCCTCACAGTCAAACAACAACTTTAGAAATACAATCTATACTTTTTAAATCACAGTAGAAGCAGGCCTGTTAGCAGCATAAAAGTAAACAGGAGATGAGATCATCAACTAAGAGAAATACAATCAATATGCCCATCAAACATAAGAACCGCTCTATACAACACCTACACATATTGGCAAATCTCACATATATATATAACAGTTATATATTATAACAACTCATTCCATACATCACATTCATACAAATCACCTACAAAGTTCCGTTATCCAATCCACACTTCGGGGGCGTTAAGCCTCAAACCCTAGAGGTAAACGCACTTACCACCCGGAATGGCCGCGTCCGGCTCTGGGGACTCGGGAACCGATGAACCAACAAACTCAAGGTCTCTGTGTCCTGTGGGACCCTCTCTAAAGAGGACACCGCTGCCCCGATAGGCCGAGGTGGTCCGAGAGCACGAGCCGCACAATCAGCTCGAGGTGGCCACTCCTCTCAGTACCAGCTCACTAGCCACCGGGAGCGTCAGCGCCCTCTACAGGGAAAGTCCCGGCGGAGTCGCCAGTTGTTAGCCAAATGGGCTCGTTCTCCCCGGAGCGGGGTCAATTACC
>ML685836.1:1867987-1940276 GCA_007922175.1 Pelusios castaneus
TAGGTTATGAAAGCCAGTTACAGCAGGAATCATTATTTTATCCATCACTACTTAGTTGAGAAGTGCTTTGAGACCAACTGATTAAAAGATCCTGTACAAGAGGTATGTATTATTAATTATTAACTAGCTTACCTCTGATCAAGAGTATTTCAGTCTTTTCAAAGTTAAGACCAATTTGCTTCTGAATGAGAGTTTCCACATAGGAATTTAACACACTTTAGCTAATGAGCTATAACTGCATACATATTGTTGATTTGTCTTCCTTTTCCTGAGTGTCCCTGTAAAGAACTTCATTCACTGCCAGGTGCCCCTTCTAGTCACATAAAGCAGCTCTCTCATTCCGTAGCGTACATCCCCACTTCCTCTCCTCCTCTCCCAGATGACAGTCACACCAAATTGCTGTCTTGACAGTCCAGATCCTGCTCACCTTGATCATACATCACTGCCTTTCGAAGTAAATAGGTTTTTGTGTCCATACAGCAATATTTTACAAATGGAAAGAAGTAATCCCATTTCGGAGAAGCACCCAATTGGCTGCAAGAATAAACTAGAAACGTCAGAAGGGAGAACTCTATTCTGAGAGTTCTGGTACTTCTTGTTTCTGCTTAGGCAAGGAAAATTCTTACTAGACGTTTGAACATCCATCCATCCCTGTAGTGGCATATGAACACTGTCCATGTTAAAGTTCACTCACTTCCAGGTGCCCCTTCTAGCCACACATAGCAACTCTCTCATTTCTGTAGTGCACACCCCCACTTCCGCCACCGCCCTCCCTGCCCCCCAGCTTACAACCACTGCAGTGGCTTCTCTCCCAGTGACTCGGCCCTCCAACCAGGAAACTACCTTAAATCCATCCCTTCTAGGGTCACAATTGTCCAAACTAGAAGTCCTAAAATGTCTTTAGGAAACAAAATCTTTCTGCCCTTTCTGAAGCTGTTCCTCATCAGGCTCAATAACCCTAGTGGTGGGCTCATATGCACCCTTCCTTGGGGCCAGTAGGCAAACCCAGTCTCATCTTCCACTCTGTGTTCTAGCCCAGGCCATTGTGCTAAACAGCTAAGTCTGCTGTTTTACCTACCTTCCAGTTTCCCCATATCCTCTCCTAGATAGCTTTTTCCCTGCTCGGTCATGGTTACTCCCAGACCTTCCTGCCTGGAGAGGTATTTTTGGTCTCTCATTGCCCTGGGGTTGCTTCCTCCCTGACTCTCCCTCCAGATCCTTCCTCAGTTGTACTTTATTACCATTTAAGCCTAGATTTTTCCCCTTTATAAACCCACCTTCTGTTCTTTATGAGAAACTGCCCGGTTTCTCTCATTTGAGATTCATTCTGTAATCAGTTTGGCTTAGCCCAGGGTTCACCAGCCCATGGGACAAACCTCCCTGCCATAGACTCCAGGGCCCCCAAACTGTTTACAATATTATCGCTCATGCATTTCCATACCCATTACCTCTTTTTATTTAGAGGGAAGGACTATCCTAATTTTACTAGCACATTAAAGTCATCTTTAATAAGGATTACTTTTAGTCTTATTTATATGCCAACAAGAGATGAAGAAAGAATTTAAATTTTACCACTCTGATCCTCAAATCTTGCCAAGATGTAATGGACTCAATGCTTGCAGTTTCTGTGCAGGCAAAATCTCGTATTACCTTAAATAGATGTTTTCAGTCAAGTCCAGTAAAATCATATGCAAGGAACGATTAATTTAATGTGCAGTTAGGCCCCTATTTGCAATAGATTAGCATTTCTCAGAACTCTTAATTGTGATTTATGTTTTCAAGTCACCATAATTCCTTCTTTAGTATTTTATAAACTATTTGTACCTAATTTCACTGAAAACAATGGCCGAACTGACATCAATAGAACCAGGTTTTGTCCACTTGTGTCTATAGCATGCATTATTTACTTCAAGACAATTCTGGCTGTCTCCTAACCCTCTTTTTGATCATTTTAAAATTCTCATTCCTCAGATTTTTTATCTTACTTGTAGTTCTTCTAGTATCCCAGAAACAATTCTCTTATTAATGCAGATACATGTAATGTAGGATGTACTTTTTCTATGTGAAAAGATTTATGCAAACCCCTTCCCAGCATAGAGATAGGCAGTTGCACCCTCTCACACAGATATCTGAAGCTGTGTACAATATTTTTCTTTAGGAAAAAAGTGTTAATTTAGCAGAGGTTGACACCTTTTTTTCATTACAATCGTGAAAATGGAAAGAAAAAACTTGAAACCAGATAAGGTTTTCTTAAAAATTTGAAATTCTGTCCAGATTAAGCAAGAGATTCACAGACCTGGATTTGATAAGAAAATAGGTGACCCTCTGCAGTTTTGATTGAATTTAGCTTTTGAGTTTTTTGGGTGCATGTGATTCTAGAATACAAGCAAAATGGAGTAAGAAACCAGTCTGGCTTAGAAATTAAGAAAAGAATTGCAGAACTCCTATGATTAGAAATGGTCAACTATCAAACAGTTACAGTATGGCCTACAGTCCTAAAGGTTCATATATTCCTTAAAGACAAAACTGAAAACAGTTCAAAAAGGAAGATGACTGCAGTCTTGGGACAGCAAATTCAGATATGTAGGATTTTCTTCCAGGAAAGCTCATGTGATTAATAAATGTGTTAGTCTTTAAAAGTGCCACAAGACTCCTTGTTTGTTTCACATTCATATAGTGGTTATTCATCTTGCAAGGCCTATTTACCCAGGTAGTAGGCTGAAAAATACTCCTCTTGTGGTGACTCTTAGAAATATATGAATCAGACTGTGTAAGATGCAGATCACCTTGCTGGCCCTGGAAGTGCCTTAGAATATTCAACATACAGCCACTGGAGAGCCAGTTTCTAACTATTGACTATGCTGAACCAAAGTCCTTCAGTGGTTAGTGTACTAGTGGAGAAGACAAGTGTCACTGGATGTGCTTGGGTAGGTTATTCAATGGTTACTGTATGAACTGTAGACACTGTAAATGTTTCTCACAGTGACTTAAATAGAGTCTGAATTTCATAGAATTATACCACAAGTCACGCCACTTTGAAATACTAGTAGAAAAGACCTACAGTATAAGTCCATTGAGTCCATCTGTACCCTCTGTGGGATTGTTTCTTACAGAATGCATGATGCCACCCATTAAGGCTAACATTATTTCTGTTAAGAATAGCAACTAAGTCTGAATCAGCCAAGCACTAACAGGGGAAACGATTTTGTGAGCCTCAATAAATCAATGGAACAAAAGTAGAAAATGTTCCTTCCAAACTGCATTTCAATATGACTTGTTGTTTACTACTGTTTATTATTTTCTTTGCTTCCAACATCTCCTCCTTAATATATGCATATGTGCTATATATGGAAACATTTTATAATGGTATGAAAAGCCAGATTTTATAGTGGCATATTGTGCAACAACTAAATAGATGTGTAACTAAAACTACTCTGAAAAAATCCCTGTGCAGGAAATACCTGGTCCCTGGTACAACCCGTTGAATATATATGTGCAGGCCAAAGCACAGCTCTTAAGAAATTGTTTAATGGAATCTTTTTCAACATGTCCAGTTGCACATCAGACACAAATACTAACTTTCCACAATTACTTCTCTGGATTAGACAGTCATCATAAAAAAAATAATAATAATCAGAGATTTCACATACCTAGGCTGCCTGGGAGGAAGACCTGGTCTGTCCTAGCCCTTGTAAGAGTAGAATTATTTGCCATAAGAGGCCTACAGCTACAGTTGACTTTTAACAGTTGTGAGTCACAACGCCCCTCGCAACCCTACACATAGCGAGGAATGAGATTTAGTGCGTGGACAAGTAAGAGGACAGTGCTGCATATGGCATCATTTCTTCTCCCCCCATGGAAGCCACCCCCCAAAACTTGAGGGTTTTTTTTTTTTTTACTGAAAAAGCTCTATGTCCACAGGGACTATTGCTGTTCATAGCTCTAAAGGGTGCATTCAGGCTTATGTCAGCATTAAGTTACCAGAGGAGGCTGGGGGCTCAATCATCTCTGAGAGGACCAACACCAGAGAAGCAGAAGGGAAACTTATGGTTTTCTTAGCCCCGTTCACTAGGAACTGCCATCTCATGTATAACCTGGCCCAAAGAGTTCTTTATACATACACATTCAGCCAGGGGCTTTAATCATGAATAGTCCATTTAAGTCAGTGGAACTCTTCATGTGTTTAAAGCTAGGCAAGTATGTAAACACCTTGAAAAACTGGGGCCATAGGAGCTACTGGCTATCAAGACCTATTTGAAGCCTTTTGAGTGTTCTATCCACTACTGAATTTTGAATGGTGAGAAGCCTACTGGAAAAGTATATTGGTGTAATTCTTTTAGTATTTTTTATGATGTGGACACCGGTTTCCTAGCAGCAGAAATGCGATCGCCAATTTAATTCTCCTTAAGTAATAAGGTGGCCATTATTTTTGGTCACCGCTGCTCTGGGATGGAGGTTTAACTGTTTGCCTAAAGGAGAGACAAAAGAAATAGAGGTTATTTACTGTAACTGGAGGTTTTTTGGGAAGTCTTGTCCCTATCTGTATTCCACACATGGGTACATATGGTACCTATGCGCTCCATGCACACCGGTCCAGAAATTCTTCAAAGCAGTGTTTGTTGACCTGCACATGTCTAGTAGTTTTCTTTGTCTCCTGATTGAGATATAAAAGGCAGTGTGGATCAACACTCTCCAGTTCCTCTTCTTACCACACATCCAACAATATCTGAAACACAGGGGAAGGAGAGCAGATGCTGCAATGAAGATAGGGACTAAGCATCTCGAAGAACCTCCAGTTACAGTAATTAATCTCCATATTTTCTTTGAGTGTTGGTCCCTACGTGTACTCCACATGGGGTGACTGATGAGCAGTGTTCAGACTAAACAAAGTGTGAAAAAGCTGGTAGCAAAGATTCTTAAAGTATTGCCATCCCTACAGCTGCATCTGCAGTTGCAGCTTGAGTTAGAGCATAGCATGCCGCAAATGTGCATACAGAGCACCAAGTTGCTTCTCTGCAAATGTCCTTCAGTGGAACGTTCAATAAGGATGCCATGGAGGCTGCTTGTGCTCACGGACTCCGTCTTCCATGGGAAGTTTGTCTCTCAAGTCCACAAGCCTGGTATTATTCATTAATAATACATGGTAAATAGCTACACAAAACTGGAGACCTGTGGAGGACCCAGGAGGTCAATGTCTTTGGACCCTTCTCTGCTGGGTTGAATTTCTGATACTGTGACTGAATTATTTCCATAGCTACCCTTACCACCAACAAATTAGGGCACAACTGAAAAAAAATTTTTTAAGTCATTTCCTTTGGGAGGAGCAATACAACTTCTTTCAACTCTTTTTGGTGTAGGGGCACAAGATGGCGGTGTATGGCAAACCACTCTGACCAGTTCTAATATTGACTTGTTCAGGTCAGGAGGGCTCCATTGGGTATGATGGCCCCCAAGGCAATCTGTACCAATCTCCTGGGGAGGCTGTGGGATGAGACTTTGGGCTTCAGTGGTAAAGACTCTGTTCCAAGGCTTGTACTTGAAGGAGCACTGTTGAGGCAAATGTATGGGAATGGTCTCCCAGGCCCTGGTCAGAGCAGGGCCTCATAGTCTCTTCCATCAAAGATATGTGCCTGACCAAAGCACTCATCACTAATGGAAAAGGAGTGAAAGCAGAAGAAAATTCTTGAGTCACAGGATTTTGGCCACAGTCTTGAGACTGGGGAGGATTTCCCTCAAACCGCAGTTGTGGGCGAAGGTGAGAAACTACCTTATACTAGCAATACACTATACTAACTACTAAGATAAGATTAAAAAAATCCTGTTTACAACAAATTTACTTTACAGCTTATGTATGGAGTAAAGGGGGCATGGTTATCACCTAGGCCATGTGGCAATAAGAGGAACTGGAGTGGCATTGATCCATACTACCTCTCACATCCTTATTCGGGAGTACAAGGGAAACTACTGCTCATATGCAGCTCAATAGACACTGTTTTGAAGAATTTCTGGACTCAGCGTACTCACATGTGGCATACATGTAGGGACCAATGCATGAAAAAGGAGGAACGCTCTTGTCTACACACATAATTGCACCAATTTAGCTAAAAGTGTGATGTTGCTCCAATTTAATTAAATGAGCACAACTGTGTGTATGAACTCTCCAGGTAAGTTTGAATATGCTCTTATTGATTTAACTTGCATTTGTAAATTCTAGGTGCAAGCTAATCCACTATAAGGAGGTTTAATATCACTGTGCATCCACACACAAAGTGGCATCTGTTTAATTAAATCAGTGTAACATCACACCTTTAGTGAAACTAATGCGTGTATGCATGTAGCAAGCCTTAGAGTCCATTTGTCTTTATCCCATCTTTGGCATGAGGAATCTGAAATGCCCACCTAGAAAATAAAAGAATAATAAATCTCAGTGTGGATGAATGAGCACAGCTAGAGTAGGAGCCTCTGAGAAAACTGAATAGGGCAAGGAAACAACCCACATGCTGAAGTTACTGGAACTCAGAGTTTCATCAGAGTGAAAGAAACTAAAGCAGCATTTAAAGGATTCAGGTAGATCTAACAGGGGCCAAGTACAACTCAGTGTGGCACAACAAGTAACTGACCCAAATAAATGATTATTAAACAGAGGCTCATTTTATTTCTTTTTCTGGCACCTGCTAGGTTGGCAAAGCGCTACAAATCTGCCTTAATCCAGTACACATTGCCACTGGAACTGGAACCAACAGCTGTCAAGGAGACTGACATTGCTCTCTGATTACAGTTCAGCCCTGTCAGGCTCATTGCTGATAATCTAGATCCTCACCTCCTGCATTTAAAAATCTAGGCTTGCATTCAATTTCATTGGATCACATCCCTTTTGGATGCCAGTGGATGGACGTGGCAGATGTGGATTCTTGAGTGTTTTATTTCTTGGAAAGAACTGGGAACATGGAAGCTTTTTGTGTGTGTGTGTGTGTGTGTGCTCTTGTGGCACTGCAAAAACAGCAGAATAAATGCTGGTACAGAAAGGGCCATTATGGAAAATTAATCTTACCCAAGTCTTTTTGGAAAGTCTTATACACCTGCACCACAGTGGAGCTTCTAAATATTAAGTAATGACTCCCTATTTGTTATATATTTTGAAAGAAATTTCTTCAAAAAGCAGTTGTATTTGACTGTATGCATAGCTAGCCCTCAAAAATGATTTAAGTGTTTTTCTAAAAAACAGGCCAAATATTTTCAATGCAACTGTTTCTAGAGAGAGCACACTGATTTTTTTGTAGAATATTTATATAGGTCTTGATACTTACAGAGATTTAAAAAGAAAATATTTATTCTGTGGTTTCTCAATCAAACAACGTTAAGTATGTAAATAATGGCAGAGTGGACTTTTTTTTTAATTAAAGGAGATTATGAAATAAGTGAGTGAATTTTAGAGATCTGGATTTAAATTTAAAAAGGCCCAGATGGGCTCAAAGATTTTGCTATCTATGCCTTATTATAAACTTTGGTTGCCATAGCAATGATTCTTGGGCTTGATCATCTTGTAATTTACATGGGTGTCATTTAGGAATTACTCAGATGACTCAGTAGACGTACAGCAGAGTAAAACCAGTATAAGTGGAAGGAGAATCTGATCTTTCCCATCTGAATTAGAATTGTGCACACTTATAAAATTCAAACTCATGTAAAATTCATCCTATTTAGGTTGCTAGATTTTTCTGTTGGTGGATTTAGTTGTTGTTGTTGGGTTTTTATACAGTCCTGATAGTTCTCTTAGGTTTTTCAAATGTTCTCTGAGACTTGCGGATCTTTGAAGTAAATTTGAGCTGAGTTTAGACAGTATGGACCAAGTTTCATTCTAATCATCTCTCCCTCCAAGTGCCACAGAAAGGTCTATGATTTTATTCCAAACCATACAAAACTCATGATTATGGCTGAGTTTTGCTTTGACTTTTGGGGTTTGAATGAACCCAAAAACTCAGAGCAAAACTCAGTGGGTGTGTGAACCCACACTAAATGAAACAAAAAACCCTCAGAAACATATTGCGCCCTAGGGAACAGAAACTGCCAAAGTTCACAAAGTTTTAATATAAAAAAAGAGGAGGATATCACAGCATCAGACATATTCATTTTATGATTATAAAACTGTTCTGAAAGCATTGCACTGCCACATTGCTTCCTGGAAAGATGTCACAGTTTGGCAGCTCTATTTGCACATATGCAGATCACCCAGGAGCATTGAATATTGTGATTATGGCCCATCTACTACTATTTAAACTGAATTGAAATGGGGATTAAAAAACAATGTATATTGTTTCCAAACTATTTGTGATCTGAATAATGGCTGGGAGTGTACTCTAGTGGCCAGGATTAAATACTCTGCTTGGAAAAATAGAAACTTAGTTTAGCTAAGAACTTCAGAATGTGGCTTATGTTGTTGTTCTTTTGAGGTCTCAAGTTTATTCTAAATTTGAAACAATCACCAAGCAGGTTTAGAGCTGTAAAGCCAAATCCTGAAGTTCTGACTCTGTCTTTGGTCAAGTGAAACTCTGATTCATGTCAGTAATGTGATTTGGGGGGTGGGAGAGTGGGGGGGAGGGGTTGATAGTGATCGTGGGGGTGGGTTGGTTTTATTTTAAATGGTAGGTGATTGTCTTGGGTGGTTTTTTTGGTTTGGTTGGGGGTTTTTTTGGTTTGTTTGTTTTTGTTTTTTTGACATGTTTGTCTTTTTAGTTCTCTTATTCAAAACATTATAAACAATGTGGAATGATTTGACTGCTCTCAGTCATTCCAGTCCAACCATCAATTTGAATGTTTCCTTCCAAGAAGAAAATTTACTACTCATCCTAAAAAATGCAATAATCTAGCCACTTTGAAGACGTTTACTTGGAAATAATTTCCCGGCATTTAATTTCCTCCCATTCTGTAAGTTCCCCATCTTCAAAGAGTCTGACAAAGTGGGATTTTCTCCCATGGAAGCTCATGCAATAAATAACCGTGTTAGTCTTTAAAAGTGCCACAGGACTCCTTGTTTGTTTGGCTGACCTAGACTAACACAGCTACTCCTTTGGAACTTGGAAATAAGATTGTCTGCAAGGTCACTGATGTCCAATTTCCTTTTTTCTTGAGAAGGAACTCAGTCAAGAAGATCCATGGAGACTTTCAAGGAGAAGGGGATAATCAAAGGGACCAGAGAGCTTTAAAATTATATGTATGGAGAAGTGTCACTTAACCTTTTAGATTTTGCTCAATGGAAACCAACAGGGTTTGTATGCACTGTCCAGGGCCGGGGCTTACAGATGTGTGTCAATAGGGCTCATATTAGCATGCTAAAAATAGCTCATTGTAGAGTTGGGCTCTCAAGCTAGTATTCAAGCCTGAGTCACAACATCAAAGAAACATCTTTAGTGTCTTTGGTAAAAGGAAGGTTATCAGGGCTACGAGAGAGCTAAAAAGGTCCCTAAAAATAAATACAAACCCATCTAATACATTTATGTATGTGTATAAGAGAAAGTGATAGAAGTCCCATTGCCTTTAAAACTACCATAGACAGCCAAAGCCTATCTACTGGAAAGAATATTGCATGAAAGTAGCACAATACAAGCATTGCATAGATACAGCATTCCATAAAGAACTGGAATGCTAGCTCCGTCCAAGCACAGTTTCACTCCTATCTGTCATCACGATGATCATTGGATACTATGGGCCTGAGTCTTCTCTCATTTGCATTGGTGGACAGCAGGATTAGCTCGAGTGAAGTTAGTGGAGCATCAATAGAATAAAACTGGTGTAAATGAGAATCAGGCCTTGTGGATAGATAAAATGAATCAAATTAAGGAAGTCCCCCACTGGTAAGTAAATAAAAGAAAAAAATATTGTGAAATATAATAAGCCAAGAAAATACGTAAAATCTGCCTAGAAAAACACACACACAGGTAGTTCTCTGAAAGGGATTAGTTAGACACAGAAGCTTTGCTGTCTCTGTTCCAGCTGCTCTAAGTGTGGACTTGAGCCAACTTTCTCACATGAGAGACTGCATTTATATCATCTGGGCATGAGAAGCTCTACTCCTTGTTGTCTCTTCTGCCAGTGAACTTTTGGGAGATTTGCTAACACTTAGAAATTTATTCACAATCTATGGAATTTTACCTGTTTTATCAAGCAGCCCTTCACTGGGCTCTGAAAGGTTAATGCAGTATTGGTTCCCCCATGATAAAAGTAGGACGTTTGATTGCTCATTAAGATTCTCAGTGTGACAACTAGAGCATGCAGTACAAGCTAAAATAATATACCAGACCACAAGGAAGGTATGTTACAATACTTTCCGTCAACGACCTTTACTTTCAGCCAGATCCTTCAATTCCCTCTCAGCTCTACTTCTAGGCAGAACACCAGTTGCTTTCAAGGGGTGCTTTGCTGGAGTAACTTCTGAGTTGTGGCTGTAGGATATGGCCCTCTGTATTTTCCTAAGAAACTTAATATGAGGGCCTCTTAAATTAGAGAGGCCTTCAAAATGAGTCCTTTCGAGATTGTGTCATTCAAAACCCCCTGAATTTGATTTAGTATAATTTCACTGCAGAACTGACTGTAGCACTGCAAATTTCACTAGAGAAACTCTCCATATTTTCTGACTCCCCTTCCCCCAGCAAGGTGTAGCAAGGTTTTTAAGGATCGTTACTGTAGCTCACAGATTACTTTGAAATCATACTGGCACTAAATTATTGTCAGAATCTCCTGAAGGGGTTATGGTAGTATATGTAGTGGTATTCATTACCAATGATAGCTTGAAAGTAATTAATAACACTAAGTATAAGTTATGCTATAGTTATGTTACTAGCATTTGAAAATAGTAAATTTTCACCTGAAAATGCAAATGTCTGAGGCTGAACCTTCCTACCTATGGTGGAGAATTTGACTGGTGGATCGATGTAGGTGTAGATCTGCTTGCCATTCTGCCAGCACTCTGCAGTGCCTCCAGTACCCCTAAACAATAAAATAGGTGTTACGGATTTTCACATCCTGCCCCATTCATGCAATTTATCTGCATCAGTCTTCCATGCCACAAGGACAGGTGTAGATAGGATTTGCTCTACAGCACAAATGCACACATTGTGCCTGACTGATTCGAACCAAACCCATAAATCAGCCCAATCTCACTCGTACAATTTCCTCAATGAACCTTCCAGTGAACTCAGTCTTAATTTGACACTGTAATAACAATGCAAACCACTGCTTGCACTTGTGCAAACCATGTAAACCAGGAATCATTTTCACCTGGTTACATTTTATAACAACTTTGCATTCCTTTTACACAGATGTGAATGACTACATGAGGGGAAGGTGGTAGTGAATCAGGTCCTATGTTTTAGAGTTTTGTTTTATTAAATAAAACAAACAAACATACAAACAAAAACCGGTACTGCTACAGATAGCAGGAATATACACAACCATATGTGATAGAACACACACCATCCCATGGACAGAAAGGCTAATGAGCATTCCTGTACTCAGGCAGCCACAGTTAGGCATACCTGTAGAACATGCTCCACTGTGGAGCACTTTTTTAAAAAGGTGAGACATGCCACGGGGGGAGAAGCATACCTAAGAGGGGAGGCTGTTAGTGAGTTCCAGTAGCAAGACACATCCAGCCTGAGGCAGTGGGCTAACCTTCCCCTCTACTGCTCCTCTGTGTGGACCGATGAATGCCACAAATCCTATATGGGTGAGGGTCCAGGGAGGGCTGCCCCAGCCATAGACCTGTGGTGGGGCCTGCAGAGCTCCACCAAGGGCTAGAAGTAATAGGACTCAGAAAGGATCCTGGGAGCGAATTGAGCTCCCATCAGGAACAAAGAGCTAGCCCAGGTGTTGGAGCTAACAGCGGGAACCCGGGGCAAGACATTCAAAGAGACTGTGGCCAAGACCAGGCAGAAGGTTGGCTGGGTATGCCCTATAATACACATATCTAAATCAGCTGGGTTATATCAGCACAATTCCTTTGAAGTCAATGGAGTTATTTTAATTGACACCTGCTGAGAATCTGATAGTTCTAGTTTTTGTTTTGAGTGACTGTTTGAGTTCAGTTTTTTAAATATTTTACTTAATTCAGATATGCCTACCTGTAACAAAATTAAATACATCTGCAGTTGGTGATGTTTTTAACTTTTAATTGTTCTGTGATAGAAATGCATTCTGCAAATTTTATGTATTACTCAGATACAGCATGCTTATTAATAAGCCCTAATAGAGGGCCATCCAACAACTAATGTCAGTGCTGTTAGAGTTCAAGTCAGTGAGATCTGGGTGAAGGTTTTTAGCAGAAAGCCATGGGCTCTATTCCCGAAATATGTGATTAGGTGGTTAGATGATGATTGTTTGTGTATGTCAACATGTATCATTACACAAACGTATTATTTACTCTTTAAACCCATTAAGAAGACCGCATGAAAAATAAAATTTTAGTAAGTGTTCCCACACTAGTGTCTTGCTACACATCACAGAGGCACTGATAGCAAATCCCTAATTAGAGTTGCATTGCGGTTTGCATTTAAACAGGACTGAAATTCCTTTTTCTCACTTTGTAATTTAATTTAACAACTTTTCACCAGACAATTTAATTTTCTATGTATTTTTTTAAAAAGTAAAATAGTCAGAATCCCTCTCCTTTTGTAATTCTGCCCAGTTTTCCCTCATATTCCTTTAAATTCTCCTTGGTAAATAGATACATTTCCCACAAACTCCATTTTTCACACACTCATTCTAAAAATACCTTTGACATAGGCCACTTTTGAAATTCTAAAATTACTCATATGAAGCACTTATTTGTCATAATTTGTGCTGGTCAAAAGCTTTGGCTCTTTCTCTTAATTTTTTTCCTCCCCATGAAAAATTGTCAACAAACATTGCCAAAATTTCATTTTTCAAAATTTTTTTGTCTTTCCATGCATCTTTTCCTAAGTTACCAAAATGATTACTGAAATGTTTCATTTGTTGGTAAATGACAAATATTGATAAAGTGGTTGAGATAATATCTTTTATTGGACCAGCTTCTGATGTTACCTCACCTACTCTGTCTCCCTAAGATTCTGGGACCAACATGGTTACAACATCATTGCTTGCAAATCTGGATAATCATTTTCAGTAATGGAAGAAAGAAAATGTGATACTCTTTCAATAATGATTTTGATAAAAAAAGTTCTTAAGACAATTCATTGCCAAAGTTGAAACAACAAAAAATGAGTCCATAATGAGACCACTGGACCAAAACAATCAGTTTCAAAATGTCACCTGTTTCTTCATGAAAAGTAAGGTTTCATTTTTCAACCAGGTCTAAGATTTGTCAAGAGTAGCCAATGACAATGCTCAGGTCTGTCATCAACTTCCATTTTCAATGAAAAATTAATATTAATTAATATTTTGGTTTTTGCTTTTCACTGAAATTTCATTCAAGATTATCTGACTATCTAGAACCCTGACTCACCTGCTCTGCTATTGCAGATAATTTTGGCCAGCAAGGGAGGCAGGTTGGGAAGCTAGTGGTATAGGGACAGGCTCTGAGGGAGAGAAAGGGCTCAGAAGCAAAAATGTAAGTGGAGATGAGTATGGTGGTGGCGGGGTAGAGTAAATGCAACATATCAGAGCACGAAGGGCTGAGCAGGATGCTGGAAAGATGGGAGAATTTAGCAGGCATGTAAAGGGGAGAATTAGAAGAGCTTTGTGTGTGGATGTTTGTCTGATTGGCAGGTTGATAGATCATAGTTTCATAGGAAGCTGGGTGGTGTAGCATTTCTTCATCTCTGTTCTGAGACTTCAATGGCTTTCCAAAGACAGCTGTCTTGTATACCAAGACAGCAATGCCACAGGGAGCCCTTCAAGGACAAAGGCCTCATCACCTCACCCCAACCGACCAATCAACCAATCCAGAGGCCTCCCTTGCATCTCAGTCATCTCATCAAGTATTCCCGAATCAAAACTCTTTCCTCCTCTCCCAGTAATCCCTGATCATTTCTAGATTCCCACTTTCCCAGTCACCTCACTCACTTCCCAATTTACTATGCAGCAGCATTATGAGGAGAAAGGGAATGGAAGTGGTGGCTATGCTAAAGGGCACATAGTAAACAGGATTTTTTGGGGGGGTCTTACATTAACAACTGAACTTGAGATAGGAGGGTACTAGAGGGAGAAAAGGAGGAAAGAGCTGTGCTCTGATGAATGCCTGTTGTACACATATGTACATACAATCAATAAATATGCTCAGAGATAGGGCTATTTGTGATAGGGGTAGAGATCTGTGGGTAAAAGAGAGGTGGCTGAGGCTGTGAAAAGGAACTGAGTGGAGTATAGGTGGTGCGCTGACTGACTTAATTGCTTATTTCTTTGCTTTTTACTGTTTGCATTGGCAAGCTGTGCAGCTGAACATCGTTAGCTCTAAGGTTTTGGGGTGGGAATATTAATAAGACCCTGGTCACGGCTCCATAGTTAAGGCTGAGTTCACTGTTATATATTGTGCACATTCATACACATGGAACTCCCTTTAAAATCAGCTGGTAAGCTATTGAAGAGAAAGATTATAAATATCTCTTATGTATAAATAAATGACTATCAACCTCACCTACACTTTTTAGATAGTCCTATGCTTCAGCCACCAAACCTGAGAATTAGGAGACCTTCTATTCCTGACTCTGCCTCAGACTTCCTGCATGAGCTCAGGCAATTCCCTTAGGACTCAATGCTACCAATACCTGTGCAGAAGCTAGAGAGGGGGAAGGGATTTCCTGTCCAAGTGTAAAGGTTGCAGAGGAAAGCACGCTGGGCAGTCATATGTTCTACACATTTAGAACAGGTAGAGCCAGTGGGGACCATAATATAATCTTGCCAGCCTGTAGAAGAATGTAGTGCCATGGGCCTTCCTTTCAGGACTCTGTTGTCTTTCTACAATAGACTAACACGGCTACCCCTTTGGAATTTGACTACATGGAGGGCACTGAATACAGCCGTTTGAAGTGGAAATCCATCAACTACATGAGACAACTTGCACAGATCCAAACAGACATCATCTTCCTTTCCAAATGCAAGCAACTGGACATTATACCTAATGGACTGAAGGTAAAGAATCCATTACAATCGACATATTACACAGATTACAGTGAGAGATTGTGCCATAAACTCTCTCAGAAATTAAGAAATCACCTTATCAGCATCCTGTACAGCAAACAGAAAAAAATTAGAAATGAAGTCTCCACACTGGAATATCTTCTACAAATCCATCATCCAGCACATTCTTCCCTCTGGGTGGACTTCACAAAAAAGAGAAAATCCATCTACAACACACACTTTGCTTCCCTACAGAAGAAAAAAGACAACAAACTGTCTAAGCTCCAATACACCACAAGGGATAACAACAGCACCTTTAACCCACCCAACAGCATTGTTAATCTTTCATGCTACAGACTCACTCAAGCAGAGGAATCTGTGCTGTCTCGGGGACTTTCTTTTTGCCCCACCACCCCCACACATAAGATACAATTCTGCAGTGACCTGGAGAACTACTTTCGCCGTCTCAGACTCAAGGAGTATTTCACCACCACCAATGTAGAACGCAATGACCTTCAGATACCTTCCTCCCAACATTGCAAGAAAAAGTATTCAATGTGGACTCCTCCTGACGGTCGGAACAACAGACTAGACTTTTTTTAGATTGTTTCCGCCACCGGGCAAAGGCTGAAATTGTGGACAAACAACATCACTTACACCATAACCTCAGCCATGCAGAGCGTAATGCCCTCCAGAGCCTCAGAAACAACTCTGACATTATTATTAAGGAGGCTGACAAGGGAGGTGCCATTGTCATCATGAATAAATCGAATTACGATCAGGAGGCTTATAAACAGCTGTCCAATAGAACGTTCTACAAATCACTCCTCTCTGACCCCACTGAGGAATACCAAAAGGAACTACAACACCTACTCAAGAAACTCCCCAAAGCAGCACAAGAACAAATCAAGACAGACACACCACCAGAACCCCATCCAGGGATATTCTACCTACTACCAAAAATACATAAAAAAGGAAACCCTGGACGCCCCATCATCTCAGGCATTGGCACGCTTACAGCAGGATTATCTGTCTATGTGGACTCTCTCCTAAGACCCTATGCTATCAACACACCTAGCTATCTGAGAGACACTACAGATTTCTTTAGAAAAATCCAATCCATTGATGGTCTTCCAGAAAATACCATCCTGACCACTATGGACGTAGAGGCTCTTTACACTAACATCCCACACAAGGATGGATTACAAGCTATTAGAAGAACTATCCAAGATGATGACACTTCTAAACTTGTGGCTGACCTCTGTGACTTTGTACTCACCCACAACCATTTCAGATTTGAAGATAATTTATACCTTCAAGTCAGTGGCACTGCTATGGGTTCCCGCATGGCCCCACAATATGCCAACATCTTTATGGCCGATTTAGAACAACGTTTCCTCACGTCTCACCTCTACTTTACCTACGCTATATTGATGACATCTTCATCATCTGGACCCATGGTAAAGATGCCCTTGAAGATTTCCATAGAGATTTCAACAATTTCCACAACACAATCAAACTTAGCCTGGAACACTCCACACAAGAGATCCACTTTCTGGACACTACAGGGCAAATTAGCGATGGGCACATAAAGACCTCCCTATACCGCAAACCTACTGATCGGTATAGTTACCTACATCCCTCGAGCTTTCATCCTCGACACACCACATGATCCATTGTGTACAGTCAAGCCCTAAGATATAACCGCATTTGCTCTGACCCTTTAGACAGAGACAGACACCTTCAGGATCTGTACCAGGCATTCTTAAAACTACAGTACCCACCCGCAGAAGAGAAGAAACAAATTGACAGAGCCCGATGGGTACCCAGAAGTCAACTACTGCAGGAGAAGCCCATGAAAAACAACAACAGAACGCCACTGGTCACCACCTACAACCCCCAAGCCAGATCTCTTCAACACATCATCAAAGATCTACAGCCTATTTTACAAGATGATCCCTCACTCTCTCAAGCCTTAGGAGACAGACCTCTCCTTGCTTTCAGACAGCCCCCTAACCTTAAAAGGATACTTACCAGCAACTACAGATCATACAACAGAAACACTAAAGCAGGAACATATCCCTGCAGCAGACCACGCTGCCAACTTTGCCCTCATATCTACACTGATGACACCATCACAGGACCTAATCAAGCCACTTACTCCATCAAGGGCTTGTTCACCTGCTCATCCACCAATGTGATTTATGCCATCATGTGCCGGAAATGCCCCTCTGCCTTATATATTGGACAAACAGGACAATCTCTGCGCCAAAGAATAAATGGACACAAATCTGGCATCAGAAATTGCAACACTGCAAAACCTGTAGGGGAACACTTCAATCTCTGCTCACTCCCTTGACGACTTGCTAATAGCTGTGTTGAAACAGATGAATAACAAATCACAGCTTCAAAGAGAAACTGCAGAACTCGAATTTATATGCAAATTTGACTCAGTTGTCTTGGGGTTAAACAGGGACTATGGATTTTTCTCTCATTACAACAGGTGATTTGACCTCACCCTCCTCTATGTGCTGTTCCCCAGTGTTTGAATCCTAACACCTATTTTGATTTGCTGTTACAGGCTGACCTGATCCTATGTCACACACTCCCCTGCATTTAATTTCCTCCCATTCTGTAACTTTCCCATCTTCAAAGCGTCTGACGAAGTGGGATTTTCTCCCACGAAAGCTCATGTGATAAATAAATGTGTTAGTCTTTAAAAGTGCCACAGGACTCTGTTGTCTTTCTACAATAGACTAACACAGCTACCCCTTTGGAATTTAACTTCCCATATTATTATTAATTTATTTGTATTGCCTAAAGTCTGCCCTCAGGCTTAGAGCTCCTCTTTACTAAGGCCTTGACAGAAATGAAATACAAAGACTGCATCCTTTCCCAAAGAGCTTATACCATTTGTTTATGACGTGATGAAATGGGTGGATGAAACAAATGAGGGCTTTGCAGGGAAATGGGAGAGGATAAGGTAAAAACAGTGAAATGATCAAGTTTTGCACAGAAAGCACTGGGAACAGCTTCCTGCCGGCCCACATGGCAGAATGTTGTTGAGATCCTGGCAGAGGGAAGTCTTACATAGGAATTCAACGAAGGCAACGGTAGTAGCTTAATGGCCCTTTTTTCAAGGACCTATTCTCACCCTGCTTGGTCTCCTTGGCACCTGCAGCCAAATTGTAGCTGCCCACAACTCAGGTGCCTTAGAGTGAGAGAAGGCTATTCCTTTTGTCTCTCTGCAAACATCCTGAGTATCCACATTGGAGATCCACCACAATTGAGCCCTTATCTTCTATTTGCTGCAGTTTCCTCATCTTTAAAATAGGACAATAATAATGTAATTGTTGGGCCTGCTGTGGGATGAACTACACCAAAGCCCTAAGATGGCAGTAACATGCCAGGTGTACTGTGACTCTCAGGCCAGCATTGTAGGTACTTCAGCAGCAGGGTCTTATTGGCACCGGTCCTGATGGGTCCCAATAACAACTCAGCCACATTGCTAGGTGAAAGGATGTTTTACTAGGGCTGACAGAAGGAAAAGTTGCAGATACTCTAGGCACAGAGGCTTAAACAGTTACAGTTCAAGTGAGCAATAGCATTTCCATCTGAGCCCTTGGAACAGTGCAGTGCAGAATCAAGGCTTTTTAAGGCCGGAGGTGCCCTCTTCAGTCCAGTTTCTATTCAAGCAAATAAGCATTTGCAGGTTTCCAGGACAGGCTCAGTTAGTGTCTCTCATTGGAGTCCCTCTTCACTAGCTCCTTATCCAGCTGCAGCTGCTCCCCAATAAGTCCCACACAGGCCTGCACCCAGTTGTAACTTCTGGTAGTCAATGCTTGTTTCACACGACTGTATACAGGGCCTGGGAATCCTTCCCTGTATCCAGCTTCTCTGCAGTTCCCTGTTTGTCTTGAGACCACTGTCCTCCCAGCAGAACCCACTGATTTCTTAGTTCAGGAGCCTTCCCCTTACCTGGTCAGGGAAAAGGAAAACAAAGTGGGAGTGGGCTGATGGAAGTTGTAGTCCTGAACTGAAATTTTTCTAGTTTCCATATGTTTTGAGCAAACAAATAAACCAATCAGTTTCCACCCATTTTCCCCTTGTTTTAGGTTTTCAGACAAAGTTGAATTTTCCTACAGAGGAGTGGGAAACAAACATTTTCTTACCATCTCTATTGCTCAGTCCTATCTCCTTCCTTCAAAGGAATCTCTCTCTCTCTCTCTCTCTCTCTCTCTCTCTCTCTCTCACACACACACACACACACACACACACACACAACCAGCTCATGGTGGCATGAGAGGACAAGCAGCCACCCCCAACGTACACCCATTAGCCCCAGGAGAGACTGTGCCTGTTTTCTAATTGTTTGCTGTGATTCTGTGCTGCTCCCCAATCCAGGACACTGGCGATTGCACGGCTGAGTTCTTAAGGTTTGTAATGCACTTTGAGATCCTTGGATGGAAGGTGCTATATAGAAATGCAAATATTTAACAGATTTCACAGTTTTGGCCTGATAGCAACTGAAGAAAAAGAAACCCAAGAACATATATTTCTACCCAACCTACCAATCCTACAGTACTTTACAATAATTTACATTCCTCTACTATTTTACTATTAGCCTAGAAACTAACAATCACTTTGATACTTAAAGTATAATAAATTCTATAGAATCAAGAATGGCTCTTTGAAGTTGTCTTCAGAGCCTCAGATCTCTTCAAACCAGAAAGTCCCTCTGGTAAAAGAGTATTTTTCATTTGTTTTATAGCTTTATCTTTCAAGAAATGAGAAAACTGTATACATTTCACAATCCTGAACATCTGGCTATTCCACTTGATTTAGCAGTGACAGGCTGTATAGAATTTTAAAATACGGTGTCTATTTTAAACCTGTAACTGACAGGAGAAAACCATTTTTTTCTTTGAGCTGTTGTTCAACTTACATTAGAAAATGTTAGGAATTTAGTAACATAGGATCTTTACTTCATTGTCTGGCTATACCAGTCCCACCCTGAAGAAAAAATGAATAACTTTTGATCAATTGTCCTATTAAGGGATGAAAATGAATCACTTAAAGGACTGTAAGATCCACAAGTTCCTTGGGTTCTGATCTAAAGCCCAATGAAGTTGGGACTCTTTACACGGACATCTGAGGGCATTGGGTCAACACAATGTTGAAGAGTATAGCTGTGCTGGAAGGGACACTCACAGGAATCAAAGTATCTCTTATTGGTAAAAAAAAAAATCTTTTTATTGTCAAGGACCGCTTGGAGATATAGCTTGAACATTTCAAGAAATGATCTTTCAAAGTTCTCTCTCAGAAATTAACAAAAATTATTGTATTCTTCAGAATTTTCCTTAGTTTCTGGAGACGAGTCTAATCCAAAAATCTCTGCTTCAAATACTGACCATTGGGAAAGTTCCGATCTGGATCAAAATGTAGTAACTCAGGCTCATCTCTAACATCATCTGATCATCTTCTCTGAGAAGCTTTATCCTGAATTTCCAACTGATTTTGCGGTTATAAGAAAGTATTTTTGTTTCATGGTTCACCCACTTTGTTGAACTAATATATAGTGGTATGTTGCCTGTTCTGCATTTTAATCCCTAGATCAGTTATAATGGTGTACATCAATTATAGTTTCTGTCCATTTGACAAAGAATATTACACAATCATTCCCTGGCACAGGTTACCAAACTTACTCTCACTTTGCTGCTTTGTTTGGTGAATCAGATATTTATGAAAGTTTATTACTTCAACATTAGATATCACTGAGGTCTGTTTTAACAAACTGCTAAAAAATCCTTCTGCCTCCTCATTGACTTCTGCTGAGACCCTTACGGCTTTGGGTACTTTCCTGGGTGAAGGCTTGTTAATAGCAGAAAAGACTCTGTCCACAACTGCCTTTCACGGACAACTGAATCATTAGAAACAAAGAAAAAATTATCCCATGTGACATGTTGTCTGTTAGTCTTTAAAAGTGCCACAGGACATTTGTGCAAATGTATTTCTTATCTCAGTATGCAGTATTCCTTCTAAAACACATATGCTTGAAACCTGTCATTTCTAAAATCATTGACCTCATCCGTGTTGGTGTAAAGATGACTAAAATTGACATATTAGGAGCCCTTCAATACCACTTCTTAAATGACTAGGGGGAAAAAACATTATTAAACTGAGCTCTCTTTTAGAAGACTGAGAGTATTGCGATGTCTAGGAACAGAGTGCACTGAAATTCCCACAACCTCTTCTTACCTGGGAGAATGCACCTCATATTAATAATTGAAATTTAATCCTCTACACAGTGGAGATTACTGACCTCTAAACTGTATAGAAAGTATTTGAATTTTTTCCCCCTTAAAGAGAATAGGCACAGGATGAAAACCCCACAAAGGGGGGGAAATTGTGAAGATCACCCCCAGCCCTGAAAGGAGGTGAGCTGCACAAACCTGTGTGAATGAAAGCGTGATCAAGCACTGACAACCACTACAAGTATAAAACAAAACAAAAATGTCATGGAGGAACAGCGATTGGACAGCTTCCAGTTTGACTGGTTAGTGAATCCACTGAAGTGAGAGAACAAACATACTGCAGTGCAGTCACGTGCACATAAATCTTTAATCCACAAAGTAATGGTTAGAACTCAGAAGCTGTCATCATCCTAATAGAAGTGTTCTAAAATATGATCTGTGCAAAATTCTTATGCTCCTCCAGAGGATCAACATGCTGTGCAACAGACAACTTAGCTTTATCCGGGCACTACTGCAAAACACACACGATTTATCAAGAAAATGCTCTCCCGCTGCAGTTTCCCCATATCCTGCATTCTCAGATACTCTCTCTGGAAGGATTACATAGCAGCTCTATGCTCTTATGTGTCTGACTGAGTTTTCCTTGTCCCCACAAGTACAGCCACACATGCAGGTGAGACCTCTTGTAAAGAAGCCAGTTGCACAAAGTCTGTGGTCTCTGCAGTTTGGTATTAGGGAGAAAAACTAAGGGCGGGCCTACACTGCCTGCCCTTTTCAGCAGCAGTCAAACTAAGTTACTTAAAATAACTTGTGTACCTTAGTTCAAATGCGTAACTCCTGGCTTGTCCACTCTGCCGAGTCAAACAGACGGAGCCTCCCTTTGATTCAGTGCTACCCAGTTGCCGGGGTGGTGTTTTAGGATTGAACTTCCTGATCAGCTGAGCAGGTCTACACAGCCAGGAAGTTCAAAGTGACGGCGGTGAAGTTGCTGACATCAGTGAAGATTTGCCTTAAATTCCTCTTCTCTCCCCCCACTCTTTTCTCATTAACAGCACTGTTGCATGTTTCCACACCAATATGGCTCAGTTCTGTTCTGAAGATCTACCATTAAGAGTGAGAACTAAATCCCTATGTCTTTTCAAACCTTGGCACCTTTGCTGAGACTTACATTAAGGACATCATTTGTGATGACACTTTCCCACTGGGACTCATCTCTAAGCCCACCAAAGTATTTCACATCATCTACCTATCAGCTATTAAATAACATTTTTGGACACTGCAGAATTGGGCTGGATTCAAATTCATGACCAAAAGGTAATGAATCTATGACTCTGTAATGGATTTGCATGCACTCAACATGGGACTGGCGCCTCCTGTTGGTGTTCCGGGGAATTAGATCAGGTCGACAATTCCCAGCCACAGTCTGTGCACGGTCACTTTCCTTAGGGCCTGCTGGTAGTCCAGCTCACCACCATTTGGGCCCACAATGTCTTCCTCTGGACTCAACCCTCCTCCTTCTGTGTCTCCCCCTCTTCCAAGGGACTTTCCTGTAGTCTCGGTTCTACCACCCACTTCAGTGGCCACTGCAGCCTACCATCCCTTCATTGGTGATCTGGGGGAGGCAGGGAGGGCCCTGGCCTAGGAATCTTATGTGTGGCTTGCTTTTGCTGCATCTTCCCCCAGCTCCTTCACAATCTTCCTTTGGGCCACGTTCCTGCAGCTCCAGGACCTCTTCTCCCTTTGTATCAGGGCCTCTGGTTCACACAGAGCCTCACCAGTCAGCTATTGCTCAGTCCAAGATGCATCTACACTGGCAACTTAGGTCGACTTAAGGACGCTTAAGTCAACCTAAACAAAGCCATGTCCACACCTGGCTTTCATTAAGTTGACTTAAGCGCTTCCTTAAGTCGACTTTGTCATGTATTAAGATTAAATAATGATCAATAGATATAGCAGGCTTCAGAGTTCCCTTATTACGCTTTATTTAGCATGTCTGGCAAGGACTGCCAGCAGACACACAGGTTTTACCTGAGCCCTTAACAACCCTCCCATTTATCACTATGGCAACCCCCTGTGGTCCCAGGAACCTGAGACACCACATATTCTTCCCCCTCAAATGAAAACGCCCTCCCCTCCAAAATGCCCCCCCCCCAAAGAATAAACATTAAACTGGGAGATGTGGGTAGACTGCCCCATCTCCAGGTGAACCCCCGGGGGATTATTCTGCCCCATGATGAAGGGGTCGCCCCTAGCTAAAGATCCAGCCAAGTAGGAGGCCTTCTCACTCTAGGTGGATTGCGGCGAATTTCTGGTGGACCCACACTGGAAAGTGGTATTGGTGGTGGTGTGGCCACAAGTACCGGTGAAGATGTTGTGTCCCATTGGGCCGGAGTGGAGGCCAATGGTGTTGAAGAGGTGGCTGGAGAAGGAGCCACATGAACCACTGAATCATGACTCGATGGTATATCTCCGACAAGGGTGAAGTCAGTTAGGTTGGTTTGAGATGTACCCTCAGAACAGTTATGACATGGTAACAACTGATCAACATGCCGCCGCCAAGACAGGCCATCCGCTGTCTGGATAGAGTGGGAAACAGGTCCTGTTTTGACAATGACTATTGCTAGAACCCATTTGCTAGCCGTCTCCTCGATGGCCCTGTCCAAGCCTGGCCACCAAAAATAGCTTCGTGCGATTTCTTTCATGCGCACTATGCCACAGTGACTGGAATTGAGCTGTTCCAACCAATGTGGTCTAGTGAAGGCGGAATAATGACACGCATGCCCCATAACAAATACCCAGACTGGGTTGATAACTCCATCTGCCTAAAGATATAGGGGCGGAGGTCAGGTGCGACTTGGGAGTCAGGCAATGATGTTCCAAGCATCACAAGATCCATAACTTGAGACAATACTGGGTCAACGCGTGTTGCTCTCCTTCCTTGAGTAGCTGTGATAGGTGTGTTTTCCACCTGATCAAAGTAAAAGATTCCTTCCTAACCCGAATCTTGATAGGCTACTGGTAATGGTAATTTTGAAAGACCATTTGCATTGCAATGCAAAGAGGATTTCCTATACTTGAGCTTGTATGTATATGCAGAAAGTATCAGTGCCCATCGTTGCATACGACTAGCAGCCAAAGGTGGAATGCCTGTGTGTGGTCCCAAAATCAATGTTAGGGGTCAATGGTCAGTGAGGAGGATAAATTTCTTTCATTACAGGTACTGGTGAAATTTCTGGACACCAAAAACAATTCCCAATGCCTTACATTCAATTTGGGCATAATTAGTCTCTGCCTTGGTCAAAGTGCGTGAAGCAAAAGCGATGGGACTTTCTTCTCCTGAAGGCATAATGTGGGACAGCATGGCCCCCACTCCATAAGGGGAGGCGTTGCAGGCTAGCTGTAGGGGTAAAGACGGATCAAAGTGTGTCAGAACCCTTGAGTTAGTCAATGCAAGTTTACCCTTGTTGAATGCAACATCACAGGCTTCAGTCCATTTCCCAGTTCCTGTTTGACCCCAGGAGCTCATATAATGGTTTCAGAAGTGTTGCTAACTGTGGAATAAACTTGCCATAATAGTTCAGTAATCCTAAAAAAGAGCAAAGTTGGCTCACATTCTGAGGAGGTGGCACCTCCATGATTGCCTTCATCTTGGCTGGAGACTTATGAAGGCCAGCAGCATAATTATATGTCCCAAATATTCAACAGAGGGCCGAAAAATTCACATTTGTCTTGGCGAACGAGGAAGCCGTAGTTCTCCAATCTTTGTAGGGTAGCTCTTAAGTTTGTAAAGTGTTCCTCTTCATTCTTGCCGGTGACCAGGATGTCATCAAGATAGCACTGTACTCCCGATAAACCATTCAAAATCTGATCCATGGCCCTCTGGAACAAAGCTGGGGCCGAAGTAATCCCAAAAGGAAGCGACAGTATCTGCACAGCCCCTTATGTGTTACAAAAGTCAACAACTCTTGAGATTCTTCTTCGACATGCATCTGTAAATATGCTTGCCTCAAATCAATCTTGCTGAATTTTTGTCCCCCAGCCAAACCCATGAAGAGGTCCTCAATGCGGGGAAGGGGGTATTGTTCTGCACGTAACACTGGGCTAACGGTGACCTTAAAATCTCCACAAATCCGAATGGAGGTTTCTTCACTATTGGGACGATTGGTGTTGCTCACTGGCTGTGAGTAACTGGCACTAAGGCTCCCTCCTTGACAAGTCGCTCCAAATCTGCTTCAACCTTGAACCTGCTGGCAAATGACACCGGTCTGGCCTTCAAACATTTTGGTTGGCAGTCAGGTTTAATATTTAACTTCACAGTGATTCCCTTTATGTTGCCTAAGTCCTCTCCGAAAAAAGCAGCATGTTTCGACAGTATCATTGCCAGGTTTATTTCTTCTTCAGTCAACTGATGCACTTCTGCCCAATTGAGTTGGATCTTCCTAATCCAAGACCTTCCCATTAAGGCTGGGCAATTGCCTTTCACCACAAACATTGGTAGCCTTGTTGCCTGTCCACTGAGCTCTACTTTCATCTCAAGAGTGCCTAACAGGGGTACAGCCTCTCCTGTGTACATTTTCAAAACAACTGTCATTGATTTAAGTGGCAGATGTCTAAAGTCCTTCTCATACACAATGTTGGAAACTAATGAAATAGCTGCACCAGTGTCCAGTTCCATGCGTACAGGTTTGCCATCCACCAGTGGTGTCACCCAGAATTTGGGCAGGCCAGCTGTTATAGACAAAACATGAAGTGACTCTTCCTCTTCAGAATGGGTGTTGCCATGATCATCTTCTTCCTGTTCTACTGCATGTAGAATTTCCCTCTTGTTCCATCGGACCGCCTGCTCATTGTTCTCCTGTCTGCCTTTTTTGCATGGCTCAGTCCTCTTTTGTTTGCAGGCACGTTTGCTGTGCCCTTTCTTGCCACTTCGTTGACACAGTAGTTCCATAAACCAGCACTCTGATGCATGTTGACCCATTTTTCCACACCAGTGACCAGTGTTCCCTCTAAGCTGCGTGGGCGCGCGGCTGCGCAGTGGCCGTCGCACCCCCCGCGCAGCAGTGAGGGACCCCCGTGCAGCCCGGCAGCCCCCGCTGCTCCCTCCAACCCCCGGGGCAGCGACTTTGCCGCGGCACACCCGGCCTGCACCCGGCCTCTGGGCTGGCCCTCCCCGCCCCCAGGGTGGGACAGGCAGGTTCAGGCTAGGGTCCGGAGCATGGGCCTGTCTGCCTGCCCCACGCGGCCGGGCCAGAGGGGTGGCTGCGGCCGCGGCGGGCTCCCGGGCTCCCACCCACCGACCGCCTCGACTTCCCGGGGCTGGGGCCGGGGCCAGGCTAATCCACGGCCTCGGCCTCCCAGCACCGGGCCGGGATCAGCCTCTGGGGCTGGGGTGTGCTCCCCCCCCACCGGCAGCTTCCCAGGGCCACGGTAGGGTCCTCCCCCGCCGGCGGCCTTGGCTTGCTTCTTTCTTTCTCTTTTCCTTATTTGTCTTCCTTTTTCTTTCCTTTTTTTCTTTCTCTTCTTTCCTTCCTTTTTCTTCTCTTCCTTCTTTTTTCTTTCTTTCTTTCCTCTTCCTTCCTCCTTCTTTCTCTTCCTGTTTCCTCTTCTTTCCTTCTTTCTTTCTTTGCTTCCTTCCTTCCTTTCTCTTCTTTCTCTTTTTTCTTTTTCTTTCCTTCTTTCTCTTTCTTTGCTTCCTTCCTTTCTTTTCCTTCTCTTCTTTCCTTCCACTTTCTTCTTTTCTTCTTTTCCTTCCTTCTTTCTCTTCCTTCCTTCTTTCTCTCTCTTTCTCTTCCTTCCTTCTTTCTCTCCCTTTCTCTTCCTTCTTTTTTCTTTCTTCCTCTTTCTCTTCCTTTCTCTTTTTTCCTTCTTCCTCTTTCTCTTCCTTTCTCTTTTTTCCTTCTTTGTCTTTCTCTTCCTTTCTCTTTTTTCCTTCTTTGTCTTCCTTTTTCTTTCCTTCTTTTTTCTCTTTCTCTTCTTTCCTTCTCTTTCTTTTTCTCTCTCTTCCTTTCTTCTCTCTTTTTCTCTCTTCCTTCCTTCCTCCCTTCTTTTTTTCCTTCCTTTTTTAAAAAAAACTTTTAAAAAATTAATTTTAAATAAAAACCTTTCTAAAAATTAAATTTCAATTCAAAATTCATTCAAATTCAATTAAACACAATTAATTAATTCTATTTACAATTACTTTAACTTCAATTAATGCCTATAATTTCTGTCATGTGAGTTTGCACAAAAATTTTATTCAGAAAAAGTTTTGCACACGGCTTGAAAATTTTGCACACAAGCCGCCAAACCTTAGAGGGAACATTGCCAGTGACCCTCCCAGAGGCTGAGTGGGAGGTTCTTTGGAGACCTTATGCATCCCTGCATTCGCCCTGATTAGTTGCATCTCCTGTGTGGCCCATTCGATAGAAACTGCAATATCAATGGCTTTCTGCAAGGTAAGCTGAGCTTCGGTTAGCAGGTGTTTCGTTGTTGATTCACAGTGCAGGCCACACACTAGCCTGTCATGTAGCATTTCATCCAACATGTTCTTGAAATCACAGTGTTCTCCAGCTCCCTTAGAGCCACTATGAATTGTGCAATGGATTCACCTTCACCTTGATTCCTGTGATAGAACTGGTATCTCTCTGCTATTACCAATGGTTTCGGGGAGAAAGGTGCTCCTAGAACTTCCACAAGTTCATCATACGATTTTGCCTCGGGTTTCTCCAGATAAAGCAAATTACATAGCAAACTATAGGTCTTAGCACCTATAATGGTCAAGAAAACAGGTACCTTCTTTTCATCGCGTATATCATTTGCTACCACAAAGTTTTGAAAGTGTGCTATATAGCATTTCCAAGAGGCGGTGGTAGAATCAAAGGTTTCCGGATAAGCTGTGAAGGAAGCCATGGTTGAACCAGTGAGTGGAACTATGCTTCCCTCATGCGGTTGTTTATCTCCCGTGGAGCTACAGTTCCCTCTTGTGGTTGTTCATCTCCTGTCCCTGGATTCACCAAACATTAGATCAGATTTCAACTCCAGTCATCCCCCTCCAGGCACATAGCACAGGCATGCAAACAGTGAGGGAAAAAAAATCATTCTTATGTAGCTCAGGATTTCCTGGGTTCACAGATGTTATCTCATCATCCCACCTTTGTCATCAGTGTCATGTATTAAGATTAAATAATGATCAATAGACATATCAGGCTTCAGAGTTACCTTATTAAGCTTTATTTAGCATGTCTTGCAAGGTCTGCCAGCAGACACACAAGTTTTACCGGAGCCCTTAACAACCCTCTCATTTATCACTATGGCAACCCCCAATAGTCCCAGTAACCTGAGACACCACAGACTTAATGACTACGACTCTTTAGGTCGACTTTAACATCTAAGTCGATTCGTTAAGTCGACTTAAAACTGGTGTGGACTCCCTAAGTCAGCTTAGGGCTGGGGGACAAGGAAGCCATGGCTCCCTGGCAGAAGGGAGCTGAGGTTCCCCCCGGGGACAAGGGAACCACCCGTGGCTCCCTCGCAGAAGGGAGCACTGGCCAAGCAGGGAGCCGCAGCTCCCCGGGACAAGGGAGCTGTGACTGCCCAACAAGCAGGGAGCGAGGCTCCCTTTGTCTTGGGGAGCCACAGCTCCCTGCTTGCTGGGGAGCTGCAGCTGCCCGGCTATGTCTACACTTGTTAATTTTAGTCAGCTTAGCATGTCCACACCTAAATTTTAAGTCAACTTAGGGGGGAACTTACAAAGTTGACCTAGAGCATCCACACTGGATGCCTAGGTCGACTTGTAGGGGCTAGGTGGACCTGGGACAGGTCCATGGTGGCGGGGGGGCACCCCTTGCCAAGTGCCAGGGGGCTCAGCCTTTGCCCCATTGTACCTGGGTACAATGGGGCAAAGCGGGACAGGGACCCTGGCAGGGCATAGGGGCAGGGTGGGCAGGGCTCTGCCCTGCCCTGTGGGGGGGGGGGCATGTCAGGCTCCCCCTGTGCCACACCCCTGGCAGGGAGGGCAGTCGGGGAGTTCTGGAGAGCCCTAAGTCGACTTAATTTTCCTTAATTTTAATTTTAATTTTCCTTAAGTCCTTAAGCAGCTTGCTTAAGTCAACTTAAGTGTAGTGTAGACGCACACTCCTTGTCCTGGGGAGCTGCGGCTCCCTGCTTCTCGGGGAAACACACTCCCCTTGTCCCGGGTAGCCGCAACTCCTTGCTTCTTGGGCTCCCCTTGTCCCCAGTTCTCCATTGACTTAGCCAGTCAACTTAAGAGTCTAGTGTAGACTCTAAATCGACTTAACAAGGTCAACTTTAAGTTGACTTAAGTTGACCTTGTTAAGTCAACTTAATAGAGTCAACTTAGCTTTGTAAGTGTAGACATAGCCCTAGTTGTGACTGACCTTGCACTCCCTAGTAGATCCCTTTTATAATCCTAGACTCTGATTGGCTCTACTGCAGTCCCTTCCCATTGGCATCTGCTCCCAGGGCCCTCTTAATCTCTTCCTAGAGCATGGCCAATACACTGCTTCAGACACATTAAACGTTTGCATCAAAATCCAGTTCCTCATCATTGAATTGCTTAGTTAATTCTGACAATCTACAGCATGAAGGAGCAGGTTTTCTATATCTTGTTTGCCTCCTTTGCACCATGATTGCTTGAAGTTTCCCATAAATGGGGAAAATCTGTGGCTGATGTAGAGCTAGCTATGCATGCTTTACACACACACATATCGCTCCTTGATCTCCAGTAGCAGTAGGATGGTGGTAAGATGGAATGGGGTATGACCTTCATAGAAGGTGCTTTAGTAAGCCTGGGCTGTTGAAGTTGGTTCAAATTAGAGCAGCTTGGCCATATGGAAGACACACTGGAAGACTAATCAATCCCCACCTGCCCCAGGACTGGAAGAATACAAAAGTGACCCCACTTTTGCCACCCCCCACAGGTCCTGAAAATCTGCACTTGTGTTCTACTGTACATGTAATATCTTGAGTTTTCACATGCTATTGAGTTGCATGTGTGTGTAATAGTCTGTTATACCAGTGAGATAACAAACAACAAAAAGCAGGAAACAGGACCATAAGAAGAGTTTTGACTTTAGTTTGAGTTTAGATAGCAAAAATCCAAAATGATGCCTGAAGATGTAAACGTGAAAATGAAAATGTGACCTGAAGATGTGAACACAAAAAGTTGAAATGTGATGGAAATTTAGCAATTCTACCACTCATCTTATGTTTTTCATATTAAATTTTAGTCATTACCTACAAAATAAAAAACAGATGGAAATATTAGGTAATAAATTATGTGCACATTGGATAGGAAAAGAGAAGCAAAGCAATAATGGAAAGCTGTTCATGTGTTTAAAGCACTGTACTGGGACTCCTGAGATCTAGATTCATTCTTAGCTGCACCACAGACTTTCTTTGCAACTTTGGGCAAGTCACTTAATCTCTCCATACCTCAGTTCTGCATTTAGAGAGAAAGAGTAATGATATTTGCTTTCTCCTACTTGGTCTGTGTTCCCTGTTTAGATTGTAAACTCTTAGGGATAGGTACTTTCTAATACTGTGTCTGTAAAGCGGTTAGCAAAAAATAAATTTTCCTTTGAATAGGACCCCATTCAAGGACAGCTCCATAGACAAATTTAGAAGCACAAAGAAGGTAGTAATTATAGTCTCTGTGAATTACTTTCTCGGACATTGGATGTATATCAGCCAGCCAGAGCTGTCCATTTAAAGTGTTTTCATTTCAAAACAATTTTTCACTAAAACAAAATGCAATCATATATCATGTCTTTTTCGATAATGAGAAATATTGCCAGTTCCTATGAAATTTCAGGAACATTTCTAGATTCAGAGACCTAAAGTGACCCGCTAATTAGAGTTCCTGTATAACTTAGGTCATAGATTTTCCCCAAATAATTCCTTTGGAATTGGAATATATCTTATTTTTTAAAAAATCCAATTGAATTAAAAATTCCAAGTGGTGGATTCTCCACCATGATCTTTATCAGTTAGTTGTGCCAATGGTTAATTACCCTCAATTTTGTTAATGACGCAGTTATTGTAAAATGATTGCAAATGTGTATGACAAGTTTGGGAAATTTTAAGTTTACTTTAAATTAATGCTTCACTGCCTTTCATTTATGGTAGGGAAGGCTGAGGGAGATGCAGCAAATAGGTGTAAAACAGCCCATTAGGGGAACAGCTGCTTAGCTCTGCCAAAATATAAAGGCCCATACTTTCAAAGGCATGCTGGGAGAAAAGTTTGTGCAACCAGGCAAATGAATTGGGGAGAATCAGTAGGGACCAAGTAGTCACAAGAGAAGATAATCCCAGAGAAGCAGGGGCTTGGGGTTCATTAGTGTATGTTAGTAAATGTTCAGGATTTAAAGTTTCTGATTCTCATACATTAAAAAGATGATGCTATGTTGTGGATGTAAACACTATGAAGAAATGGAAATTCTTTTTACAAAATGAACAACAACTTTCCTTTGATTTTTTTTATAAGCTAATGAAAAATATTTTCTGGATGACTTTATCCTGGCACATGACCTTGTATTTACAAAACCTAACACAGTATCCCCTTAATAGTTTTCAATATTAATAAACTAAGGCCCACTCTTGTAAATATTAATGCATGTTCTTCACTTCAAACATGTGAGTCATTTAACTTCAATGGAACTACTAAATTACTTAAAGTTCAGAATGTGTGCATTTGCAGTATTGGGACTCAAGGTATTTGTGGAACAAATTTTTTTTCTCATGTCTGATATTTAAAAAATTTCTTCTTTCTATTGTGATGTGTCCCTATAGCTTTCTCTTTACTGAAGAAATGTGCCATATAACTCCAACCCAAATTGGGCAATGCCCCATTTACACGTAATCTCATATAAAACACTATACAGATACTGATTCCGAATTTCATTTTAAAAGGGTAAGTGACTACATCAGACCATTAATAAAATGGTCTGAGTAGTTCAAAAGATGATGTGTAGGAACTGGAGAACTATTTAACATCTAGGCAGAAGCATTTAGTGGATTTACAGAGTCCCAGAAAAGTTCCCATTTATCAGGGCAGGAATCATGGCTGTTGTGAGGAAGGGCTGTTAATCATTAAACCTGTAGTTTTTTAAAAAGATTATATTTATTTTAATAATACTTTCCTGTTTATGATGAGGATTAGATAAAGTTTCTCTCAACCAACCTGTCACTGGGGTTTTGAAAGCAAAGAGAAGTGGGGGGAGGAGGAATGTCTCTCTCTCTCTCTTCTAAGTCCTGCCATTAAGAACTGGGATGAGAGAAAGCAGGGGGGAAAATGTGGCAGTCTAAGGTAAAATTAAACAGTTTTTGTACATACTTTTCTTAGTTTAAAACCAAGTGGGCCCAGTTCATAGATGGTGTGACTCAACTGCATTTGGCTTCTGAGCCTTGGTCTACACTATGGCGGGATTCTGGCAGCAGTTGAGGGAGATACACAAGTTATTTTAAGTAATTTGTGTAGCTCTCTTCGACTGCCTAATACTTACTTACTGCAGTGTCTTCAGTGCACTGAGTCAACAGAAAATGCCCTCCCATTGACTCAGCACTATGCTACTTTCCAGGGTGATCTTCAGGGATCAACTGCCCAATCAATTGAACGGCTCTTCACAGAGCCGTTCAGTCAATCAGAAGATCAATCTGACAGCGGTGAATTTACCGCCTTAGGGAAAGACAAGCCTGTTTTTGGCTGACTGCGCTCTCGCTTATAAAAAATAAAGGTATATATTCTGTTGTAATTATATAAGACAGAATGAAAAGATTTACCTGCCTCCTGTTGTGGCCACCCTAATTTGAAACTATCCACTATGCTCTTTTCAAATGGGAGGAGTCGGTTTAAGGTTAGGGCAGATCTACACTAGAACTGCTACATTGGTACAACTGTGGCTGTTGGGTTATTTTGGAGGGAAAGAGGTCTTTTGTCTTTCCCCATCCTACTCCAGGGGGAGGCATTCTGGGGTGAGCCTGAGAAGAACAGTATAGCTGGAGCATTCTGTGCCCTACCTGTTTTTCAGCTATCTCAGGGCCAAATAGGCCGTGGCAGCTTAAGGCAGTCCAGCCTGTGCCCAGACTCAATACAATCCCTGGAGGCACTAGAAACAGGTAGGCACACTCAGTCCCTGCATCAGGCTATTGCTGACATGGGGATAGAGTCAAATTCTGATCTGAATTTCACCCATTTAAATCTGAAATACTTTCACTGATTGCAGGGAAGTTACTGCACAGTTAAGAGCAGAACTTCACCCATACCTTAGCCGTCAAGTTTTGTGCAGCTCCCTGTGTGAGTGTTTATGCAAATTGTTTTACTAAATTAGTTTGCATATTTCAAATATTTTGCATATAACCACAACTTTTAGTTTATGGTCAATACAACCTTTCCTAAGCTGTGGCAGTGGGTAAGATAAGAAGCTACACAAAATTTGGGGATGGGGGAGATGGAAAGTTGTCTGGGGAGACTGGGGCAGGACACGCTGATGGATGACTGTGATTGCTAGGTTAGGCAGATGCTGCCTGGTGTCAGAGGGCTGGATTGTCTTGATGCTGGGGAGGCAGAGAGGTGTATGCTGGGGTAGTTAGTGTAGGTTGTGGTATGAGAGTGGTGGTGTCTTCAGAATTAGTTGACTACGGAGATTTTTGGAAGGGGAGATGATAGGTGGGGAAATGGTGGCTGGGATATTTCTGAGGGTCATGGGTCTAGGAGGAATTTGGCTTGGAAATTCTGAGAGTCTGGTTTGGGGACAAGGAGCCTGAAATTTGGACAGAAGGCTGGATGTCTCATTGGGGATTAGGAGGAGTGGGTCTTGCTGGAGCAGCTTGGGCCCATTAAGCCCTCCCACCTCCTGGCCAAGCTAACAGGTCAAGTACTTGAAGCCATTACGACCCTTTTTCTCAGAGCTGCTGGTGCAGCTGTTCCGTCCCTGCTCAGATCCAGCAGGAGGAGCAACCTGAGAGGAAGCAGACAGGTCACCTGGCCTTCTAAAGCCAGGAGCCACAGAAGTGTACATAACTGCAGCTTCTGCCCATAACTCAGACAGACATCTTAGCTTCTGGGTGAGCTATAGGAATGCAGGGCAGAGCAGAGTTACTGAAGAGTTACTCTGCCATTGACCCATCCAGATTCTGCCCTTTATGAACTATGGCTGTCAGTTTGTCCCCTTCCTCTCACTAGGGACAGGGTGGGGAGAATACACCAACATCTGTAGGTGTCTATTCCTTCCTGGACATGAAACAATAAGTATTAATTATGTTTCTCTCATTAGCATTAAAATAGGCTAACACCTATGTGGGGCATGAAAGTGCCCAGCTTCTCTTATGACATCACTTTGAAAGGCCTGAAACACCTCAATCTAGTTCCTTTTACAGATACATAGTGAAGAGAGCCCTAAGGCAGAGCGGAAAAGTTATATTGGTTGTTTTACTCATATATGTCCCACAGACTGCAATTTTCTTGACTTAGTTTGGAACTCCAGTTTACACAAGTTGTCTAACTTTGTTTGTGCTTTTAACTCTATGATTTGATCAAGAACTTGCTAGCATTCAGAATGAAAAAATGTTGATTTGTCGTGATTGGTTACATAAGTCATTTAGTTTTATTTCCGTAACTCTTGACTGGATGAGTTCCTATCTCAAGGGCTTGACTATGCATACTTTTTGTACTGATTTACCTATATTCAATGTACAATGGTACTTATATCAGTAAAATGGTGCATATAGATATAGCTGACCCAGATCCTTAAAGATATTTAGGCTCCTGCCTCCCACCGAACGAGGATCCCGACCACTCTGCTCACATTTAGGGTGCTGCAGAAATATAAATATATCTATATAGAATTAAACTGATACAAAAACCATCTATAAACCAGCCCTTATAGTCAGTCGGAGAAAAAGCTATTTGGGCTTTAATCGATCAGGAAGAGCGAGAAGATAAACAAGATTAAGGAATTATTAGAAAATGTTGAAGCTGTTGCTTTCTGGGCCACACATGCCTTGCCTGAGGCAACATTCCTAAAAAAATTAAGCTACTGTAAGATTTATTGCCTAGGTGAAGAGGTTTAATTTGATTTTTCTCTCATCAGAAAGACACAAAGTATAGTAGGTGTGTGCACATGCAATCCAAGCTATGAGGAGTCTGATCAAATTCTAGTTTGGCTCATTCAATTGAACCTTGCTTTGTCAAAAAGTGTCCCATCTCACATAGGATATCACTTTTCATCTGAATACATGAATCTGTGAGCATAAAAGTCTCTTTCTCTGAATATGCAGCGAAAAAGGTTTTTTTAAAAATCACTTTTTGTGCAAATAAAACTGAATGGTACCAAAATGTATGAAAAGTTTTACATTTGAGAAAATACCTACAGGAAAAATGTGTTATTCACCCAAGTCTAGCACAGATCCATCAGTTATTACAAATTTATTATGGGCTGCCTGAAAGGCAGCACATCCTAAGTGATAGACTCAAAGGGTGCATCTACACTGGCAACTTAGGTCAACTTAAGGACGCTTAAGTCAACCTACACAAAGCCGTATCCACACTGGGCTTTTATTAAGTCGACTTAAGTTCTTCCTTAAGTCGACTTAATAACACCACTTCTGAAGGTCGACTTAAGCCTTACGTTGACTTCAAGCCAGTGTGGACAGGAATAGTGCTTAGTCAGCCTTATTAAGTCTCCTTAAAGCCAGTGTGGATGGCTATGTCTACAGTTAAGTTGACTTAACAAGGTTGACTTAAGTCAACTTAAAGTCGAGCTTGTTAAGTCGATTTAGCAGAGTCGACTTATCTTTACAAGTATAGACGTAGCCAAGGAGCCCAATCTATTTAGTTTAACAGAGAGAAGTCTTGATCACAGTTTCAGCACCTACATGGAAAAACAGAAGACTCTTCAGTCTAGCAGACAAATGTATGGTAAGCACCAATGGCTGAAAGTTGAAGTTTGACAAATTCAGATTGGAAATAAGGCTGTTATTTTTAAAAAATAGTGAAGATAATTAACCATTAAAATAATTTACCAAGGGTCATGGTGGGTTATCTATCACTGACAATTTTTAAATCAAGGTTGGATATTTTTCTAGATGATATGCTTTAGGAATTATTGTGGGGAAGTTCTATGGCCTGTGTCATACAGGAGGTCAGGGTAGATTATCACAAGACCTTATGGTCTTGAAATATACAAGTCATATAAAGGGAGCATGAATAAGACAGAAGAGATGCTCAGTTTGATATTGGTCTAAGAGAAAAGTGGGCATGGAGGGATATAGTAAGAAACATGTGTCATGTCAGAAATGCAGTTTTGGGCACAGCCCTGAAGAAGAGCACAAGAAGCTTAAGCTTGATACAGTAGGGAAGGGGAGCCAGTGGAGGAACTGAAGGGAGTATCACATTCAGAAGAGCTGGTCTACGGGAGAACAATTTGATTATGTAGGAGGTCACACATTGGGAGAACTGAAAGGAAAAAAATATCAAGAAATGCTGATCTTTAAGTTTGGCAGAGTTCAAATTTTATTTTTTAATAAACAGTGATATTATCCATCAATATTTTAAAGCATTTTATATTTTATCAACTAAATTTTTTTATTATGGGAAATTATGGTTTTAAGCATTTTTTCCATGAATTTAAATGCATAGATGTGGGAAATTTGGGAGTGGGGGACACCAGACAATAGAGGGATCAAACAATTTATCAACAGTAGACACAGAGACTGAAAAAGCTAAAGTTTTATAACGATTAAAATTCAAATTACCTATATAAGATGATATAAAAATCCTTAAGTCAAACTCTAATAAGATCTCAAGCAACATTTTTCTAACTTTGCCTATCTGTACATTTTAATCATCAGTGGAGGTGTGTGTGTGTGTTGAAACCGACATTATCGATAAAAAAATCTAATGCTTCCAAATCTATTAATGTTGTATGCAGAACTGGTTGGAAAATGGAAAATAGCATACATTTTTGTAAATGGAACTAGAAGCAGCTAAGTTGGTCAAGGATTTATGCTGGAACTTGCAGATAACTTATCACATTCCCAAGATACATCAAGGACATGCCCTGGGCTAGAAGAAGTTTTATGGAAAACCAATGAAGGTCAAGAAATATGCCCTATTATTAAATGTAGAAATGGATATACAAAAGAGTGAATTTGGTGAAAATCACAAATCACATTTGTTAAACATTGATCTCATTGAACTAGTACATTGGAAAATGGGTTATGATGCCACAATGATTATTTTGATGGATTTATAATGACTTCTTTCCTAACACTGTTAGCAGATACATTTCTTTGTCCTAGTGTGAAACTTCTCATTTAAGGTACTAGGCTCAACTCCTCTCAGTTACGTTAGTACAAGCCCATTATATTCCCATGTTTCTAGTAGCCACAAGCTAAACATGCCAGATGAGGATTTTCTTGCATTTTACTCTGCTAAGAATCCTTCAAGACTTTATGAAATATGTTAACCACCATAGGCCAAATTCTCATAATTACATGGATGTAAGCCCACTGAATTCACTGAAAGCATAAATATAAAAAGAAGTTGGCTTATGATAGCTAACATTTTTCATGCATTTTCAAAGGACTCTGGAGAGCTAGATATGAGCATATCCTCATTAGAGGAGGATAGCTGCTGGCTGCTGAAAACATGTTTATTTCCTTATCTTACAAGCTCTGACATATTACAAATGCCACACACAATAGCAGAACTCTGAGAGTTGCTGCTGACATCACAGGGTTGGAATGTGTCTGCCACAGATGTCCAGCAAAGAATTACAATTCGATTCTTGAAGCCAGATGAGGTGTGAGAAACTACTACACTTTTAATAGGGTTACTTCTGCCTTTGTTAAATATACTGTTTATGTTAAAGATGTTTTACGATCATTTAAAGTCAAACCAGAGTGTGAATTCACCTGACATGAGAAACCACAGCTGGGAAAAGGATTCTCTCTCAGCAATTTCCCTCCCATAAGTTCACTCTGGTATTTTAACTACGTTAGCTTATTTTTCTTAGTTCAATCTCTCCCATAAAAAACAAAACAAAAAACAAAAAGATGCTTTATTTTATGGAGGACAAAAGGTAATGACTTAAGTATGGAAAGAAAATAAACCTATACAGAAAAGCCCCAAAGCCTCCTTCCTGTTTTTAAGAAAGGTGAATGATGCTTTAAACTTTTTATAATACCCATCATATATCGATCACAAAACATGTTAAACGTTAAATCAGATGTTATAATACTCCTGTGATATAGATGCGTTTTACCCACATTCCTCAGAGGGGAAAACTGAAATAAAGCAGAATTAAATGATTTGTAAAGGTCACACAGCCAGTTAATAACAGAGCCAGGTAGAGAATTCAGGGCTCCAGAATCCTAGTTCTCTAACCAAACATCTAGACTTCACTTATCTGTTAATAGCACTCTTCCTGAGGGTCATTCCCCATTTGGGCCTATTACACTACAGCCATATATACTACTGAAAAATATTCCCTTTTCTCTTGAACACTGGAAGTAAAACATTTCCAGAACACCCAGCCAAGTCCTTTGTTGCATGATACATCAAAACTCAGTTGTACAATCTGATTTATAACAAACAGCATTTGGGCTCTTTTGCCCCTATTCTTCTGAACAGAAGTATTTTGCTGCCAAACCTGCCACCTCCAGAAAATATTGACAGGTTCTGCAACCTACCCTTTGGGGATTACCCCAATGAGGAGGAAGATGCCCAGCTACCACCAGGAACGGGGGTAAGCAGTGACCTAGGGGGACTAGCAGATAGGGACCCAGCAACGGAGGCCCTGGAGGTGGCGTTAGCATGTTGCGGTGAGGACCCTGCTGCCCCACCCCAGGCCCTGGCCAGCCTTGGATAGGGGCCTCGGCTGAGATGCAGCAGAGCTGAGTCAACCTGCGGACCCCCCAACCCCATTCACAACCCATCGAGACTGTGTGCCAGGCCCTGCCTGGGGGGCCATCGAGACTGGAGGAGGAGCACCCCAGCAGTGGATATTGTCTTGCAACACCCACAAATAATGTAGATAGCTAGAGCTGTGCAAAGTGTTTATACTGAAAGCCCGCAGACCATTTCAAATTCAGAATTCAGCTTAGATTTGTTGTAAGATTCGCAAGCTTTTTGTGCTTACATGGGCATCATTTTGACAGAACCTGGACCTGTCGGTGGCATTGACTTGAACCATGTGATAGTTTGACTGATTTCACATTGCATTTTGGGGTTCATTGGAACCTGAAAAATCTCAGCAAAACATGGATGTATATAATCCATATGGATCGTCATAAGGAAAAAAAACAAACAAGGAGACATGTAACTGAGATAAATGTTTGCATGATCCCTGAAAACTAACCATAGCATAGTTTAGTACAAAGAGGCTGTTTGAGATTTTCATGGCCATGGAAGCCATCAAGAGGAGATTATCTTAATGGATTGTCACAGGTCATCTTAAGTAACGGAACATTTCAGAAGGAAGAACATGAGGATAGACATAGTAGAAGGTTGAGGGGAAAGGTTAGCATAAGGACTGAGTTAGCACAGCCACTCAGAACTATAAAATCTAGGTTGACTGGTGTTTCTTGACTCTTTAAGTGCAGCTCTTGATGTATCACACTGTTCTACCCTCGACTGATGATTCTAAGCCAAAGATAAAAAAGAAATGAAGCACTTGTACTGAGCAACTGAATATCCAGTTATTGAGACTGTAGAGTTCTTTACGATCTGCCCCAAGTATGTTAAAAGAAAGAATAAACAGATACTGGGATGCAGTTCAGAATTGTCTCTGTGCTGTTAAGTGAGAATAGAGAGAGTTGCAGCAAAGGAGGAACAAACAGCCAAAAAAGCCCTACAGGAAGGGCAATGCAAGCAGATGTATTATGCAAATCCTGCTATAATACAAGAAATGGCACAGATTTAGTATAAATTTAGTCCAAACAGAGGAGATGTAAAGCCAAATTTTCAAAATGGTGAAGTATAATTAGGTCAACCTAAAGGTTATCCTCAATCTACCCTGGCTAAAGTTGACTTAATAAGGTAGATTTAAGCATTAGGTCGACCTTAAGAGGTGGTGTTATTAAGTCGACTTAAGGAAGCACTTAAGTTGACCCATAAAAGCCCAGTGTGGACGCAGGAGTCTGTAGTCGACTTAACCTTCCTTAAGTCTACCTAAGGCTCCAGTGTGGACGTACCCTAGGAGAGGCTCAAAGGCTATGTCTACACTTGTAAATTTAGGTCAACTTTAGCTAAGACGACTTAACTAAGTCGACTTTAAGACGACTTAGTTAAATTGATTTAGCATGTCTACACCTAAATTTAAACTTAGGGGGGAACTTACAAAGTTGACCTAAAGCATCCACACTGGATGCCTAGGTCGACTTGTAAGGGCTAGGGGGACCTTAGACAGGTCCACGGTGGTGGGGGGGCACCCCTTGCCCAGTGCCAGGGGGCTCAGCCTTTGCCCCATTTTACCTCGACTTAGGGCTACTCCAGGTCTACACTGGCTTAAGTCAACTTTAAAAAGTCGACAAGCCTAAAGTCGAATAAAAGTAGGTTTAATAAAGTTGACTTTATTTTCCTTAAGTCGACTTTATTTTCCTTAAGTCGACTTAAGCAACTTGCTTAAGTCAACTTAAGGAAAGTGTAGTGTAGACGCAGAGTAAATTAAGTCAACTTAAGCAAGCTTAAGTCAACTTAATTTAAAAGTGTAGACACACCCAAAGAGTGGCTCTGCCCGAACAAGCAGAAGAGATGGAGGGAAAGGAAAAAGGAAGATGAACTGAGCTAGGAAAAGAGACTAAATGGGGGGGGGGGGGGGGCGAAGAAATAGAAGGGATAGAGCGGCAATGAACTTTGAGGACAGTCCATCCCTGTCAGCATACTTAAAACAACTTGGGCTCTTTTCTCACTTCTGCTGAACTATGAAGTGGAGTAAGCATTGGAAAAACATCTGAATTGGTGAAAGGAAGCAGAGCCAACTCTACATTCTTCTTTTCCTGAGTTTGCAGAAACCCATCTGCAGCATCTCAGTGAGATATGACTTTATGGCATTTTAGGGATCGTTGTTAGGGCATGAGGGGAAGGAGGTAGAGTAGCACCGCTCAACAGGGCATGCTCCCCTCTACTGTAATCAGCTGTCCCCCAGAAAAACTTACAGCTGGGAGTTATATTCACTTAAGAAACCAAAGTGATGAAAGATATATTCTTCTTCCTAATTAGGCTTATAAATTTGTCCACAAGGTTTGTGAACTAGCTTAATTTTGGTAGCCAACTAATAAAAGACCTCTGGGACCAGTTAATTTGGCATTTCTATCCCATATAGAGAAGCAGCTGAGCATTATTTGAAAAAGAGAATTCTTCCTGGGAAAAGAAATGAGTACAGTGTTAGTATTTGAATCTACCAAGTGAAACATCTGGAAACTTGAGGAAGCCTATCTGCCAATATGTCATGAGAAAGAGGAACAGCCTTATGATGGGAAGAACTAAGGCTGCCTCACTGTGGAATATGGGGGCAGCCTGGATTTAGTCAGGGTATAGATTCAAAGGAATAAGAGTGATACATGAACTGCTCTGCTCAGACACAATCTTCTATGTTCCCAGCAGAGTGCCTGGGAAGTGAAAGCCTCAAGGGAGCAGGAGCCAGAAATCCTCCAAGGAGGAAAAGCAGGAACATGTCTACAAGTTCTTCACTAAGGGTAATGAGTCAGCTGGGAAAGTCAGGTGGAAGATGTGTGTTGTTTTGATCTTTGTGAATAATCTTTCCTGAAATGGATGGGGTATTGAGAACAAACCCCTAATGGGAAGTGTGATTAAGTGGGAAAGAAAAGGAAACAGACAGAGTAGGGTCTGTATGTAGCTAGCCTTGATAAACCCTTCTACAGACATATTTTCTACATCATTATCCATCTTGTTCCGTATTCATCCTAACTTCTTGTTTGCGTTTTAGCTGTGCTTTTGTTCTCTTTTTTTTAAAGTGTCAGTACTCATATCTTGATAGTAAATTTGAAAAATGCCTCTCCCACCCCTACTCTTCCTGCACCCACCCCTCTTCTTCCAGTGGCGCACTCCTTTTCCCTGCTGACCCTGCCCCCCCATTATTTTGTTTTTATTAACACTGAACTTTATCAGCTATTGTGTTGCATGTTCACCTACTTCAATTAAGTCCCTCTGTGAACATCTCTGGACTTTACTAGCTTGGTATTTTCTGAAAAATTTTGCTACTTCACCTCCTTTTTCAGATCTTTCATAAGTATATTAAACAGCACTGGACCTAATGTGGAACTTTGAGCAACTCCCATTATTAACCTTTTAAGTTGTCCATTTATTCCTACCCTGTATACTGTTAGTCAGCTTTTGTTCCATAATAATGGATTGTCTTTTACACCAGCTGCTTTAATAGCTTGTCATGGAGGAATTTTGTCTTTTAAAAGTCTAAATACATGTTTCTCAAGGGATACATGTTTCTTCTGTTTGGGATCATATGAACCAAAACAATGTTTTTACCAGTAAGTACACCAATTAAAGTAGAAAAGGACATATGGCTTGTGCTTGCCTAGAGAGAAAGGCATTGCTATTATACAGGTTGAAGGTCTGTTGCCAGGGGGCTGAGGGAAGAGGAAGGAGAAGGGAAAACTTTTTCCACCCAAAACAGCGTCACTGTATCAAGCCCTTAGATACCATATACACAAGCTCTCCTATCACCAGTCATCTTAGCACCGTGCAAAGAAAGTAGTCTTAGTCATAGATACCATAAGGGAATTGTTACTATTATAAAAGGATTTACTACCTTTTTCTAGGTGGCACATCAGTTCATAACTGAGTTGATACTGAACATGTGTTCTCTGGCTCACTTGCAATTAAACCTCAGTTTTCCAGAGCTCGTCTCAGTCAGCCACTCAGGTTAATAAAAACTCTATTTTATAAGCCTGATTCAATGCTAAAGCTTACTTTCTCAAAATGCTTCAGTCCAGCAAATGAAGTGGCTCTGTCAATTTGCACTGTAGTGTCCAGAAAGTGGATCTCCTATACCTATACCTATACCTATTACCTACATCCCTCGAGCTTCCATCCTCGACACACCACACGATCCATTGTGTCGAGGATGGAAGCTCGAGGGATGTAGGTAACTATACCGATCAGTAGGTTTGCGGTATAGGGAGGTCTTTATGTGCTACATCCCTCGAGCCAGACGGGTACCCAGAAGTCAACTACTGCAGGAGAAGCCCATGAAAAACAACAACAGAACGCCACTGGTCACCACCTACAACCCCCAAGACAGACCTTCAACACATCATCAAAAAACTACAGCCTATTTTACAAAATGATCCCTCACTATCTCAAGCCTTAGGAGACAGACCTCTCCTTGCTTTCAGACAGCCCCCTAATCTTAAAAGGATACTTACCAGCAACTACAGATCACAGAACAGAAACACTAAAGCAGGAACACAGCCCTGCAGCAGACCACGCTGCCAACTTTGCCCTCATATCTACACTGATGACACCATCACAGGGCCTAATCATGCCACCTACTCCATCAAGGGTTCGTTCACCTGCTCATCCACCAATGTGATTTATGCCATCATGTGCCGGAAATGCCCCTCTGCCTTATATATTGGACAGACAGGACAGTCTCTGCGCCAAAGAATCAATGGACACAAATCTGGCATCAGAAATTGCAACACTGCAAAACCTGTAGGGGAACACTTCAATCTCCCTGCTCACTCCCTTGACGACTTGTTAATAGCTGTGTTGAAACAGATGAATAACAAATCACAGCTTCAAAGAGAGTCTGCAGAACTCGAACTTATATGCAAATTTGACTCAGTTGTCTTGGGGTTAAACAGGGACTATGGATTTTTCTCGCATTACAACAAGTGATTTGACCTCCCCCTCCTCTATGTGCTGTTCCCCAGTGTTTTGAATCCTAACACCTATTTTGATTTGCTGTTACAGCCTGACCTGATGCTATGTCATACACTCCCCTGCATTTAATTTCCTACCACTCTGTAACTTTCCTATCTTCAAAGCGTCTGACGAAGTGGGATTTTCTCCCACGAAAGCTCATGCGATAAATAAATCTGTTAGTCTTTAAAAGTGCCACAGGACTCTGTTGTCTTTCTACAATAGACTAACACGGCTACCCCTTTGGAATTTGACGGTAAGAAAGAATGTGACACCCGAAAGTGTGAGAGAAGTTTTTCAGGGGCTGGATGTGTGGCTTCAAAGGCCAGTGTGAGAAGTGGGAAAGCTCTTTAGCAAATCTTAAACTCTACCCATCTCCCCAAACTCTGCTCTTAAGACCAAATTCAGAATTTGCTCTGAAACAATTACAAAATCTATATTTGCCCCATGAACAATGGCCAAGGTTTGTGATTGTAGCCATACAAACACTAATTTTCCTTATCACCTCTTATAAAAGTTAGTCATTATTCCTCAGGGATTATCCTTGCTTGCTACAGCACACAAGTCATGTAATTCTATTTCATCTTTATGAAAACATTTTTATAAAAGCAATACAAGAATTTTATATTTGAATTTTTAAGAATGTTTTTATAAATTGATTTTATATGGGGTGAGGGGAGAATAAAGAAAATAAAATTTTCTCTCATTATTAGCTTTTATCCAGTGTTCCCTGGCCAGAAATACAGCATCTCACTCTTCTTGTGATAGCATTTATACTTACCTATTTCTGTACTGCAGGAGTGAGGCTTAATTTCCACAAATTCTTTATAACATTTTGCATCAAACACAGAATTCTGAATAGTCCTGCCTTTCAGTATCATAATTCATCATTTGCATGGGTGCAGTTACCCACTGAGCATTTCAGATCATCATGATTCAGATACCCCACTTCTAAACACTTATCAGTCTAAATATATAGCTGTGCCTCAAGTGAATTTGAGTGTCCTACAACATTGTCAAATAAACAAGGAGTCCTGGGGCACTTTTATAGACTAAAAGTGCCACAGGACTTCTTATTTGTTTGGCTGACCTAGACTAACATGGCTACCCCTTTGGAACTACAACATTGTGAAAGAGTTTAATTTGCAGAGTGGATGTACCATGAAACCCCATAGCAAACCTGTATTCTGGCCCGTGGTGTCTGTACCTTGTCATGGCAGGACAGCTAGCAGGTCCTAATAATCCCAGATTCTGTGTCAGTGGAGGCTTTTTTGCTCCTGGTAGGTTCAACTATGTTGGATTCATCTGTGGGAGAGGGGGCAGACAGAAAGAGACAGGTTGAGGGTTAGGCACAGGGCTAACAACCTTGTCTTGTAAAAAAATAAAATAAAAATGTTATGGAAACAGCAGTAAAGAAGCCAACCATTATTATGTGTGATGGTCTTCAGGCATCAATGACCTGTATGACTGCCCATGGTGAAAGCTGAAAGTAAGTCACTGAAATTAAAACTGAAGTGCTCAACAACAAAATGTAAACAAAAAATTTTTTTTTGAGGGTGTGGACAATGTATGAAATGGGGAAATAGATGGACAGGACCAGGAAGATTAACAGCAGCCTCAGGAGAAACTTTGCTGAATTCTAGGCAGGATGATGGATAACATTACAAATGGACATCTGAAGGCAAACAAAAATGAGGTCACTTGAAAACAGCATGGTGAAGAGCGATGGAAGCTGAGTCGAAAAACCTGGGGCACAGTTGTGGAATCACTAAGGGTACGACTACACTGGAGGCTTTGTTAAGTCGACTTAGAGAGTCCACACTGAACACTCCAGTCAACTGCCAGCGTCCACACCGGCAGGTGCTAGGTTGATGGAGGAGTGGTGCATTGTGGGTAGCTGTCCCACATTTGCAGCAGGGCCTGGAGGCCAATTAGGTTGACTTAAGGGCACTCCCCATCCACACTGGCTTAAGTCAACTTCAGCCTTAAGACTTAAGTCGACCTTCAGAGGTGCTGTTATTAAGTCGACTTAAGGAAGCGCTTAAGTTGACTTAATAAGCGCTCAATGTGGATGCGGTGGTCTGTAGGTCGACTTAACCGTCCTTAGGTTGATCTAAGGCACCAGTGTGGATGTACCCTAAAAGTCTTCCTAGACACAGACACGGGTGGAAGAGCTTCACTGTCACCCTAAATGCCAGAAGCATAAAGGGGACTAACTAACTCACTCCTTAGAGGAATTCAGTACCCTGCTATTTATCAAACCATCTGTTACATTAAAGGCGCGCTGAGAGCACCAAAAACTTAGGAGTTCTAGGGTTGTGAGAGGCTGGCAGAAAAGTCAGAAATGAAGTGAATCATAGACAAGGGGTCCAAATGTTTTTTAAGACATGTCAGCACATAACTGATGAACAGTTAGCCTTCAGCAACGGGTTAACCTGTTGCCCTGTTTCTAGCCATGAGAAATGTTTCATCTGGGAGTTCCCTAACTTGTCATTTGGTCTGTCAACCTACTTTAATGAGTTTGCATTAGAGCCCAAACCAGAATGCATACAGAACCTCTAACCCAGTTACTTTTCCCTGTATACTGCATACATTTAATTCTCAAATAATTCTTGGCTTAACACCTCTGTTTGTCAAATACTTTCAAGCTAGTGGGGAAAAGTCTAGCTTAGGAACAAGCAAGAAGCAAAGAGACACTAATACCAATAGCTAACCTCATCCAACAACAAATGGAAGAATTAAAAAATGTAGAAAAGGAAACTGAAACCCCCTGGTGGGCTATCCCAGGGGACATCACTCTGCATCCAATAGTCCGAACACTTAGTGTGCTGCTAATGGCAATACAACCCTTCTTAGTCCTATGACTGCAGAGGTGTTACATCATTTTAAGTGATTTCCTCTGACAAATGTTAACCCCTTATGCTTAATGTTCTGTTCCACCTTACATTTACCTGTGACACTGTGGTTACTTTCTCCAGTTTTGAAGAAGAGCTCTGTGCAGCTTGAAAACTTATCTCTTCCACGAACAGAAGTTGGCCCCATGGATATATTACCTCACCCACCTTGTCTTTATCAGAGAGCTGTCATGAGATATTTCTCTTTAGTAAAGAGGCTTGTTCTATTACCCATCACTAATCTGCTTCTTTTTGGACAATCTGGTGCGAAATTCCTCATTAAAAAGATAGAAAAAGTATTTTTTTCCCCTTGAAAAATGAGGACAACCTGTGGTGAAGACAGCAAAGAATATGGCATTAACTATACTGAGAAATTGTTGCTAACCATCAAACACTGGGGGAAGATTTCAATTTAGGGCTTGATTGATGACAGTTCACCTGTTATATACCTAAGGAAAACTGCCTACACAGTTCAGCTGCTGCCGAACAAGGTCTATTATAAATCCAGACTTGGCTAGTAAAATCTTTGCAATAAAAAGAACCCCCTTTGATATTAAGCCCAGCACATAAAAACCAAAAGTATGCTGTTACCAAGGTGAATGGATGAATGGTTTGTGTTAACATCTGAACAGTTACAAATGTCACAGACTTGGAGAGGTTTAAAAACCCAATTGAAAATTCCACTGAAGCCAGGTTTCTGGTTTAAATTTAAAGAAATTAAAATATCATATGTTTTATTGAGCGGTCAGGTGTGAAATTGCATTTTGAAGTATCTGAAAAAATTGAGAAATGAATACACATACTTTAGGTAATGACATACAAATCAGATGAGATAGTGAATAATTTGTGGCATTTTACCCTAAATAGTAGGTTACTGGGTAGACGGAATATTTGTTTAAAGATAGCAACACTGTGCAATGTGTGTTATTTAGCATTGGTCTTTTTATGAGTCATTACTTAACAAGGCAACCTGACTGGTTCTATCAGCCAGGGCAGACTTATGAATGCATAATACCAGGGAGTGAGTTGGTGGGCTGAAATCTCGGGCAGAATGTGTGTGTGAAGATGGTTATAGTTAGCCAGGAGAAGAAAAGAAATCCACAGCCTTGTAGGGGGAACTATATGTCTGATACTCCCCTCCTCTTATGTGGGTGGAAGAAAGCAACTGGACAGAAATGGGGCTTTCCCCTAGCTCCTGAATCCTGTGGAAGCCCAGCCTCATGTAATGAAAGCTCTGTTCACTGAAAGAGGAAGTGTAGCAGTGCTGGAATTTGTTCAGTTGATATAGCAGGCAATTAGGTACTTTAATTAAGCACAAATCCCTTTGCATTTGTTAGTGTTCCTAAGTGGTGGGAGACTAGGACACACGGGAGGGTGTAGAGCCATACTGAGAGAGTCATGCTTGCTGCAAGAGGGAGTTAGGGAGCCATATAAATGGCCCCACTTCGTGTTTTTCTATAGGGGGACCTGTGGTGATGGGCCTTCATTTCTTTGCATGCTCCACTGGTCTGGGGGATTTCCTGACCCCACTCTTCACTCTGGAAACTCCACAAAGTGACCCTTATGGAGCAGCAGTTCTCAACCTTTTAGGGCTCAGGACCCATTTGTAAACCTTCATGGCCTGTCACAACCCGAGTAAATAGCACTGGTGAAAAAAAATCTGGTTTACTAAGTATTTCTGGCCCATTATAAGTAATATGCACATTAATGTAGTAAATATTGAATAACTATACTGGGCAGCCGGCTGGGCTCAATTTCCCATTCAGGACTTTGCAACCTTTGCAGCACTCCTCAAGCTTGACTCAGCCCCCTTGTCAGGGGACTGGACAGGCCAAATTTCTATACACTACTGTGATACCTCTGAACCTGGGCCTTCCTAAACTTGAGGCACCTCTGAGCCAGCTTAAACCTGCTGAGTCAGTCCTGAGCCAGAGTGTGATGAGTCCTCAGAGGCAGTTACCTGAAGCTCTTGTGATAGGCCCCATGCCATTGAACCAGGGTTCAGCCAATCCATGCGCGAGGATCCACCCATGTGATCCCAAGGCGGGTATATAGGCTCCTAAGGAATGCTCTCATTGCTCAGGAGTTCTGACAGACTGCCCTTGCTCCTACATGCAGTCTGTTCTTGCCTCAGCTGTCCACTGGGTGATTTAGACAGTAGTGTTGTGACTTGATGCATGGTGTTGCAGTGCCATTCTCTCAAATTTGCCCTGTCCAAGCCCTCTATATTTCCACCCTGCCATCTTCATAATGGAGGGATGGATGGGCTAAACCTGAGCACTGCTGTGACCCTGTACATCAGATCATGCCTGCCCAAAGCAGGGCCTAGAGCGAGAGCATCTGCCATTGTGGGATGAGTGTAGGGCAGGCTCTGCAAGCTCCCCCAGGGGCAGGATAAGACACCCTCCTAGAGGCAGCACCTAATGGTCCCCTCCTCCCCCATGTCCCTTCCATACATTCTGGAGAGCCAATTCTGGGCCATAATCCGTGGTTTGAGAAACTCTGTTATGGAGTTTTTCACAATCCTTTTCTCATCATATGGTTGTATATATACAATGTGGGACCATTGGGACCTACATTCTGAGTCTAAATTCATTTTTTTAAATACGTATTCCCTAACAAGGAATGAGGACTGCGTCAGATTTGCAGACTTGTGAGGAAAAGGTCAAACTGTTAAAAGAAAACTCTAAAGAAAAAATCTTTTGTGAAGATAAGGTAAATCATTGGTTGGCAGATACCTCAACCTTCATAGAATACTTATGTAAAAGGTACTGTAGAAGAAAGAAACTTGTAAGTCATATGAGAATATCTGAAGCTCAACCAAGTAAATCAACTGAAACACTGTAAGGTGTCACAAGGAACTGCAGAAGAAAACATTGCACTCTTATTCCTTCATAAAAGTTTAATTTTGTTTGATTTGCACAACCATGAAGATTTTTCAATTTTTGATAGTAAATCAAGTGCTGAAATATATAAATACGGAACCAGAGGGGAAGAGTAAGAGAGAGGACTGGGTTTTGGAACAGGGAATATGAGCCAAAGATTGAGAAGGACCAGGCAGTGAAGTAAGATTTTTGTGAATCTGAACTAAATGTAACTCCTACTTTTTTGGTGTATCTTTCTCCCCACCATGTGGCTGGGTCGTGCAAAGAGGTTTATGAATCCACTCCTGTTGTTGAGCTCAGGAGGCAGGTTTTGTTTTTATAGATTAGACAGTGGCAATTCATGCTTTAAGATCCATAGGACCCAGGTTCATTCCTCAGCCCTAGCTACCTACCTGGGGCCATCCCATTATGCAAAGAAACCCTGACCAGTTCAGATAGATCACTCACCATGTGTGTCTCCACAGGTGAATGAACCTGTGCACCTATTCACAGTATGAAACCCAAGGTTATAACAGATATAGCTTTTTAACTGAATAGAGGGGTGGGAGCTAAGACTGCCTGCAGAGACTGAAATACTGCTTCCACTTCTTTGTATTAGGAAGGGGGCCAAGCCTCCTGCAGACCTTGGAACTCTTTTACTCTATCTTTGGACTGTTTTACAGCTCCTCTCCTCACCACTCACTGCCCGAAGGGGATGGACTCAAAGGTACAGCTCTAGGGCTAGAACCTATAACCCGTGAGTTGACATTGGTAGTGTGCAAAAACATTATTTTGTATCTACAGATTTTGAAATTTTTCAGGTTAAAAAGCAGACTGGCTTAAATTTTTTTGGTGCAACGCCATTGTGTTTCCTTCAAACTACTAAATTACCTTCAATTGGAGGAATTGTTTGTTTGGCTACTGATCAGTCAGTTGAAATAAATTGACTGAGAGTTAATCAGCAAAGTTGGAAATGGAAATAAAAGGTTTTCCAGATGGATTGGTAGCAGACTTTAAACTACTTGGTGCTGGATTATTAAACAAACACTAGGATCTGATAAATCTAGGTTTGCAAAAATGCTGAGACCCAAACAGCAGTTATAATAATTGCTTCCGCAAACAACTGTAACTACTTGACTTTTTATGTCGCTGGTGGCTGGACCTTCCCTGCAGTGGGCTGACAGAGATGCAGGTAACTGATTGCATATCTCTAACTAAACTTCACCAATCCTGTCACTGCATTTACAGGGGTCAGTGTAAAATAAGCCATGGATTCTCTTAGGGCAGTTGCTTCTTTGAAAGTTTGGACACTATGGACTTCATCTAAAACCTATGGAAGTCAAGGGAGTCATTTCATTGGCTTCAACTGTTTTAGAACTCTGAATTAATACTCCCCAGCTCCAGTTATCTCATAGGAAAATATATGAGCCATAGCTACAGGGGATACCCTTAAAAAGCTTCATTAACCATTTAAGGCATTGATTTTGCCAAGTGTTTTCACAAACTCATAGATTCTAAGGCCAGCAGGGGCCATTAGATCATCTAATCTGGTCTCCTCTATATATCACAGGCCATAGCATTTCACCCAGTTACTCCTGTACTGAGACCAATACTGGGGGCTGAATTATCTTTGCAGTGGAATAGGCTGGTAGCATAGGAGCAGATGTCTGTCTATGTGAATGAAGATCATTGAAGATTTGAGACAGAAAAGCGTGTCATTCTTTAGCATGACACATTTTTACATGATTTAAATACTAATAAGGGGGGAAGTGATAACATTAAAATCAAACTGTATCACATCTTTGAATGACTGGAGCAGAACACATCTTAAAGATATACTACCCTCCTTGATTCTATAGCAAGGGTTAAATATTCAGGAATGCTGGAATGATAGCTATTCACTTGTCAAGACAGTTTTGCCTTTTATTTATGGCAATCAGGAAATGGTGGTATTCTATCAGGTCACCTGTGAAACATCTGGCTTTTATTTAGTTAAAGTAGTGCATCAAAGAAGCTTAATTTATTTGACTGCATTGGCACAGGTCAGACAACATTTGGCTGTCAATATGCCGGCTAGATTTATGGAAATGTGTGGGTAGCAAGAAAGAATTGAACCAACCTAACTTTTATAGAAATAAAGAACCATTAGCTTTTTCTGCTAGAGATCTGACAACATGACATTTTATTCAAGACAGTCATTAACATCAGATGTGAAATGTATGTTGTTTCCTCTAATCTCTTGACAACACCATCCAGAATAATTTTAACACAACTTTCCCCACAAAGAAAACAGGAATCTAAGAAAAAGTAACACTCTTCCCAAACCAAAGCACTCAGTCCTAATTCTGAGCAATATTCATTATGTTGTTCTGAGGCTTGATCTTGAAGTTGTTAATTAGCAAACTCCTGTTGAACTATAGGAATATTTACCCTGATCACAGATTGTAAAGAGTGGGTAAACATAAAGAGAAAGTGATCCTTTTTGTAACATGTAGTAGAACCTCTTCTCCTATCTTCACTATTAAGCCACACTCTTTGTTTCCCCAAAATACCAATATTTGAATTCAGATTTTTGAAGTTAAAAAAAAGAAAACTTCATTTATAACCAAGTCCTCATCTGTCCAAGGAAACACTGCCCCTTCCATGTCATTTAGGTAACTGGGGTTTCACTGTTCAGGACACAGGAAACAGAAAAGGAGAAAAAAGGTGGGGTCTTTTGTTTTTAAATAAGGGGGGGGGGGGACAGACTATGCAAAGTGGAAAATATATGTTGCAGTTACTGAGCAATTTTGCTACATTGATAAACACACATCTCTGACTAATAGTTTTAAAAATTGGTGTGAATTTCAGGCCCAGGCCACAAAACTTGTTTCCATTCACAGTGCCATTCACTTCAATGCAAGTCTTGCATGTTCAGGAAATGCACTGCAGAAAATTACTGGAACAAAATTTAGGTAGAGTGGATCTACATTCTCAGGGCTGATTATCTCCAGAGCAGAGATAAATGTTCAACAGGGACTGCAACTTTAGTTTGTATATATAGCTGTATATACACCCGCACATGCAAAGTAAAATGTTTTTAACCCTATGTTATTTGAAAATGTACTAACTGATCTTAATAGACTTGATATCCATCTATGCAGTGTTATTTTAGCTCTGTTAGTACTAGGATATTAGAGAGACAAAGCAGGCAAGTTACTATCTCTTATTGGACCAACTTCTGGAGTTGAGAGAGACAAGCTTTCAAGCTTACGAAGAGCTCTGTGTAAGCTCAAAAGCTGGTCTCCCTCACCAACAGAAGTTGGTCCAATAAAAGATAGCAACTTACCCACCTTGTGTTTTTGATACCTTTTTGAAATACATTGTCTAGCTAGCTCAACCACCAGTTATGAAGCTCATTTTAGGAACTACGAAACAAATGATATAGCCTGTCTTCCAGAGGTCAGGCTAGACGAGTTAGGGTTCTTCTGGCTTTAGCATTTATTAATGCTTAACAAAAAAGAAATATTAAATCAGTTCTGTATGTGTTGAAGAATGGGAAATCAAGGTTGAAGCAGGCAGAGTTTGAAGAGCCCCATATCACCCTGCTTGCAAAACAGGATACAGTAATTACATCCTTCTGAAATAAGTTCTTCCATACCAAGAACTGTATAATAGGTAAAAGGTTAGAGGTTTCAGAATGAAAGCTGAAACAGGTGCAACAAGTCAAAAGGTCTGTGACTGTTTTGGTACACCTGGACTACTTCAGGGAGCAGGGCTGAATTTCAAGCTCAAGTTTGTGTTTTATGAGAAACTGTGTGAAGATCAATGGTTTGTCACAGTCACAATCAGAAAACCAGCAAAATATAGCAATTTGTGATGTGAGTATTTTGGGTTCATTCACTCCAAGCTGTAAAAAGCTTATATTGAAGCTTTAAAACAAACAAACATTAATTGCCAATCCTGCAAGTTATTCTGCATGGGCAGGCACCCTGGCTCGCTGCGAAGCCCAGTCACAACAGAATAGCAGTCTTATGTGAGGATGGCAAGTGTGGCACTAAGGACTAAATAGACAGGCTGAGGTTCTGGGTGGCAGAGGGCACAATAGACTATGGTGGCTGAGGCTTACAGCAGGCTGTCACTGCCATGTTATACAACATTTAAATATACATAATTTAGTCTTAAGAAACAAACCTTAATTAGAACACCTCGGACATCACAAGGATGCATCCATATCTGCACATGTCAGGAAAGGGGCCTTAAAGGTGGTTCTGAATTCTGATCAAGCATCAGTGTTATCACTCAAAGAAGAGTCTGGGATTTTCAAAAGATCTTAAGGGAGTTAGGCACTCAACTCTCCTGGATATTCAGTGAGAACTTTGTGCCTAATTTTTAGTCTCTATTGAAAATCTCATCTAAACAGAATAGAAAAAAATCCAGCTATTTCACAATTGATCACTTAGGGTGCATCTACACTTACAAGTTAAGCCTCCTTAAGTCGACCAAAGTCAACCTAACTTACTCCCTGTCCACACTGGGCTTTTATTAAGTCAACTTAAGCTGTTCCTTAAATCAATTTAAGGAAAACTGAAGTCAATTTAATAACACCTATTTTTAGGTTTACTTAAGGCTTAAGTCGATTCCTTAAGTCAACTTAAACCAGTGTGGACAGGGATTAGCGCCTAAATCAATTTAAAGCATTAAGTCAACTTAATAAATTCGACAAGGGGTATGTCTATACTAGAAAAAGTTAAGTTGACTTTGGTAAGTCGACTTAATAAGGTTGATTTTAAATCATAGAATCATAGGGCTGGAAGGGACCTCATGAGGTCATCTAGTCCAACCCCCTGCTACAAGTAGGACACTCTCACTAAATCATCCCAGCCATGGTTTTGTCTAACTGAACCTTAAATATCTCCAAAGACGGAGATTCCACCACCTCCCTAGGTAATCCATTCCAATCCTTCACCACCCTCCTAGTGAGAAAGTTGACCTTATTAAGTTGACTTAACAAAGTCAACTTAACTTTTCTAGTATAGACATAGCCTTAGAGAGGAACCTCACCACTTGAATATTGGTCATGGAAGAACAACCCCAGATTAAAATGAATGAATGAATGAATGAATGAATGAATGAATGAATGAATAAACGTGGTATTTGGATCAAAGATTTGCAAAATTGAAAGGAAGAAAGAGTCAATGGCAAATTTCTTTTTCAATTTAAAGTCATTGGCAAAATTAAAGTGTTCCCAGCTTAGAGGCTGCTGTGTAGGAGAATGGAGACAAAGTTCCATGGAGATCTGATTATATAAGTAGTGGGGAACCCTGGAAATTGTGAAGATAAAAGTCAATGCAAGGATATTTGGATTGCTAGCTTGCCAAAAACATAGAAGTTAAACACGTTCACATTCTATAGTGGTTTTTTTGTTTGTTTGTTTGTTTGTTTTTGTTTTTAAATTCAGATGTCAGGTTCTTGCATAATGACCATTCATTCTGGTATGTCCAGAAAGCACCCAACACAGGGAAGGTACCTCTGCAAGCTAATAAGCAACAAAATACAAAAATGGAAAATTACAGGATTAAAATAACTAAAGTCCATAGAATTGATGGCCTAACAATCACATTAAACTAAGTAGCTATTCTACATACCCATTATGTGGATATATAGGGACCAGAAATGTGTGTGTGTTTTCCCTTCATACTTTCCTGCCCCATCCCATTCCCCCCACAAGGATTCAGAGGAAAGAGGAATGAGGGCAGTTCCATGCTAAGCAAAAGTGATCCTGAGAATATTCTATGGAGGCCAAACCCACAACTTTACAAGTGCCAATGGAGGCCTAAGACTTCCTAAACATCCTGGCAGGAAACAACTGTAACTGAAAACACATAAGCTGCTGAACAGATTTTTTACATTAATCCTTAGCATTTAAAGATGGGGATGGGAGGGGAATAATCAGGCTCTCCTAATATGGAAGCCAGGGCTACAAAAATTCCCCTGAGGGGATCAGTGAGGAGAGTAAAGACAATGCTGCAATTATTTGAAATAAGGGGAAAATAATAGAATTGTATGATGGAATTTCGTTAAAAAAGAAAGGTCTACTTAAACTTTACAGGGGACAAGGCAGGAACTATTCAAAGCCTGTGAGCATTGGAGCACTCAGAAGGGAAAATGTGTCAGACTGTTGAGTTTGATTATTAGTTTGTCATGTTGCATTTTGTAACAATTTCACATAGATCTGCATACAGACATACCGGTTGTCAGCTAACCACACATGTGGGAACAGAGACAGAACCCAGGACCTTTGTTTACTGAGAAATAGGCCTCCAACCATGGGAGCTAAAAATGACAGGACTAGTAACGCCTTAATCCTCTCTGTGACAGCTTCAGGTGATGAGAGGAGCTAATATATTACAGTGAGTATACACATCCTTCATATTTAAGTCAGTTTAGGAGTTTTTCCATAGTGAGATCATCAGCTTCCAGATACAGATGCATGTTGGGAATATTTTGATGATTTGGAGGTTTAATTTGGATAAACATTCAGAAGTTTGGTTGCTTCTCTAAGCTGAAGTGGCAATCTCATAAGAATAGACTTCCTTCTGAAACTTCTCGTACTTCCTGATTCTTTCTCCTGTTATTTCAGCACATTTTAATCAGGGCTGATTAAAACTAGGTGGTGCAGACGTTGCATCCAACATTATTTTTAGAAAAAGTTAATGGGCTTTTTAATTTTTTTTAAGGATTTTTTTGTTTGAATTTGGGTTTGGGGCAAAGGAATGTTTGATTATTATTATTATTATTATTATTATTATTATTATTAATCATACTGGTTTCCCCAGTCTTAAAAGTGGCATCCCTGCAGATAGAAAAACAAAATAGAATCAAATAAGAGGGTTTACTGTTTAAAAAATTATTGCAGAAAATGTAGTCATAAAATTCTAGACTCTCTTAGCAGCTAAAGAAAGCCATGAAACTTTCCTTACAACCAAGTCCTGATTTATTAGTATTTTCTTAAAGCTAAAATTTTAGCAAAGCAAAGGCGTAGACTTCTTGGAAAGTTAATCATACAAATAAAATGCCAATAAAATCTCTATTGAAATGTATAGATAACAAAAGTAACAATCATTTAGGACACAGGGAAAGGAGTATGGAGAGCTTTACTGTAAAAAAATATATATACATAGGCTTAACCTGGCAAAGAAGAACTAACTGGAAAAATGGCTGAATTTAACACCCTTAGACAAGGTTAATCTTTATAAAACAGATCAAAATCTGACAACCCTCAAAGGATCATTTCAGAGGCAGAAATTGAAGATAAAGGCTGGGATTTACAAAACACTTCAAGGGAGTTAGATGCCTAATTCCCTTAGGCCTCTTTGAAAATCCCAACTGAAATTAATGAAATATGGGGTGAAATGGGCAGCAATCCAGGCCCTGCCAAGCATGCAGAAGATTTCTCTGAACTATTTGTAGACAAGGTAGTTCAGCCTTGGCAAAAAATACTTAATCTTTTCCACAGACCATGTGTGAGGCAAGGTCATTCCATAAGATAAAGACCACCTGGTCAGGACCTGCAAAACTATTCACAGCCCAGTAACCTATTTTACTGATAAATTCAGAGACCCTAGCCAAATATTTCTGGCAAAGAAGCTGGAAAAAAATCCTTCTAAAAATTGACACACACCTAAAGAGCGGAATTTATTATAGGCTGTAGGGCATCAGACAATGTACTTTGACTAGTTAACTAACTCCAACAATTCTTATGAATTTCCAAAACAGCACCAATGTTTTCTTACCATAAAACAAAGCAGGAGAAAAAAAATCCTTCTGATCTTGGGGAGAATAAAGTTAGTTCTTCTAAAGGAGGGCAGTTATAGGGGTTTTTTGTTTTGTTTTGTTTTGTTTGTTTTATAATTCTACCTAATATTTCTGCCAGTTAAGACAGAATATCAATAAATCCATTTAGTCACTTCTGTCAAATACTTCCAATGATTATTAGATAATTTCATGTTTAAGACCATTCACAGTGAAAAAACAAAAAGTTGCCAGGTACAGGCTCTTGATATTGTGTACCGATTCGAAACCAGTTACAGTGACTATCACATTATAAACCTCAGCAAAGGAATATTGTTAGATCCTATTCAGATTTGTTTTCTAAATTCAGTGAGATAAAACATAAGCCGAGATAGTAACTTGTCTCTTGCTAAACCCACAAAAGAGCAGACAGTGCATGCAGTAGATATAAATGAATATCTATATGAATTTCAGTGTAATCTAGAATTAAAGACATAGATGAATAGTCTTCCAGGAGGTAAAAAATTATGCCTACAACATCAACTTAAATCCAGTATCTGGTTCCTGTTGATGCAAGAAAGCAGAGCTGGGCATAAGAAATTATTTAATGCACTGTTAAGGGCACTATTGTTTCTAAAAGATATAGAAATCTTTAACCAGATAGCTTGATATCATGTGGTCATTGCCTAAATGCTTGGTTTTAAATATTATGCCCAATAACAATTTGAATAAAGGGATAGACATGCATGGGTCAGGGAAAACCAGTCAGTCCCAAGATGTGAGAGAATGCATTAGTGTGAATAACTTGTTGATGACAGGAACGTCCATGTGTTTTCCTCAACCCCACCTTTGACTCCATGACCCCTCCTATTTCTCTGTCCATCCCACTAACCCTGCAACATAGCCCAGGTTCCACTTTCATTTCCTGAATGACTGAATGCATCTGGTGAACAGCTAGACTGCGCCGGCCTTCTGTAACACATGCCTCCTTCTCCCTTCACTTCAGTAATCTTTTCACCACCATTTCTTTACTCACTGAATTTTACGGACTCTGACATCTGTTTCTACCTACAATCCCTTCACTTGCTTTCTCAACCCCATTCAGTGGCTACTGCCCTCCTTTGCTCTTACTCTCATCCATTCCCTTTTCCCACATCTTGAGGCTCTCCCCTACATCCATAGCACCCAATCACCACCAAACTTCTCGGTGAAGACCGAAACAAAGAAATCATTTAGTTATTCTGCCATTTCCACATTTTGTGTTATTGTTTTTCCCTCTTTGTAGAGTAATGGTCAAGCATCTTTCCATGTCTTAAGTGGTCTTTGGATTAATTGATATTTTTCCCCTCACATTTTTTTTCAGTTTGCAATTTTTACAAGTGTCATGCAACATATTCTTCCACTATGCAAAGGGATAAGAGAAAGTTGGGAAAGAGATAGTAGGGAAAAGATTATAAGCAAGTCTTACTTTTTTAAAAAAAAAGTTTAGTTTATTCAAGTGATTCATAAGATGGCAGTCTGACAGTACAGTATTGAAATGAACAGTCTGTCTCTTTACAATATTACAAGAAGCCAATGTCTTTGGCATATTCTATGAATAAGAGCCTCAATCAAAAACTGAAAGTTGATTTTTTTATTTTCACTCTGGTCATCTTTTCTATCATGAACTCAATTGATTTCTACCACTTTAAGAGACAGTAAAAGGTATTTGCATGGTTAAATCAGTACCTATGAAGCTGAAAGAAATAAGTCATTGAACATTATATTTATATCATATTTTGTTTAGAGAGGACCATCGATTTAACGAGGATAATTGTCTGTCTGTCCTTTCATATTTCCCACAAGTCTCTTTTTCCCAGAAGCCAGGTATCCCTGGCCAAAGCTAAATTTAACCTCATTCCCCCAAAAATGTGTGTGTTAAGCTGCCTACATCCTTTAAAAAATGCATTATTCTTCTATCATGTTGAACTAATTTGTAAATTATTTTTTGTTTAACTTTGTTTTAAATAAATTTCCCTAGACTTTTCAGCCATCTCTTTTCTACTTATATCCCACATCTTTTCTACTTATATCCCACATGAACCTAGCTGGACTTTCAGCTATCGTTTGTGGTCTGGCCACTTTAAACTGACCTTTTATCAAAATAGCTATATTTGGGGAGGTAAGTAGTTTCAGTGGTTCCCAATTCAGCTGTTTGAATAATGCCTAAAACTTGAAAGCATTTCAGGGTTTTTAAAGCTCTTTCAGTGTAGCTAGGTGGCCTGTCTGCAACTGCATTTTAAAGGGAAATTAATTTTAAAGAAAAATTTTGTGGTAATCCTTCCATTTGGCTACTGTGCTTTACAGGTTGATGGGCTTTGTTCTGAGTTTTGCTTTTGCTCAGAAAGCTAAACCAGAGCTCTGTTGAATGTTCATGATTTAGCTTTAAAACAAAACTTCTTTGTATTCTGACTTAGGCCAACTACTTCTGAAATGTTAAGAGAATGTGGCTAGGGACTGGAGAGGATGTATTACAAATTTATGCAGCTGAATGTTATAATATACTTGCAGTTTATGGCCTCCATTTATGATATTATAATATTGTGTAAACATCTTGCGTGAAATTCTGGCCTTACTGAATTCAATGTCAAAACTCCCATTAACTTCAATGGGGCCGAGATTTCACCTCTTATATTTTTAGACCTACATGGACTTATTTCCTGTAATTATTTAGCCTAAAAAGTACCTGTACTGTAAAATCTCTCTTAGAGAAACTGACTCTTACATGAACAGCACACAAATAAAATCTGAGTGTGTGTGATTTAAGCTGCCTGCTGCAATCTTCTTGAAAGATAAGATTCCTTGAAAAAAACTGAGGTCATATGAAATGCCTTGTTAGTAATATGAGTTGTGAAAAATTGTGTGGGAAGAGACATAATACTTCAGCCATCACTTATTCATGACTGTTACATCCTTTGAAAAATACTTCGTTTGTTTGAGTGGGAAATATGGTAAGTCTAGTATACATATGTTGGCCAATGACTTGAAATGCATTTTCTTGCTTATTTAGCCATCAAGATCGTTAGAGATGTTGAGATTCTAAATGCTACTTTTTGGCCCGTCACAGTAATAGATCTAGTTTCTTTTACAACCAGATACAATTATACTAGTATGTAATCTGTCACTAAACAAATCTTGTATTTTGCAAAGGTCACAGTGTTGCTATTTGTGCTAAAAACACAAGAATGAACTGAGGTTTCTTTTTAACTAATATAATTAAATTAGTCTTTAAAAAAGGATCACTTACAACTTGGTGGTGTTACTGATTCTCTGCACATTGTAATAAAACAGAAAAAAAAAGTAAGCAAGTCTGACCATAACTTACCCTTCCGGGCAGTTTAGAGCAAGATCCATGAAGCTGCCAACATCAGTGATGAGTTGGGAAAAGCTAATGGAACACCCAAACTTTGGACTCAGTTATTCACGCTGGGGTGCCCAACATAATTTTTCCCTGTCTGTCAGAACAACATAATAGGGAACCAGGAAAAACACAATTACTCTTTTAGGGCATGGTGGAATGACATTTGGTTTGCTAGGGACTTCATTGGGTGGATAAGATCTCAGACTCTTTTAGTCTTAGACCTCCATGGTATATCTGAGTTCTACAACTTTGGGACTCCTTAACATAGCTCACTGGGTAAAAAACGTAGCATTAGTGCTGCCCCACATGCCTCGTATATACCTTCTTAAATGCTGATGTTCCGATAGAATGCAACTATTTCATCAGAAACTTACTTCGTGCTGCTACAGTAGAAGGCAGCAACCAAAGGAGTTAATAGTAAAGTGAAAACCTGGTGAAAAGGAATATATTAATGTGCACGAAGCCTCTGGTGTGTTTTCACTCAAACTTTATCATTTTTGAGCAGCAGTTCTCTCTTTGGTCAGAGCACTTTGCTTGTGTTGCATAGCATGATTTGCACTGTATATTGGATTTCAGGTCATACTTTAGTCCTAAGAACAATAGTGGTTTATCTTTATGCAAAAATATAAAGCAAGGAAAGGAAAATGAATTTGAAACCATTCCTCACCACAGAGTTGGACTCCAAAGTTAATTTTCTTCTGAAATGTAAACAGTGAAGTTAGAATGTTCCATTTGCTACTGCAGTATTGTTTATTTAAACCCAAATCTGCAAACGTGATTGAAGTTTGGCTTGGCTTCAACAATTTGATATGGATTTAAAGCTGCAGTACCATGTTTTGAGTCATAGACTACTAACCTTTTTAGATTTATTTATTTATTTATTTATTTTTGGTTATATTATGTGTATCTCTCCCCCCCCCCTTCATTTATTTTAAAGAGAAGTTAAAAGCTGAACTGTGGGAAGGTCTTCTACCAAACCATACCCCACATCTGCTAAGTAAATTCTGGGCCTCAAAGACCCTTGCTGAATTTCATGGGATTTGCAAGAGTTTGACTAAGGGTCATCTTAGAGTTTCTGGCTGAAGTGAATCCCAAGCAAACCTGAAAAAATTGTAAAGGTTGCAAACCTCAAGAAGAAAAACTGCCCCAGTTAAGACTTGGGAAATCTAGTTGAACTGAAAACACTGGGATGTACATAGCTTAATATGGCAGGAATATACGCTTCCCAACCACATATAATAAAGCTTAGATCTTATGCAGCCTGCTCAATATTTGCTAAAAATCAATGGAAAGACACACTTTGCCTTCAACACCCACTGCACTGAGTCCATATAATAACAATACCTAGCAATCATGTAATTCTTTTCATCTGTAGCTCTCCAAGTGCTTTACCAAAGAAGGGGAAAAAAAGAAGAAACTGAGGCAGAGAGGTGAGATGGCTTGCCCAAAGTCACCCAGGCAGTGTTGGGAATAGCTAACAGGTCTTCTGATTAGCCAGGGCATGCAACTGGCAGAGACCCACATACATTGCCTCATTTTCTTAATTGTGATGGGTCTCTGGGTGCCATGTAGGATGCATTCAGTCCAGGCAAGAGAGTCACAGAGGTCCATTGGATTTCCAGCCATCCCATTACTCAGTGGGACAGAGATGGGAAGGGAGTGGAGGAAAGAACTTAACTCAATGTGTTTAAGTAACACAAATAAAATCCATGCACTCATTATGTGGCTGTTCCTTTTGAGACCAAGTGTACAACTTCCATTTACTTCAAGAGTGCAGAAGCAGGCCCTGTATTAACAGTCCTTGATATCATTATAGTTATGGTTGGATCTGTTGCTTTTCTCTTTCCTAACATCAACGTTTTAGAATGTCATGCAACTTAGCCACATGATTTGCTCCAGTCTGAAACTCAGTCCAGGAATGAACAGTTGCTTTTTAATCAGTATAAGATGCTGTATTTTCTATGGCGTCATTGTTCTGGTTTCTTTTTATAAAAAGAGTGATATATGGCAAGCAATTAGGTCTCATTATTTTGGCACTTCTATTAAAAAAAAATGCCAAACAGTTGGGCAATCTAACTTTGAAAAGAATGTCTTTGTGGGAATGTCTACACTGCAATGTAAGCCCCAAATTTGTAAGACTCAAATCTGTGCACCCTGGGCTTGAGTATCCACACTTCATATTGCTCTTTGGTTAAGAATTTGATCCTGGGCTCTATATTGCAATACCAGAATACAACTAATCATATTCCAGAGTTCCTTGCGCTAGAGCTGAAACATGGCTGTGTTAGCCCTTTGCTCATGGTGCAGTGTGGGAAAACTTGACTGTGTATGCTACACACGACAGCAAGTTGTCACCTCCTCCCAAGGTCCTAATGGACCTTGTCAAGCTGTCTTTTGCGTCTACATGCTCCTGGCAACAAGAGCAAACAGAATGGAGGAGTCACCCATCTGAAGAACTCCTCTTACTTGAGCGTTCACTCTTGTTTCAGGAAATAGGCATAGCTTCCATGAAAGGCTGGTAGACATTTCAGCAGCATTTTTTGACCCACTGAAGTCACCTGATTGAAAAAATGATGGTCGGAGGAGAAAGAGGATAGTGCTGGAAGACTTGAACTCGCTGATCCTGGTTATGACACTCAGTACAGCTGCTGATGCCTCTGGAGCAGTACTACAAATGCAGATTAGTGAGAGCTGATTGCCATGCAGCCTTGGGATGACCAGCAGTGGGCCCAGAACTTTCATATGAAGAAAGCCACATTTCTGGAGCTTTGTGAGCAACTTGCCCTGATCCTCCGGCACCTCAACACCCGCTTGACAGCAGCCATATCAGTTCAAATAAGGGTTGCTATAGCTGTCTGAAAGCTGGCTCTGGCAAAGAGCTCGGAGAGTGCGAACCAGTTTTTGGTGTGGGAAAGTCAACTATTGGTTAAGTGGTGGCAGAGGTTTCTCAGGTGATCTCAATGAGTGAAGGGACAAACCATGGCCACAAAGAAATGGCTGGTTTTGAGAGAATGGGGTTTCCAGACTGTGCCAGGCCACTGATGGGACTCATGTGCCCAGAGTTTGCACTCTTGGGGAAGCAAATGAGTACTCTTTGCAGTTTATATAGCTAGAGGTGTTGATCCAATAGCTTCAGAGGCCTATTCCTTAACATAATTCCAACAAATTAGATAGGTTGAGTAACCTGACAAAGGCCTGTGCTTTTACAACAGCCCAGCAAGTAAGGAATTCTAAGCCACTGAGTTCACAAGGGCCTGAATCTTGGTGCCAAGCCATCAAGCTGGCTGTACTGAGCCAGAAACCTCTCAGAGATCTGTGTACCCTATAAGTTCAGGATGCTAAAGCTGCTGATATGGTGATCACAGGGGCCTGTGCAAACTAGAGGTCCTTAGCCTGTAACCTCAGAATCCTCTGCCTTCACTTTAGTCCATCCATCCAGAGGAGCTAAAATGACAACCTGACAAAGGTGGTGGTCTCTGATGGTTACTGGCTCAGCAGCTATATCCTGCAGGGCTGATATCAAAGGTCACACCTATGACATCACTGGCTCAGCCTCATTAGCTCAGATGTCAAGGGAAGGGCTACAGTGACCCACATGGTGGAATGGCTGAGCTCGCAAAAATTTATGGTAGCCCTATACTTTGACACCAGATCAGCAACCCTATAGATTGCCAAGCAGTAGCTAAAATAATAGAGAGCATGTGGAAGCACAGCTCCCTTTCCACTGCTAAGAGGAAAAAGAAAAGAGTCACTCCCCACCCAGCCAAATGAAAGTTCTTCGGTCCCTAGACCTCCCATTCCTGTTGTTCTTTAACTGGCTGGTGAAACTATGACTCAGCAGCTGTGAGATTTAGACATAGGAAGTAGAGCTGGTGAGTTTGTAGGGCTCCAAGCCTGCCTGTCAGTATGTGGAGCAACACTAACACATGATGCAGGAGGTAGAATTCAGATTGGGAGTCTCCAATCTGCTTCCTTTGTTCTACAGGAAGATGTTGCTGCTCTTCCCCTCTAAACTCCAAGGGGCAGCCTGAGAAGGAAGGAAAATCAGCTGCTTCTAGCTCTACTTCATCCTCTGGACAAAGGTTCTACCACCTCACCTCATCTACCTGGATTCCACGGGAACCCACTCAGTTCCCTCCCTACTGCTAGCACTCCATGCAGCTCATGGCCCCCATTACCATAGTACTGCAGTACCTTACCCTTTTTAATGTATTTATCCTCAACAACTCAGCGAGGCAGGGAAGTGCTGTTATCCGACTCAAGACCAGACACTAATGGGAGTTAGTTCCAGATCCTCAAAGGTAGGTAGGCACTTAAGTGACTTGTCCAAGGTCACAAAAGAAGTCAGAAGCAGATAGGAAACCCAGTTTCGAGTCTCCTGTGTTCTAGGTTAGCACTCTAATCACTGGTGCATCCTTCCTCTCCTTCTGTTCCTAAGAGGGATGACTCGGGAAACGCAAGGGTTGGTCCATTAAACTGTTCCATATTCTGTGTTTACACATACGTTCGGCTAGCAAGAGGTCTGCTTCTGGACGCCTTTCAGGTTATCATATTGCACTCATTTGATACCTTTATTTTCCCAGGGCCATATTTCACAGAATGATGCAATATCACTTCACCACATGACCTACAACCCTCAAAATTGGTGGGGTCCCTCTCCTATTTTGATATGATAGGACAGACACATGAGGAAAGGATTGGGGGAGGAAAAGGGTCCACAGAATACAATGCTGAAAGTGTGGTTGGCAAATTAGGGGAAGAGCCAGAAAAGAATGCTCACAAAAATTGAAGGTAGAGAAGAGCTTAAATAGAAGAGGATGGCCAGTGGTGGTAAGACAGCAGGCACATCAAGTAGTACGAGTTAGACTAATGCAAACATTTAGAAAGGGAAAGGTCATTAAACTCTCCATTCAGGAAGCTTGGGGATAAATGAGAGGAGGACTAATAGTAGAGACTTGGATACTTTCTTTAGGCTATAGGGGAAAGCACACTTCAGTGTACAGGGGAAAGAACAACGGAAGAGATAAGGGGAAATGGAGAGAGGGTGAGAGTTGTGAAGGGATGAGGTTGGGCTTGACAAGGCAAGGGGGTTGAGGTGGAGACATGCCTGAATACTTCAGCAGGATGTGGGAAAGGAGATGGATGGAAAGGGATGGAAAGCGCCTTTCAGAAGCTGAGAAGTTTAACTTTTAAAATTAGCAAAGCCTTGGGTAGAGAGCAGAGAGAGAGGGCGATTGAAGCAGAGAGTCAAAGTTGGCCAAGAGAATGACAGAGAGTGACAAAAAACCAGCCCAGGTGTTTGTGTAGAAAGAGCAGAGCTGAAAGTAGAGCGAACGTTGCTGCTTCCTCCAGAAATGCTCCCTAGACCACAGCCAGGAGCAGACTGCAAAGACTAGGAAGGAGGCTCAAAGAGGCAGGCAGGTGAGGAAAGAGGGCCACAAAATGCTGAAGCATGAAACTAAGAGTAACACACTGAAATCAGTAAGTGTAATTTGTTAATGTTGTGGCATCTGTCAGCTTTATTTCTAAAGCATTCTCATTTGTTTTAATGTTTCCAGTGCATTATCCCCACTAGCGGCTGAACGATTGGATGCCACCCCCTTCTCCTTGTGCCACACTACCACTCTTGTCTCACCACATGCACAACATTTGCATCATCTGCCCCTACGCGAGAAGCTTCTCAGACAATTTCCTTATCTGGAAAAGGTACATTTTGTGTATTAAGATTATTTGCCAGATTGTGTTGCTGAAAGGACAAGTTGTTTGTCAATAAGCCTTGCTTTGAACAAAAGAAAGAAAGAAACAGAAATGTCTTTTAATATGATCATTTAAAGCCATCAACCACATCCTCAAAAAGATACAGTTATTTGAAATTAAACTGAATAGATCTCCCCCCTCTTGCCATCAGAATGACTTAGCACACGGAGGGCTGAGTTAGTCTGCCGACCTTTGGCATCGAAACAGCAATTTGAATCCCAGCATTGACAAGAATGTTTGGATTTCATGTAAAGGAGACTTAGTCACGGTACATTTACAGATCTTGATTATGCCAAGCAGGAGGGCCATGATGATGCCAAGAAGCAGTGGTTGCCACTCCCCCTGAGGGAAGGAAAAATGGATAGGCCACCCCTGGGCCACACACATTTACTGCATTTCAGGCTTATAAGGGGGCCTAAACAGATACAAAAAACCCCAGCATATGTAACTTAAAATCGTCTGCTAATCCTCACGCCTGGACAGTTGTGCACAAGTGATTTAGTTCGTTGTAGCTGCAAGTTATCTGAGGAAATCATGTAAGAGTGTCCTTTCCAGTGCCACCTCTCCTAAATTCATTCTCCTCTTAAGTCTCCATTAATTGCATTAAGTTGTGGGAAAATCATATTCAGCATAGTTGTGAGAGTGCTTTAAAACACACAAGAAGAATTTTGAGGCTGGATAAAAAGGTGTGGTTCTCTTCTGTGTTTAAACAAAGAATCTAGCAGCAATGAAGCTGTGGACATCATTGCTCCATCCACAAAAGAGGTTTTGTTTTGTTTTTTTAAATGGAATTAGTGCTAGCAAAAGATGCTAGGCTGAGAACCCTGAAGGAACCTGATGTCTTACATTTATCCACAGAACAGTATGGCCTCCCAACAATACACATTCTCTCACACTGCCTAACCAAGGTTCCTCAGTTCTGACCTGGGAGGCCTGGATCCAGTCCTGTTCCCACTAAAATTATTGACTCCAGGCTGGTAGTATGAGAGTCAATCCTTGCTGAAATTGCTACCAATGGGCCATATTAGCACTACTTGTGATGGAGATGGCATGTCACCGGGAACTGGACAGCAGGACTCCCCAAAACCATGCAAGATCCCAGCATGACTCCAACTGCGTCACTGCAGGTGGTGCTCCCCCTCACTCATTTCCTTCAAGACTGCATCTCAGTCTGAGCGTGCTTCATAGTCTAATTAACTAATGTCTGTAAAGTGCTTGGAGATCCTCAGGTGAAAGGTGGCATGTGACACTTAAGTCCTACTGCAGCCTTGCCAATTGATAAGTGCACTAGTCTAACTTTTTATATTAAAATAAAAACCTAAGAAAACCACTTGACATTGAAGTGAGAGAATAGCTCTTTTTAAAAAATACAACACAAAGCTTTGTTTTTCATGTGTGCTTTCATTCAGTTTCAATGAAACAGAGATGGTGAAACATGCAAGAAGCCTGCAATTTACAGAATTAATCGTTCATAGTGAATCTGGATTGCAGGAGGCTAAATTCCTGAATGTATAAGTTCTGCCTTAATTTTTCACCATATTCGAACAGATTCAGAGCTTGCAGGTTACAGGGTTAATGGTTCAGCATGAAGACTGAGGATTCCACAGTACCACTTGAATAAAAATCAGTCAAGGAAGGTCAATGCAAATCAATAACTAAGATATTCCATGCTTTGCTGAAGGTTTACAGGGCTGCATAGTCAACATAACACAGCAACTGCAGGAACATGTCCTCAGTACAAATTGTACATGCAGAGTGAGTACAACACAGCCCATTTAGTATCCCAATTAAGCCAGCTGACTTTCAGAAGTTGGATCTCACTCTCCACTTCTTTGTAGCAAAAGGCCTCTCTGTTTAAGAACACTTTTTAGCAAGGAAAAAGAAATATCTGCAGAGTCCCCATTGTCACTGTACCCGGAACCACCTCCCTCCCAAGCCTGAGTGCTTGCCAGTCTCCCACATTCAGATGCCTCACTGAGTTGCCCATACCCAGATTGCACCACACAGAGCTCTCACCCCGTAACTGGATTCCCCCATACACTAAGCTCCTCCAGTTTTGGATCCTGCTGGGCTGAGCCTGCCAGTCTAAACCTGGTACACCTGGCATGGAAGGGCAGGGTATTTCTGAGACAAGCCTGGCCCTTGCACTGCGTCGACTGCTGAGGTCCATGTGTTAGAAAGGGCTGCAAGGTGGGGCTGTGGGGTGATCTCCCACCTCTGTGCAGTGGTCCCCATTGCCATGCTGGAGCCTCCACATTTAGGCTGCGTCTACACTTGTAAATTAAGTTGACTTAAGCTTGCTTAAGTCGACTTAATTTACCCTGCGTCTACACTACAGCTTGCTTAAGTCGACTTAAGGAAAATAAAGTCGACTTAATGAAAATTAAGTCGACTTTATTAAACCACCTTTTCATTAGACTTAAGGCTTAATTCGACTTCTTTAAGTCAAATTAAGCCAGTGTAGCCCTAGGGTAGCCCTAAGTCGACTTAGGGCTACCCCGGGGCTACACCAATGCCCTTCCTGCCGGGGGGGCACAGGGGGAGCCTGGCATGCCCCCCAAAGGGCAGGGCAGAGCCCTGTGTGACACTGTCTGGATTTAGGGAAGCATTTATGATATTATTTTCTATTCATATATCATAAGTGCTATAATCCATAGGAACTATGTCATGTTTGGTATCAATAGAAAGGTAGTAATTTGCTGGGAATGATTATATAGTTTATGTCTAGGAATTCTATTTCGATTAGAAGTTAGTTTAGTTAGGAATTTGGTGTTATATCTATACTTTAACTTATGTGATTTTATGGAAATGCCTGAGACAGGCGGCTGTGTAAAACCATTGTCTCCTTAATGCTAAGGAAGCTGCCAGGTGATATGGGACCAGGGAGTAACCTGATGAGCCATTAAGGACTCAATGGTTGTATTCCTTATGTTCTCATTCACAGCAAATTACTACCTTTCTATTGATACGAAACATGACATAGTTCCTATGGATTATAGCATTTATGAGATATTAATAGAAAATAATATCATAAATGCTTGCCTAAATCCAGACAGCATCACACCCTGCCCACATGCCCTGCCAGGGTCCCTGTCCCCCTTTGCCCCATTGCACACAAGGGGTGCCCCCCCGCCACCGTGGACCTGCCCAAGGTCCCCCTAGCTCCTAGAAGTCGACCTAGGCATCCAGTGTGGACGCTCTAGGTCGACTTTGTAAGTTCCCCTTTAAGTCGACTTTAATTTTAAGTGTAGACACACTAAGTCGACTTAAAGTCGACTTAGTTAAGTCGACTTAGTTAAAGTCGACTTAAAATTACAAGTGTAGACATAGCCTTATTTATTGGCAAATAAAATAAGCAGAATTTTAAAATATTGTGTGCAGATTTTTTTTGGATGCAGAGTTCCTTCAGGAGTAAAGGTCTTCACAACTAGGAGGGGGAAATTTACTTTTGCTTACTTTTAAATGAAAGCGGAGTTTCTGTATAATCTGAGCATGTTGTACAGACTACATAAATACATCAGGTGGGAAAGATGTAGCCCGCCAGCCATACATTTGACACCCCCTTACAAGCTATATAAGCTCAGCTTTTCTTGCTTTCTTCACCTCTTCCTCCTCCCATGAAACCTCACTTCCATTCCCAAAAAGGAATGTTTTCACACCCCTGGTTCTCCCTGACCTCTCCTCAGAGAAGTTGGACACCCTTTGTAGCTGGCCAGCAGCCACATGTTGCCAGCTCTAATCCACAAACCCACTTCCTAAACGGATCCTCTTCAGCCTCGGTGCCAGTTCTTCTTTTGTCTGCTAAGTGAGGGGTAGATGATCAATCAGTTAGGACACCAAAACCAAACCCTTCATTCATGAACTGTGTCCCTGCCTTGATGTATGTCATGTATCCTCCCCTTCACACTCTCTCAACACTAGCAAGTCACATGTCTGCATTCCGTGCTGCCATTGATTTACTGCGCTGGTTAGCAGCATCCATATGACTAATCCAGTAGGGTTCATCTACTTTATGAGATAAATGAATGCTGGACAGACAATTAACATTAATTTAAGCCATCATTTTTCTGCATGAATTCTGCTTGTTGGAGAGGAGTGCATACCATGTTGTGTAGCAATCTGATTCAACTCCCCCACCCCCCCGTGCTAGCTCTCATCTCCCTTTCTAGCATGCTTATTTTGAGGCACAGATGCAGAGGATTATGGTGTGGCAAAGCTGTCTACAGCATCAACTGTCATGCAACTTCCCAGGTCGCTTGTTTGTATTACTGTAATGCACAGAACCAGGATTGTGCTATGCACTGTAAAAACAGAACAAGAAGAGTTTCTGTTGCAAAGAGCTGACAGTGTAAATAGAAGACAAGAGACAGAAGGATACAGACAGGAGAGTGCAACGAAATGATGAGACAATATAGTTTAGCATGAGAGGCTGTTGTCTCCACACATGAGCAGCCTGACCATTGTTAAGTTTTGCTCATTGCTCCTCCCAATCAAGGGAAGCATATGGTAATTTGCAAATAGTTCTCAATACTAGGAGAGCATTTCTTGGACCTTAAAGCCCAACATATAATGGGTGAACTAAAGAGAGGATTCTTCACATCTTAATGCTATTCCATTGCTGCTCTCTAACAGAAATCCCAGAGTGCAGCTTATCGTTTTGTGAAAAAAACGGAGTTAGAAACGAAAGTTAACAGTTGGAGACTCTGCCTAACCACTGGCTCACCACCTTCCACAGCAAAAAGCAAATAATCTCAAATTACCCCACACAAATAAATATATCATCATAAATTGGAGAAGTTTGTGGACACTCATAACATGCACAGTACAAGCCACTACAAATCAGCTTCCACCACTAAAAGAAAAACAGTCTTCCAATCAGGTTCCCTGAGGGAAACTTTCCTTTCATACGCTGGGTGTTTGGAATGGTAATGTTTCAATCTAGTATAACATGCAATTACCTTAGAAAAATCGATGGTAACTTAGCACACAGTCTTTGACTTCGTTGTTAGAAGGCTTCAGTTTTGAAACAGAAAGAACTACTGGGAACATTTGGGGCCGAATTCTCTGCTAGTATAAACTGATATAGCCAAACTCCATTGCAGCTGGTAGAGTTCTTGTACACTAACAGAGAATTTGGCTCTCTGTATTGTTTTAACAAAAACACTTTAACTCAAATTACACCCTCAGACACGTCTTTGTAAATCCAGAGTTGCTACATTGAAATTGATGGCGTTGCTTTGAATTTACATTGGTGCAGAGGAGAGCTCTCTGTTTCAGAAACTAAATCTGCTTCACAATAGGTAGGACTCTGTGTGTGTGTGTGTGTGTGTGTGTGTGTGTGTGTGTGTGTGTGTGTG
>ML685836.1:1940286-1976092 GCA_007922175.1 Pelusios castaneus
GTGTGTGTGTGTGTGTGTGTGTGTGTGTGTGTGTGTGTGTGTGTGTGAGCGTGCATGCGTGCGCCCCCATATCTGCATACCTGTAACAATCTTGCCAGAATTTGAAGTCTCAAAATGCCACAAGAAAGGTAGTTTTTGTAATACTACCAACCCAGACAACAAACAAACCTCACAATCCAATAAGGAAGCTTAGTAAGATTTACCACTTCATTTTCAGAACATAAACAGTATGGATAAAATTCAGATAAGCGAATACATTTAGGAATCCTTATGTGAACCAAACTTCTATATCACTCATGACTATAATGACCACAGGATAGAAAGGTAGAGAAACTGAAATATGTCTGTCATATTCCTAACAGGAATATACAGATGATTTAGGCCAAAACAGAGCAACCAAAGCTTTTTTCAGAAGCAAAAAGTATATTTGGAGACAAATAGTTTGCAAATTCATGTCAGATATGCCAAATGATTTGGGGAAGGGCAAATTCCTAATTAAAGTAAGCATTTGCCATTTTAAAAATGTTTCAGTTTGAAACAAACTACTCTTCTTCAAAACAATTTTATTTTTAAGAGTCTAAACATTTTTAAAATTGTCAAAATGGAATCAAAATGTTTAATTGTGTCAAAATGAAACTGTGTTCAACCTGAAAGTTTATCTTGATTTTCAAAAAAAGTCTCACTTTTAATCCAGCCAGAAACAATTTGACTTTTTGAAATTACTAATAATTTTTTTTAAAATACATTTTCACCCAGTTCTGATTTAAGAGTATAGTTTCTTCTCTTCCAATCATGAGCACATTTGAGTTTCTCCAGAAATATAACTAATTTCAGTGTGTTTGTTTATTTTAATTAGCTGCTTTTTCAGTTGAGGAGCGGAGAGATTGTCAGGGCTGTAATGTTAACCTTGAGCTCCTGGAATGTATAAACCAACATTTCAGCAGAAGGATTTCTTTGAGGGGGAGAATGCTGGATTTGTTAGGTGTGGACAGATGTAGATGGCACCTGCAGAGCATTAATACTCCAGTGATAACTGTAAACCTGTGCACAGTAAGACAGAAAATATGGAAAACATGGCACAAATGAGTCTTCCAGCAGCAGGTGACTGCCATAGCTTTCCTAACAGTGGGCAGATCTGCTGTTTTAGACCTTGGACTGAACAAGCACAATAAATATAAATGGTGGTGAATGCTGTCTGTCCTTTTCTACTCCTGCATTACATCCATGCTCAATTCTGGTCCAATTACTGGAGACCATGACAAGTAATTATTTAACTTGGCAGTGTAAACATCACCTACACTTTTCCATGGGTAACATAAATCAGGTTCAGTATGAGCCATTTTTAAAGCCAATGTGGACATGCTCTAGCTCAGTGGTTTTCAAACCTTTTTTCCTCGGGACCCAGTTGCAAAAAATCATTTATGCCCATGGCCCAACAATTATAGCTTTGAGCAATACATTCCAGTCTTCTGGCGGTGGCAGCAGGGAGTGCCGCGATCCTGTGCCTGAGGATCTGCGACCCAGTACTGGGTCCGGACCGTAAGTTTGAAAACCACTGCTCCAGCTGAAACAGTTCAATCCATCCTCCCACTACAATCCTGCAGTGCGCCAGTGGCCTTGTGAGATCTCCCAGAATGCACTGCTTCTGGGAACTGTGGGATGTTACCTAGAAGACATTGCAGTTAAAATAACTTAGGACAACAGCAGGTTGGATCTTGGATGTGTTGATTCTTAAACCATATCAGCATGGCCAATACAAATATGTTAAAACATTTGTAACTGAATTGGTTTAAAACAAACAGTTCAGTTCTCTAGTGCACACAAGGACTCAGTCAGAACTTTATCACAGTGTTTGAATTGATAATCTAGCCTTGCCCAAAGTCTCCTAAAGCATAAGCATTACGGACATGTGCATGGAGATTGTCTCTTGGAATCAGAATCTCAACTTCCATTTAAAATTATGTTTCTAACCTTCATGACTTGGTTGAAAAGCTTGAATATGGGATCCAAGTATTGGACTGACACTGGCTGAGTTGAGAGCCTGAAACAGTTCTGAGAGTTGTGAACTGTGCTGTTCAGCTCATTGGGTTGTTAGTTCTAAAATCTGGTGCTCTGGGCAGGTGGGGGCAGGAGGACAACAGTACTACAGAAGAGCACTGGAGAGGACAGGGTTGTGTCTGCAGGGATCCCCACATTCAGGCTTCTGCTTTGTTGGGTGGGAATTTGGGTATTCTTTTCCAGGACAGACTTTCGGGTGACTGGGAAATGTGGTTCTTCCTCCTACCCCACCAAACAAACAAACAAATAAAGCTGAGTGTGGTTTCCCACCAGCCAAGTAAAAATGTCCTCTCTCCTTGAGGCCACAGCTCTAACTGAATATACATACACCTAAGTGTTAACCTTTCCCCCCAAGGTCATGAAGGGGAGTTCCTGCTCCTAGGAGCTAGCAACCCAAGAGAGAGCTGGACTCATCGTAGACAGTGAGTTTGATTTTACAAGATGATAGAAAGTACCAATATCATTTAAAAACTTTTAATAGTTCTGCAAGATGTGGCCTATAGAGGATATATAGTGTTGTGGTGTTAAGTTTTTATTGCCTTTATCTGGTATGACCTGCATCTCTCGCTCATGGTTTCACTACACAAAGTAATGCAAGTGAACACTAATAAAATCTTTAGATTGCAGCACATCATTCTTTCTGTACACTGTTTACATTCCTGGAGAGATATACAAATGCTTCAATACATAGTTACTAGATTGAAGTGGTTGTCTGTGGAGAGTGGGGGTGGGGGAGGAAACATGCTTGCGTTATAAACTCATTGCTAAATGAAACCATAGTCTTAAACAGTGCTTTTTTTCTAAAAAAAAAGGTACCGGAACTCCTATTGATGTCCGTCGTGTCATAAAGAAATAACACTGAAAATAGTGCAGTAAACAGTAAATTTTTGAATATATCAAAGAAATAAAAATACAAGGTAAAAACTGTTAAGTTTTATTAACTATGCAGGCCGCTAATATACTGAAAGACAACCTGTGAGGTCTTACAGCAGGGGTCCTCACACTTTTTAAATAGGGGGCCAGTTCACGGTCCCTCAGACTGTTGGGGGGCCGTATTATAATTAGAAAAAAACATGAATGCGTAGCTATCACGTCTGCTGCTGGCCTGTGTTTCTGGGTACTGGGTGGGAGGCAGTAATGCATCCACACACTTTTTGTTGGTGCTGTGGGCTCCGGCCAGGCCCAGAGTGTGGGACTGACTGACCGATGTTAGCCTGCTGGCCTGCTGTTGTGTACGCAACTAGTAGCCAATGTTCCCTCTAGGTTTGGTGGCTTGTGTGCAAAATTTTCAAGCCGTGTGAAAAACTTTTTCAGAATAAATTTTTGGGGAAAACTCACAAGACAGAAATTATAGGCATTAATTGAAGATAAAGTGACTGTAAATAGAATTAATTAATTAATTGTGTTTAATTAATTTAATTGGAATGAATTTGGAATTGAAATCTAATTTTAAGAAAGGTTTTTATTTAAAATTAATTTTTAAAAAGTTTTAAAAAAGAAGGGAGAGAAAGAAAAAAGAGAAGGAAGGAGGAGACAAAGAAAAAAAGAAAGAAAGGAAGGAAACAAAGACAGAAAGAGCAGGAAGGAAGGAAGACAAAGAAGAGAAAGAAAAAAAGGAAAGGAAGAAAGAAGAGAAAGGAAGGCAGGGAAGAGGAAGACAAAGAAGAGAAAAAGAAAAAAAGGAAAGGAAGAAAGAAGAGAAAGGAAGGAAAGGAAGAGGAAGAGAAAGGAAGGCAGGGAAGAGGAAGACAAAGAAGAGGGGAAAAAAAGGAAAGGAAGGAAAGGAAGAGGAAGAGAAAGAAAGCAGCCCCGGGGGTCTGGAGGGGGCGGTGGGGGCTGCCGGCCTGCGCGGGGGTCCCTCCTTGTCCCCACCCCCACCCCTCTAACCCGGGCCGTCTCCTTGTCCCCACCCCCACCCCACAACCCGGCCCGTCTCCTTGTCCCCCGCACCCCACAACCCGGCCACTCTCCTTGTCCCCACCCCCACCCCTCTCCAGGCCTCCCTCCAGCCCCCTTACCTGGCCGGAGGCTGGGAACTGCAGGGACGGCCGGCAGAGCTGCTTGCCGGCCAGTCCGCTCCCGCCCTGAGCACGCTGTAACTGCGCGTGCTCAGGGCGGGAGATTTAAATCTCCCCAGCCCGGCCCAGCCTGCACAGCTGGGAGGGAGCACCGGCGGGGACCGAACGTGGCCCCGGCAGGGCAGACAGACCCCGGCAATGGAGCCTGATCCTGGCCCCGTGCCGGGAGGCCGACGCTGTCGGGAGAGCGGGGCGGGGTCGGCTCTGGGCCAGGAAGTCGAGGCGGCCGGTGGGTGGGAGAAGGAAAAAAAAGGTGCCGGAACGCTGTTCCGGTGCGTTCCGGCAGAAAAAAAGCACTGGTCTTAAATGAAATAAAATAAGACCATATACTTGGTTTCATTTAGAGATCAATTAAGATATTAGAGATGATTACAAAGAAACATCCTCACATTGTCAATGGTGTTCTGAAGGGGCATATAAACCCCAGCCTAGAACAAGACGGTTATTGAACAGTTCGGGTGTAAGTGGCCCCACACCTGCAAAGCCTGCTGCAGCTGAAAGAGGAGTTTAAAACAGAGTCCAACAGCTCAGACGAGCATCAACAGCAAGGATGAGAGACAGACCTCCCTGAAGAACTCCTGAGTAATAGCTCAGCAAGGATCCTCATTGCAGGAAAGGGGGTGCGGGACTTTCAGATGAGACTCTAGCTTGTCCTTAAGGATTAAGGCACCCCTCTATCTTTTCTTGGATTGTTTGAGTGACTGTACCCATGTCCTGGACTGGAAAAGTAAGTGATAGGATGCGGCACAAGAAGGCAGAGTCTTAGGGTGCGTCTACACTTGTAAATTAATTTATCCTGTGTCTACACTACAGTTTCCTTAAGTCGACTTAAGCAACTTGCTTAAGTCAATTTAAGGACAATAAAGTTGACTTAATGAAAATTACAAAGGGGTAGCCGTGTTAGTCTATTGTAGAAAGACAACAGAGTCCTGTGGCACTTTTAAAGACTAACAGATTTATTTATCGCATGAGCTTTCGTGGGAGAAGATCCCACTTCGTCTTCTCCCACGAAAGCTCATGCGATAAATAAATCTGTTAGTCTTTAAAAGTGCCACAGGACTCTGTTGTCTTAATGAAAATTAGTTAGTTAAATTAGTTAAAGTCGACTTAAATTTCCAAGTGTAGACATAGCCTTAGAATACGCATGGGTGCTTCATATTGCTGCCATTCATAGGGTCCAGTCTTGGAGCCCAAGAGTAGGCTCCTGGGAGCACAGCCCATTCCACTGAGATACAGGACATAAAGACGTGGCAAGCCCAGAAGTAAGGTGCAAAGCCCCTGGGGTCAGAGTGTTTGGGTAAGGAACTCCTTTTTGGGGAGAGTTGGATTGTTACCTTGGAAAGGGGTGGACTTCAGTGGTTCCCTGGCCAAGGGGCAGAGAATCTACTGGAAGACGAACTATTACTGTTCTGCTAGGGGACACTAGAAATGAGGGAAGAGTTGTGTCTCATGTACCTAACCACTAGTACACACAGCCCAATAACATGCCTCATCCAGTTTTGATGAAACTGCATGACTAATCTTCTAGGCTATGTCTACACTGGCAAGTTATTTCGAATTAAGGAGGCTTAATTCGAACTAACTAAAGCCATGGCTACACTAGGCTTTAGTTAGTTCGAATTAAGGGCTTCCTTAATTCAAACTAATAAGTTCGAATAGGGCTTTAGAAGTAAGGCTTTAATTCGAACTAATTAGTTCAAATTAGTCAATGTGGTCATGTTAATTTGAACTAATTTCTTAGTTTGAACTAACCGGCCATTGAAATGAATGGGGATCGCTAATTCGAACTAGGCAAGTGCCATGAATGGCACTTGCTTAGTTCGAATAAAGTTAATTCGAACTAACTAAAATGAGTTCGAATTAGTTAGTTTGAACTAACTAATTCAACCTAATTTTAGGAAGTGTAGACATAGCCCTAGGTTGTTAGCTCCTGGCTGGGGGCAAAGCCTTCCCTTTTTTATATGTTGGTATGATAGCTGCCTTCTTGGCCAGATATAAACACAACTCTCTTCAGTTTGACTATGAGAGCAAGGCACCGCAGCTGGAGGCTTTAACAGCCCTTAAAACATCTTCGGATCAAACCCAGAGGGAGACTGACTAGAGGATGACATTCTTCCTCTTTCTGCAGGAAGTAAGACCACAGCCCCTTCAAATCCCAAAGGATCCCCCCCACTCATAGGAGAGTCACTGGCTTGGCCAACACCTGGGCTTGAACCTAGGCTATTCAGAGCTGAAAGCAGGAGTCACCACAATTTGACTTAAGGAACCATGCTCTGTAGTTGTGCCTACAACCCCCTTTCATCCATGGATTGACACAGAGTGAGTCATATTATTAAACGCACTGACAAGTGAGTTATATTTGTATAGAACCAAACAGTGGGGCTGTAATTTGGGCAGTCTTTAGGCACTACCACAATATAAAATGTTAAATAATGAATGATGAAGAAAGCCACTTGTGGATTTTAACTGTCACAAAATTATTAAATCAACTCAAGACAATAAGAAATAGGAACAGGATACTTTGTTTGCTATTGTTTGCATAATTACAAAACTCAATATTTTCCAAATGAAAAAGAGACAGTGCCCCATTTTAGAAAACAGTGTAAAATATGTATTCATGTTCCAGTGGTTTGTCTCTGAAATACAGTGTATGGTGCTATTATTCATAGGGGGGAAAGAGCTCCAGGATCTAAGTACACAGTTTAAAGCAAAATAAACTAATTTTTTCTTTTCCTGAGCTGCCAAAACTTGAGTTCAAGGTTCTATGTTTTCTGTGCAGCAGACAACAACATAACACATGAAATGGCGGAATGTTGTGTTTGCAACTTTTTGCTGCCATACATGGCCATATGTCAAAGAGTGGTGGGAGAAACACAGAAGCCTGAATGCAGGTCTTGGCAGAAAGTGAGTTTTCAGTTCTCTTTAAACCCTCTGAATTAATGTTTTGATGGTTCCATCTAGAACTTGGGGAGGTTTATGGCTTGGCAAAAAGATGTGACGGGGAGAGAGGCTTAGACCAAAAGGTAGCAACTGTTCAGCACTTGAAGGAAAGATTGCAGGATATTTCCTGTTGCACATGTGTTAATTGAAATATAAATGGACGTAGTAGAAAGAAAAGAAGAACAGGATCTGGGCTTTTTCATTTGTGGGTGCTGAAAGGAAATGGGATATGAATCTGAGGCTTCAGTGGATGTTCCAGATCTTTTAAATGTTTGGGGTTCAAATACCCTCATTCCTTAAGTGTCTTAATACCACTTTGGGTAGATAGTAATTTCTCATGACTACTTATTTCTGTACAATACATGGCAATGAACCAAGGTAGAAATATCTATTAATCATAAATCTAGTTTATCTTATAATCAAAGCCATTTTAATAATATACAAAACAAGATCTTGAACATTCACAAAAACGAAATCATAAATACCTATGAGGAAATTAGATCTGACTCAATATTGCATTTCAGTCTGATTTGCTTTATATAAATCTGAACTTCTTACCTTACCATCAAAGAAAGGTTTTATTGTTGTAATATCTGGAAGTAATTCTTATCGCTAGTGCACTCAGTCTGCATATTGGTACCAGTGCAGCAATACATTGATCCTCCTAGCACAGAAGATTTCTCCTTATTAGATTTGTTGCAGTTGTGAAAACAGGAAGGCAAACACCAATAGGGAGAGAAAAATGCTTTTTCAAAGCATATATTACTTGACTAAACTAGAATAGGTATATCGTATGATACTGTACAATTTAAACTAAGCTGCAAAGGAATTGAAAATCCAGATGTGGCCACAGAAACCACTGTTTCACAGAGAAAAACACCCTTCAGGGCAGAAGTGAGCCTGTGATCCACTTTGAAGTCATATTTCTCAAGTAGGTACTTGATTTCAGATTTGAACCAGAAAAAAGCATAGCACTGTTTATGGTGAGGCTATAGTATTCCTTGGAATTACAACTGGCATATGGTATTGTGGTAATTTAAGGAATAATCTCTACTGCTTTGTAGTGTATAAATGAAATAAATCAGTTCTGGGAATGATTAATAGCTGAAGTAAAGCAGGAGCATTTAATCAATTTCAAAGGCTATTTGTTAGGACTAAGCTATAGGGATTATTTCTATTATACAGCAAGCTACATTGTATGAAATTCACCCCTGTGCAGAGGGCAATATAAAGTCTCTGCACCACTTAAGTCTCATTTAAGCCCTTGATATGGGAAGTAAGATAAGTGGGTCTTGAAAGGTGCATAGGCCTTCGGGGAGGGAGATGGATTTCACTCCCAAAATGAAAAATCAGCTTTCATGGTGCAATTAGGGATTTGATGGCTGAAGGGACAGAGTATGGTTATTTGACCCTCTTGTCTCCAAGTTGCTTTGAATTTAGCACAGGTTTGTACCAACTAAAATTAGCTACTGTTTGATGGCATTTCAATGGTCGGTGTGAAATGAGTGGCTGGTCTCCAGGCAGTTCCTAATGGAGAGGTCCGCATCACAGAAAGAAAATAAACTAGTTCAGACTAACTAACATTCTTGTCAGCAATCCTTACAAGGAAAAACAAATATAAACCAGGAGCTTCCCCCTCACTCCTAAAGCTCCTTTCTCACGGATTCTGACCCAAAAGCCATTGAAAAGATCCACTTTGAATTCAGGAGGCTTTGAATCAGCTCATGGTAAAGGGTGATGTACAATGGTGGGACACAAGAAGATAAAGGGATAAAGTAGGAAAAGCTGCAGCTATGCAGCTCTGTCTATACCAGTTCTGAAAATAAGATTAATCTCCAGACATGCCATCTTGCTGTTTTGTTGGATTTTCTAGCAACATACAGCATGAAGTATGTAATAGACTGACAGAATAGGGCCCTACCAGTTTTCTGCCAACCAGGAACTTTTTTATAAGTACTATATTCAATTATCAATTATTATAAAATGATATACAAATGGGAACATTAAAGTTTAAATGTAAATGTCACTAAATCACTTAAGTACACTAGCCTTCTTATAAAAGAGACTTCTTTTGAATGACTCATAAAATATGAGAAAAAAAATGAACAGTGGAATGTGCTTTCTGTATTGCTATGTTAAAAGGTGCTTATAGCTGCCATCAAGTTTGTCTTTGATCAAAAGAATCCCAGAATTTGTTAAAGCTTATGAGTGCGCCAAACAGTTGTCTTTTTAGGCTCAGGAGAAGGACCAATCAGATGCCTTTTTTGTAAATTCTGAGGACTGTGGGGCTCCCACTGGAGGCCCTGGACTACATGTCCACAACTGTGCAGAGTTAGCAGTCTCTTTGGTAGCAAATGTATGGGTTACTATTTCAGATGGAGGATACAATGTTGGGGCCAAAAAGCCAGGAGAAGAAACTGAGATCGTGGTCCTCAGAAGCAGCTCATAACAGCTTCTTGATCACAGAACTCACTGGAGTGGCAGATGTGGGAATTTCTGAGCAAGGAAAATGCCTCTTGTGTGTTTGTTTTGTTTTGAAACTTGTGCTCAGGGAAACAGGACTTTATATATATATATATATATATATATATATATATAGACATATATATATATATATATAAAAGCACAAATCAGCAATCAGCAAGATTACATCAAGAAGGTAAGTTCCAAAGAGGTAGCCGCGTTAGTCTAGGTCAGCAAAACAAACAAGGAGTCCTGTGGCACTTTTAAAGACTAACAAATTTATTTATCGCATGAACTTTCGTGGATAAATACATTTGTTTGTCTTTAAAAGTGACACGGGACTCTTTGTTTGTTTTACCAAGAAGATACTAACTCAGAATTGATTTCTTGGCCTGATGAAACAAATCTGAACTTTTTGGGCTAAAGGGGCAACAATAACTACCATATAGTAAAAATACTATTCACAGGAAAAAACATTTGAATACTGAGACTTTTAGCTTCCATAGAAAGGTGTTTTTCTTCCACTGAATAAGCTCAAATGAGTTAAGAGCCTAACATCTACAGAGAGCTAGTAGCATTTTTTTCTATCATGTTAAGCACTTACACAGGCTATCTGGAAAGGCTGTGGAACCCTATCACTAGAGGTTTTTAAGAACAGGTTAGACAAAAACCTCTGCGGGATGATCTAGATATATAGTACATACTTGGTCTTGCCTCAGACTTTATAGTAACTTTAACAGTTCAGTTTTAACTCCAGTATAGGCCCCCATGCTGCCATGAGGCCTAATAATATTAAAAACTGCATTTAGAATAGTGATGGGAAAACCTCAGAAGTTCCTGAGATTCCATTCAGATGATAAATAGCTACAATCCTGATAATCTCTCATAAACAGTCAAAGTTTATGTAAAACCTAGGTTGATTAGATGTCCTGATTTCATAGGGATAGTCCTGAAATTTAGGTCTCTGGCTCACAGGGAAGCCTATTACTTCACTCCATCCCAATTTTTCACACTTGCTCTCTTGTCACCTTAAACTTCTTGAACATCTTTGCTCTAGAAATAAGTTCTGATCCATCCAGTCTTTTCACAAGAAGATTTCCCCTCCCCCACCTCACAATTCTCACTTCTGTTTCAGTCACTTGACAAAACCTGCAAGTGCAAGAGTTGAGGTTTTTATCTTTAAAATGCCTATTTAAAATAAAACCCATCTCTTTTCCCAACATCTATCTCCTGGTCTGGCTTGAGTTTTGGATGGTTGCATACTTCAGAGCATAATTAATCACTTACTTTATATCTATATAGATATATAGATATATATAGATATCGTTATATTTTTTAGATTCAGTGCAGGTACCCACAATGGAAATTTTCCTATAATTTTTTTTAAAAAAACCAACCCTTAAAATCAAAGAGCCATTGATTGAATCTTACTAAAATCACTACCTGTTATTACAAACATTTATTAATCTGACAAATCTTCAGTGCATTTATGAAACATTGTTAAAACTTTATAAATATGGTTAAATTTGTTTTACAGGGGAGGGACAGCATACTACATCAGATCTTTCAGTCATTATCTAATGAATCTATGTAATGCAGATACATACGATTAATAGCAATTTCACAAGCACCTGGAAAGCAGTGAGCAGAACCCTAGTCCTTAAGTTCTAAATCACAGGTCTCTATCACTTGAGCTATGAGAAGTTTGAGCAAGATGCTGTTGCACATCCGTGGATGGTTTGCTGGAGCAAGGACTGATGGATCAGTCCCAACATCTGTTAATAAATTTACGTAAAAACATTTTTTAGTTCATTTAGTGAAAGTACAACCATGCAGAATAGAATAAGAAGGCTAAAAATATGTAGTTTATTGGGTTTTTCCTTTAAAAGAAAAAAAAACCACAACAACTTCTGTCTGTAGTGCTTATATATTAATAAAGGACACTTTAACTCTACTGCCTTTCTATTTTGTCATGCCTTTTCAAGCAAATCTTTTAAAATAAAATAGTGCCCTCTGGTGTTCTTTGTATCTCATTTTCCTTGGGAAAAAGCAGACTTTTTTCATACAACAAAAAAAATCCATCATCTCAACTCAATAATTAACTCTTATTACAGTGTTTAAAGGAAAATTGCCGCGTATGTTCTATGGCTTTAGTCAATTTTCAGAATACATCATTCCTTTCTAAAAGTCTGACATTCATTTTGCTTTCTTCCAGCGGGCAGGCATTAGAAAAACAGGGTGAGAGCAATAGAGTGGAAATTAACATGACTGGTCTTTAGGACCAAGCAGCACTGAAGGGGACAGAGATGCTGCCCACTGCATCAAGATTCCTGTGCTAGGAGAGGGGTCCTGATGGTAGGCAGGATGGATGTTCTGTGGTATGCCCTGTAATGCTCCTCTGAACCGGAGGAGCATATATCCCTCACTAAAGCTCTTGCTTCTGACCGTAGCATACTCATGAGCTAGTTGTGGGGCTATACATGACCCCTAACCACAGACCATACTCTCTTGGGCATATGGTTCAGAGGACATCATCTTTGCCAGCTCCAGCTCTAAGTGGTAATGAAAAATCCTGCTTCACAGAGGATCATGGAAAAGGATGGGGAGAATAACTATGCCCTCTTCTGCCATCACTTTTCCACACAAGCAAAGTGCAAGATTTTGAATTTTCCTGGTGCATCTGCACCACTTAATGCATCACTCCAGTGCTTAGACTAGTTCTTTTTGCTTATTTATTTATTACAAGAGCAAGGTATTTATGTACAAGATATTGCTTGCTTTCAATTTTTCCCCAATACTAAAAGTGAGGAATTTTAAAAAATCAACATGGAGAACCTCTCAGATCTGAACATTTGAAGTAGAGAAAATGCAACTGTTGAGTCTTGTACTAACTGTTACATAGAATTTTCTCTGGGTTGTAGAACTCCCTTCCCCCCCCCTTTTTGTGTTGTGGGGATGGGGAAATCCAGCACCAGGGGGGTATGAAGTAGTATTGATGCCACTAGAGCCATTTCCCTGGTAGCAGGAGCTGGAACAGTGGCCATGGAACTGCTGTAGATGTAGTTTCTTTGGACAGCTTTAGTCAGAGAATCTGGCCTCATGTTAATGAATGTTCTACTTCTTATATGAACTGTGATGTCTGGTTAAATTCAAACAACTTCAATAGACTTTGGATTACTGCTCTCAAAGTCTGCGCAAACCCCTCTGCACCATGTGGGTGTGGGGGTGGGTAAGAGAAAATCATAGTGGCCATACAGGGAGCTAGTTGAAGCTCAGGGACATTGTGGAGGACGGTGGCTTGCTAACTCACAACAGACCAGAACTGAAAGGCATGAGGTGGGGGAGACTACGTAAATACAGCAAAAACAAACAAGAGTCCTGTGGCACCTTAAAAACTAACATTTCTTCAGGCGTACACTTTCATGGGCTGCAACCCACTTCATGAGATGATGCATAAAGTAGAAACTACAGTTAGGAGGTGTTTGTACATATGCACCGATGGGTGAGAAACATTACAATGAGAAGGGCTACATGCAAAAAAGTCAATTCAATTAGGGTAGATGAGGCCCATTCACAATAGTTGATTCGAAGGTGAGAATGTGTGAGAAGGGACAATTACTTTTGGTAATGAGATAACCATTCCAAGTTCCTATTCAGACCCAGTCCAGTTGTGTCAAGTTTCTATATTGACATAATCAGACTGGTTTTGAATAGAGACTTGTAAAGAGAGAACCACTCCAAAAAGTAATTGGTTAAGAAATTACACTGTACATTTTGATCTCCCTGTGTATGGTCTCAGTTTCTTGAGCTACAGACAAATCAGCTGAAACCTCAGTATCACAATGGTATATAAATGCCACAGTCAGGCCTTCTTAGTAGGTAGGTGTGGCCCTAGTGGTGGGATATAGAGGAAAATTTAGTAGTCTCTTGGGGTACATCTATATTAGAGGCTCTGTTAAGTTGACTTAACCAAGGTCGACTTTAAGTTGACTTAAAGTTGACCTTGTTAAGTTGAGTTAGAGAGTCCACAGCCCTGCGTCCACACAGGAGGAGGGCTGGAGGAGTGGCCAGGAACTTTGCGAGGAGGCCTGGAGGCCAATCAGGTTGACTTAAGGGCTATCCCCATCTACACTGGCTTAAGTCAACTTAATAAGGTCGACTTAAGCCTTAGGTTGACCTTAAGAGGTGGTGTTCTTAAGTCGACTTAAGGAAGCGCTTAAGTCGACCTAATAAGCACCCAGTGTGGACGCAGTGGTCTGTAGGTCAACTTAACCGTCCTTAAGTCGACCTAAGGCTCCAGTGCCGACGTACCCCAGGAGTTTGACATGGTCTTCAGGCAGCAGTTAACTTTCATACTTAGTTCTATCTTCCCGGTATTTATAATTGTTCTTATAGTGCAATAGCTCACTGATCTCTATGAATGTGTTGTCCAGTAGCATTTAATAGGAGAGGTAATTAACACAACTTCATTAAAATGGTGATTTGTGCATTTTGAAGTGGTGCCATTTTTAGCTCCTTTACTACATGTCTAAGTACTATCTCTGTGTACAGACTTTAACAGCCATTTTGTCTTCAGAATAGCTTCTGGGCACATGTACATGCACCATGCTCTGTCTTGAAACTCTCACTTTAGTTCTTTGCTTTAATCTGGAAGAAATCATTTAGACTGTGCTGTGTGTGTGTACAAACAGACAATCCTTTCCTGGTTTTTACAGAGATTTACCACTTATTGCACATTCTTATATTTGTGCAGGAGTCTGCCTACTGAACATCACACTTGTTCCAATGGATCGAACAGCATCTTTATTTTGAAGATGGTGGAATTAACCCGTGCTCTTCTTTCAGGAGGCAGCTTGCCAGTTTTCAATAACAAAGCGCACACTGATCTTGCTGAGAAAGTTCTTTGCCAGCAATTCTAGCAGACTGTTTTTATATATGATTAATAGTATTATATTTATGGCATTTTATTATGTTGAATATAGCAGTGTAATGCACTCTGCTAGCCTACCCAGAAATGAAGTAACAAAGATGCTGTTGATTGGAATGACCAGATTTATCATTTGCAGAGGAAAATATCAGTTACTGTAAATAGCAAAACATTTACGGTTAGTGTTATTTATGGGTTACTCTGTAATTGACCCAAAATACATCTCTTGTATTTCCAGCAAGTGTCAGCCAGGAGACAGGCATGGTCACACTGCTCAGATGAACTGGCACCTCATAAATTAGTGGTTAAGACAGGGTAGCCCCCACTGCTAGTGAATCATGCACATTGACATTTTTTGTGGCAGCAGCTCCGTCGTGCCATCCTTTGGGCCATATTGGTAAGTCCGGCTATTCACTTTCAAAATTTACCTCGAAGGCCATTCCTAAAGAATAAATGGAGCCAGTTCTACTTTCCCCCCCATTAGATCTACCACATGGTATTACAGTGGAACCATAAATAGCCTGAATAAATTCAGATTGAGTTGTTTTCCACAAGCTAATGAAAGGTTATCTGAGTCATTTTGTCAACGTTTCCTTTCTTACTTCTGAGTAGCTATAAAATATGCTTGGTATAAGGCTGCAGATGGCCTAAAAATATTACTGAGGGTGGGGAGTTGTGTCCCAGGTTACTAGAAGTCATTAATAGTCCCAGGAATGTATTTTTGAAAGCCTGATATGCTTATGCAAATTCAGGAACTGCATACCCATCCCATTGGTCACACACAACGCTCCATTGTATACATGTGTCGTGCCCTATCTCAGAACACCAGACCCTGTACAAAACCTAGGAGCATGGATGTAACATGCATATCGGTACACCTGAGACAGATTCAGAAGGCTCTACTCCACAGATGCAAAGTCACCTTGCCCTATATTCTACCCATTTTTCCTCCCACCCAAAATATACATCCCTATGTATGCCTCAGTTATCCCACCCAAGCCCCTGGAATCTCAGTTCTACTGATCATTCTCATCCCAGTTCCAAATGTTTTGAACTTTGTCTCTGGCATGCCCCTAATGCATCTGCCCATGTGTGTGGTTGGCAGAAGAGGTCACCACTTCTACTTGTATGCCTCTGTATATTTGCTATTAGCTTCCTTTCAATATGTACTCCTCCTGCTGCTGCTGCATCTACTTTAGGAGCTCAGGGAGCAGCAGCAGCAGGCAACCAGATGAGTAGGAAACAGCTTCAGAGAAAGACACCAGCTGCTTTCTCTGCATCCTGACAGCAGTAGGAGCTTCTTTCAGTAAAAGGAAGTATTTAGTAGCTTCATCCACTCAAGATGGTTCTCTGCTCTCCTCAGGCTGCTGCTTTTTCCTTGTCCCCTTCCCTAAGAAGCTACTCAGAAAGATTTCTAGAAGCCTAATTTTTATTAGTGATAACACAGACTCCAATAGGCCCCTCTAGGTTCCTAGGAACCACTGAGGCAACATTTACACCACAGCTGATTCTTAGGGAGTTGTGATGCTTTGGGGGTTCACCCAGACCAGCAAAGGGGCTATTTCACCATCTGCCCTCTTAAAACAGAGGTGCTTCTGTGCTGTGCAGCTTCAGCTCAGAGCGCTGACCCCAGAAGCCTGCCCACAGCACCCTGGCTTCCACTAGCTTGGTCACTCCTTGCAGGGGTGACACCTCCAGTCCCAACTTTCCCCCAAATCACCTGAGCACTGCAGAGGAGATCCTGTCACTTGAGTACTCACAAAGCTTTGTGAAGTCCACTGCTCCTTTAGCAATACAAGACAGCACCAGCCTTTTAGTGTGGCAAAGGATTTTACTCTTCAGTTTGGAAGACTGCATGGAGATAATTATTAAAACAAGAATAAGTTTATTATTACACAAAGGCCAGATCTTCACGTGATAGCAAGTAGAAGATCTTAGGACAGAAATGGTTACAAAGAAGAGTAAATGTGCTTCTAAGGCTAGAAACTAGAAACTTTTGTTGGAGGTAATTCTCACCACTGTTGATCTTTCACCATGGCTGGCCAGTTGTTTGTTAGAATCCAACATAGAGTTCAAATTACTTCTTTTCTGTCTGTTCAGGATGCCAAAATGGGTCTCTCCATTTTATATCTTCCAAAGGTCAATAACATTGCTTCAGAAGCCAGAAATATTTCCTGGAGTGGCAGCTTCTACCTTCTGCCCCATCCCTTCATCTTAAGAGGGCAGTGACCAATGGAGAGAGAATGACGTTACATTTTACATGAAAGGTGGACAAAGCCATCAGGCAAACCAGCATAAGAATGGATGGCCAGTGGCTCAATTTACTTTAGAGACACATTCCAGCAGGCAGAACCACATTCCTTTGTTTAGGACAGGATGACTTAAAACATGTTTGGCAGGAGTTGCTGAAGAACATATTTCCAGCAGATGATCATTTTTCATACACCTGGACATACTCAACACAATATTAATATCCAGCTGGTTATCAATTTGTAGATGTACCTGAAAAGTGTCATGTAAGGTATTAGACTAGGACAACAATGACTTGGGATACACTGTGCTGGTCAGACCAGCTGAGATTTGCTGATATATACCAGAGAGCCCCTTGCCCCGGTAGTAGGATATTCTTAGGGTCACAAGAGCTATTTTGTTTTTTCCCAAAAATCAATGTCAGGACATGCCAGGGTTGTTTAATAGCTATAGGGCCCCCTATAGCTTTGGCTTTTTTGTGTGTAGGAGCTGGACATATATTGTTGTTGAATCAGTATTAATAGGATAGGATGTCTTTATGAAAGATACAAACCCTTTCTCCAAAATGTTAAGTTAGTCATTGCTGGAGTAAAATAAGTTCTAGGATGTTTTAAATCATGAATTTTACATAGTTAGATTAATTTTTTTTTCTTCCTACTTTGCCAATGTTTCATTCTCTTGAAATGTCTGAAATCAATTCAGTAGCTCTCTAACCAAAGATTTCCAAGTTAGACTAGAACTAAATTCTGAATATCAAAACAAGCAGGAAAACATTCCCTCTTCCCCTTATATATTTATAGAAAAGCCACAGCTTTCAGGCTTCTTATATATCACAAAGAAGCAAAATAGCACATAGTCCCATTTTTCCTCACAATGCAGGTTAACTTTATTTAAAGAACTGTAAGCAAATAAATGTGTCACTCTTGATGTATCAAATGTGCAATGACATCTTTATTATTTCAAGTTATTTTCTGCTGATTTTTCAGATCCCAAATTTCCTCACTGTGCAGGATAACTTTCACAGTCTTTGTAGGAGCTGGAACATGATATCGTAAGAGGCTGAGACTGAACTGCAACTCAAAATCCCCATTTTTTTTTTTAACTAGGGGACTAGGGGGCCTGATCCAAAGGACATTTTCTCAGTAGGAGTCTTTCTATTGATTTATTGAAACATTTCATCAGTCCGAAGGAGAACTGTAAGTCAGATTTTAAAGTAAAATTTATAAGAGCACCAGATTTTTCAACAGCTTGATTTCTATGAAAGTTAAGTGTTTAAACAGCTTTATGAAGCTGCTGCCAAATCCTATTTTCAAAAGTGACACCAAAATTCCTTAGTCACTTAGGAACTTTTTCAAAAGTTTATCCTTAGTCTCTTATGATGTCTCACTTCCAATCCTCCAAAGACCTATAGGACAGAGGAAATTAGGACTTAATAGACTTACTGTTTTCAAGACTGAAAAGTGAAAGAAGCTGGAGAACTTTGGTTGGAGGGTAGGTGCTACATTTATGAGGATACCATCATAAAGGAATATGAAAGGATCAAAGCAAAATAATGTTCCTGGTAGCCTATCAGCTGTAATGCACAATGCCTCCATTTCTTAGTTAGCTATTGATTAAAGTAAACCTATTTTCCCCAGAAGTCTGATAGTTCATCCATCCTTCTAGGAGAGTTTAGCTCCAGAGGACCTGATCCTCTTCTGCCTTGTATCATGTACTATTTACATCTGGGAAAACCATTGCAAAGAAGTTACAAGCACTATCCAGTGAGAATAGTAGCATTTTATATGCCCAGGTGTAAATGGCTACATAGGGCAGGTCAGTGAAGAGTCAGACCTAACCCTTTAGGCAAAATGAGATAGTGAAGCAGATTCCAACCTTTGAAATGAATTCTTTCAGATTTACTCTAATTTACACGGCTTTAATGAAAGCAGAATCTGGCCTATTATCTCTTGGTGGCCCTACAGTACATGTCAATTTTCACTCAGTTGTAAATACAGTTGGCTAAGAAACAGACTAGTTTGGAGAGACCCATGTGGCTAGCTTCAGTTTTGCCAGCTGTACAAGCCTAGAAGGCCCTAATTAAAGTAAATATTAGGAAAGACAAAACAATTTCAAGAGCACCAAGATCTCTTGTATAAGATCTACTTAATATTGTAGTGGAGTTTTTCTAATGGATTTCTGTTCCTCCATTCTGCTGAAATAAAGGACCCTGCTATATAGTGTATTTTTATAGTGACTCAACATCTTGGTGGTACATCTAATATTTTGCTGTTGTGCTTTGGAATTGTTAACTGGGATAGATTGAGAGGAGAAATGCCTCGGCAAGAACAGGATTTATACCCATTGCCACAGTTATGTTCCAAAAATGCTTATTTGTATGAACCAACTCAATCACCTAACAGAAAAGGTCAGAGTACTGTGGCCTAGAGATCTCCTTAGAGATATCTATATGTGGATCTTCACTGTCCTGTGCGGAAGGGGAAATCTGATGCCTGCATTGCACTTTTAGGCCCTTATAAATGGCTCTTTCTGGGTTGAAAAAGTGTGAGGTAGTTGAAGGGGGCCTCACTAGCTTTGTGGAGATTCCTTCCTTTTCTGCAGCCTCTTGCAACATTGGGCAATTATCTTTAAGGAGATCCCCATAGTTGCTCAGGCCATGGTAGTGTGGCTCTCTTGGAGAGATACTGGTGTGAGGGCTCCTGAAGGTAGCCTAAAGGTACAGAACCTGTGTGGGATGTAATCATGGCCCATTTCTCAGGGCAGAGCAAATTATATCCACTCTCCCTAGTAGTCACAAAATGGTTCAGAAGAGACTGAGGGAACGCCAATGGATTTTTCCTCCCCTTAGTCCTCTGTAATTGTTTGTCCTATAGGAGAGGCTGACCTGGGCCAATGATATAGCAGACTCATTAGAGGAAACCAACTGCCAATCAGGACACAAATCCATGTAATCAATGTAAGCAATCAAGAATAAATGCAAAAGGCAGCTGAAGTTAGAAATCAGGCCAAATGGATTCTCTTAGGCTATGTCCACACTGGCAAGTTAATTTGAATTAAGGAAGCTTAATTCGAACTAACTTAAGCCTTGGCTACACTAGGCTTTCATTAGTTCGAATTAAGGGCTTCCTTAATTCGAACTAATACATTCACTTATACTTTTCGAAGTAAGGGTTAATTCAAACTAGTTAGTTCGAATTAACCCAATGTGGCCATTTTAGTTTGAATTAAGCGCTTAGTTCGAACTAACCGGCACATTGAGCTCAATGCAATTGACTAATTTGAACTAAGCAAGTGCCATAAATGGCACTTGCTTAGTTCGAAATAAATTTGCTAGTTCAAATTAAGTTAATTCGAACTAACTAAAATTAGTTTGAATTATATAATTTAAACTGACTTTAGTAAGTGTAGACATAGCCTTAGACTTTCATCAAGGATTAAGTTCACCCTTTGCAGATGGCCAGCACAATTTCTCTGCACCATTGAAGTCCTTAAAATAGGGTCAGTGGGATTCAAATGGTGCATAGGCGGCGTGCTGTACTTTTGATCAGATTAATGTCACACAAAAACTATACCCTGCATTTTTCCAAAAGAGAAGGGTTTTTTAAAGCATCAAAAAACCAAACATTTAACACTTTCTTAATTAAAAATAAATAAATAAATAAATCACAATTTCGCTAGTGATAGTGCTTCCATTTGTGTGCTGATCTAAACAAAGTTTTTCTGCAAAGATTCAAGGGGTAGCTGTGTTAGTCTATTTCAGGGGGGAAAAAAACAAGGAGGTCTGTGACACCTAAGATACTACAGTTTTCATTTTATAAATTTGAGAGGTGGGATTGTGCCCCCAAAAACTTACGCATAAATTTTTTAGTCTTTAAAAGTGCCACAGGACTCCTTGTTTGTTCTGCAAAGAATTAAACAGTCAAAGCCTAGAAATAGCCTGAAATATGTATGTCTGAAAAGCCAGCCTTCGAGTTAATGTCTCAGCTTTTGATAACAGAAAGCAAGATAACATTCCCCAATATGAATCAGTGTGCATCATCAGCTAGACCTGAAGAGTAGTGTGTAACCCACATAGTCTTCATGATAAGTTTAGAATTCTCAAAATCAGAAGCAGCCACTCAGGACCATAGGTCTGACACCTGAGTGAGTACTGCCACCTACTGGTGGTCTTTTCACCCTCCAAGTCCCCAAAGATTTAATCATGGCTTCTGCTCTCATTTATTTGTCAATTATAAAATGACTTTTCTAATTATTTTTCTTAAGTGGAAGAGGCAGCTAGTTTTTTAAAAAGACAAATTCAACACACAATATATTCTTGCTTATTTGAGACCAGGAGGAGTAGAGTTGGTTTTCCATCTGTGAATTTAGATTTGTGCGGTGTGTTTTCTGTTGGCGGGAGTAGTTGTGGGGAAGGGCAGGGGGAAAGGGTTAGGTTTTGTTTCCATTCCAGAGATGGAAAGCTGGCTAATGTGGCTGCATGTCTTGTACTCCAGAGGCCACTGAAAAATTTCCAAAGTACATCACAGGCTTTTAAGAGCTACAGATTTTGAAAATGATTTCTCCAGGAAGAGTCAGCCTTTGAGCAAGAAGGATATTGGGGGCGGGGAAAACAAGTTGCAGGACAGTTCAAACCAACTGTCACTGCTCCAACCTGAAACAATTCCATCCAGACTCTGCTTTTGCGTCCACTTGGCAGTCTATTTTTCATCAAGGTTATAAGACTGTCAAATTGGGTTCTGGAACCATTTGGAGAATCATTGGCTAGATATAAGGATTTCTGCTGACTCAAATGAGCAAAAAAAAAAAAAAAAGCTTCACTTCATGGTAGTTTTAATCCCCTTAATTTCTCCTGGTAGACACATAACTCATAGGCTTAAGGGAATATTTATTGTTGAATGCCTGGTGAAATGAAATTGCAGATGTACTACAGTAGTAAGTGTTTTTTCAGACGACAGTCTCCTGTTCTCATCTAAGGATTTATTGGCATTGCTCCTAGACCTAACACCAAATTGTGTCCCCCAGTCTTCATATGGAGGGTACCTGAGCATGGCTTCCCCCCTTTCATGTCAATTGCTTCTTTGGCAGCAACTCCTCCTCCTCATGGAGTGCACTCTGTAGTACAAGCTTCTGTATAGCAGTGGGGCTTGGAGCTGTGGAGTTTAAGCGTCTCTCTGTTGGCTGAAGTCATACACAATATTGTCTTTACCAGTTCCATAGAGATTACCCAGGAAAGCACATAGAATCTAGGATTTTTATTTCCTTTCTTATGGAACCTATTCTGTTCAGAGAAGCATTCCAGAAGTCAGAGGGAACTCCTGGTCTTTTGGATCTGCCCTGACAGGGAATACGATGACATGGATACCCAGAATAGGTGCAGGGGCACTGGCTCTCTGCTTTTATAGTCCAGGCCTCTTGCAGATACCAGCAGATCTGCAAGGCTGGGGAATGAGGGGAGTACTCACTGGTTCAGGCACAGGCATTCAAGCCCCAGCCCAAAGGCCAGATCAGTGTGAGTCACACAAAGTGATTCCTCAGTGAAGTTTCTTCTCCTTAGCCACAGAGTGGTTACTGGGTGTGTGTATTGGGGGGGCATTTCAGTCCCCAGAGGGACAGAGAGCGAAGGTGGCTGGCATACTTATTAAATACCTGAATGTAATATTTTCAAAGTTATTTTGGATTCCATTTGTCCTACAATTCTGATCTCTTTCATGAGCATACCTCACAGTATTTCACAATAGGGAAAGCAGCACAGAAACCAACAATAGCAAAAGCAAGCATGTGAACTCACCCTAGGAAGTGGTACATGATGTGGCAAATAGATGTGCCCCCAGAGAACTAAATGCCAAGAAAGGAGGGTCACATTTTTCATCCCTCTTGTTCTGTGCTGAGCCTCCTTAATTCGATTCTTGCTCCCTGAGAAAATTCAGTTTCACTGGTTGGCAATGACTATCTGTGGACTGTTAGGCTAGTGCAAAAAATCGCCAGGATGCAGTGTTCTCCAGCAACAACCCTTCCCCCCATTCCCACACCACTTATGATAGAGGCATCAAAAGGAACATTTCATTAGCTCTACACCAGGCAGGGATGCCCAGGGGATATGCAAAAGAGTAATAATATTCAGTGAATTAAAGAAAGTGGCATATTAGACTCATAGGCTATGTCTACGCTTACTAAAGTTAGTTGGAATTAATTAATTCGAACTAACTAATTCGAACTAATTTTACATAGTTTGAATTAACTTTAATCCGAACTAGCAAAATTTAGTTCAAACTAAGGGCACTTGATTAGTTTGAATTAGCAAATTGCATTGAGTTCAATGGGCCAATTAGTTCAAACTAAGCAATTAGTTCGAACTAACATGGCCACATTGGTTAATTCAAACTAACTAGTTTGAATTAACCCTTAGTTCGAATAGCATATTCAAATTTATTAGTTCAAATTAAGGAAGCCCTTAATTCGAACTAATGAAAGCCTAGTGTAGCCATGGCTTAAGTTAGTTTGAATTGAGCTTCCTTAATTCGAACCAATTTGCCAGTGTAGACACAGTCATAGACTTTAAGGTCAGAAGGGACCAATACGATCAGCTAGTCTGACCTCCTGCAAAATGCAGGCCTTAAGACCTCACCCACCCACTCCTGCAATAGGCCACCAACCTATGACTGAGTTATTTACCTCCTTAAATCATGATTTAAGGACTTAAGATACAGAGAATTCACCGGTAGGTGAACCATGCCTTGTGCTACAGAGGAAGGCGAAAAACCCCCAGAGCCCAGGCCAATCAGCCCTGGGGGAAAATTCCTTCCAGACCCCAAATATGGCAATCAGTTAAACCCTGAGCACATGGGCAAGTCTCAACAGCCAGTTACCCAACAAACAATTCTCTGTAATAACTCAGAACCCACCCCATGTACTCTCCCCTCTTAGGCCACTTGTATATTTACCACATGTAGCCAAAAATCAGTCAATTTCCAAAATGGCTAATCATACTATCCCCTCCATAAATTTATCAAGCTCAGTTTTGAAAGCAGTTATGGTTTTTGCCACCACAACTCCCCTATTCCTATTCCAGGCTATTCCAGAACTTTACTCCTCTAATGATTAGAAACCTGCATCTAATTTCAAGCTTAAATTTCTTGATGGACAGTTTATAACCATTTGTTCTGGTGTCCACATTGGTGCTGCACTCAAATAATTCCTCTCCCTCCCTGATATTAATCCCTCTGATGTATTTATAGAGAGCAATCATATCCCCCCTCAGCCTTCTTTTGGTTAGGCTAAACAAGCCAAGCTTCTTGAGTCTCCACTTATAGAGCAGGTTTTCCACTCCACAAACCATCCTTGTAGCCCTTCTCTTCACCTGTTCCAATTTGAATTCATCCTTTTTAAACATGGGGGACCAGAACTGCACACAATATTCCAGATATGCTCTCACCAGTGCCTTGTACAGCAGCAATAACACCTCCCTGTCTCTACTTGAAATACCTCCCCTGATACATCCTAGAACCGCATTAGCTTTTTTCACGGCCACATCACATTGGCGGCTCATAGTCATCCTATGATCAACCAGTACTCCCAGATCCTTCTCCTCCTCAGTACGTTCCAACTGATGCGTCCCCAATTTATAGGAAAAATGCTTGTTATTTGTCCCTAAATGCATGACCTTGCACTTCCTATTATTAAATTTCATCCTATTCCTGATACTCCAGTTTACAAGGTCATCCAGATCTTTCTGTATGGTATCCCGAGCCTTCTCTGTATTGGCAATACCTCCCAACTTGGTGTCATCCGCAAACTTTATTAGCACATTCCCACTTTTTCTGCCAAGGTCAGTAACAAAAAGGTTGAACAAGATCGGTCCCAAGACAGATCCCTGAGGGACTTCACTGGTAACCTCCCTCCAGCTTGATAGTTCACCCTTCAGTATGACCCGCTGTAGTCTCCCTTTTAACCAGTTCCTTATCCACCTTACTATATTCATATTAATCCCCATCTTCTGTAACTTAACTAGTAACTCCCTATGTGGAACCATAACAAATGTCTTGCTGAAATCTAAGTAAATTAGGTCCACCGCATTCCCTTTATCTAAAATATCTGTTATCCTTTTAAAAACGGAGATCAAGTTGGTCTGGCACAATCCCCCTTTTGTAAATCCATATGGTATTTTATCACAGTTACCGTTATCCTCTATAGCCTTAAGTACTTTCTCCTTCAAAATTTTCTCCATGACCTTGCATACTACCGAGGTCAAACTAACAGGCCTGTAGTTACCCAGATCATTTTTATTCCCTTTCTTGAAAATAGGAACTACATTAGCGATTATCCAGTCATACGGTACAACCCCCGAGTTTACAGATTCATTAAAAATCCTCGTTAAAGGGCTGGCAATTTCATGAGCCAGTTCCTTTAGTATCCTCGGATGGAGATTGTCTAGGCCCCCCAATTTAGTCACATCCAGCAGCTCAAGTTTGGCTTCTACCTCAGGTATGGTAATTTCCACATTCATGACCTCATTCCCATTAGCTTCCCTACCTCTATCCCCCAGCTCAACTTCACTCTCATTGAAAACAGATGCAAAGTACTTATTTAGACATTCAGCCATGCCTAGATTATCCTTGACCTCCACCCCATCCTCAGTTTTTAATGGTCCCACTTCTTTCTTTGTTTTCTTCCTATTTATATGGCTAAAGAACCTTTTACTATTGGTTTAAATTCCCTCCGTAAGGTCCAGTTCAGCTTGACTTTTTGCCTTTCTCACTCTCTCTCTACATGTTCTGACCACCAAAAGGTAGCTTTCCTTGCTGATCTCTCCCCTTTTCTACTCCTTGTAGGCTATGTGCTTCCTCCTAATCGCCTTTCTGAGATCCTTACACATCCAGCTTGGTCCACAGCTCTTGCCTATGAATTTTTTCCCCTTCCTCAGAATGTAGGCTTCAGATAGTTCTTGCAACTTTGATTTGAAGTGATTCCAAGCCTCTTCTCCCTTTACATTACTGAGTTTTTCTGTCTAGTCCACTTCCCCAACTAATTCCCTTAATTTTCTAAAGTTAGCCTTTTTAAAGTCAAAGATCCTGGTCGCCGATTTATTTTTGTTTATCCTTCCAATTAGTTTGAACTGAATTAGCTCATTGTCACTTGAACCTAAGTTGTCCCCTACAACTAGTTCATCTATGAGGTCCTCGCTACTCACCAGTACTAAATCTAAGATGGCATCCCCTCTCGTTGATTCAGGAACCATTTGGAGAAGGAATTCATCAGCTATCACGTCCAGGAGAAACTGGGCCCTCTTATTATTACTAGCACATGTCCTGTTTGAGCACACAAAGTGGGAGCAACCCAACCAGACTATCCACAGCGTGTGAACAGCTGTGAGGCCCAATCCTACTTTCCTTGAATTCAAGGGCACTACGCTTATAAATATTACACCCTGACTGAATACATCCCTGTATACTCAACGTTTATCAAAATTGCAAAATGCCAGTGAAAAGTATGTCTTGTAAGGTATCATTTGAAAACTCATAATTTACTGATCCATATTGTCCTAGTAAAATGTGTGGCAACATTGCATATGTAGCTAGTAACACATGTTGCAAATCTCACAGTCCTACCCAGGTTCTCAGCTGGAAATGTTTGTTCCCCTCTTGAAAGAGCTATAAAAAGCGGGACGAACACCCAATGGTGGGACCCCTCCCTCTCCGAGCTCACCTTATTCCCTACACCTACGGTGACCAGAGGTCCTGATTTTATAGGGACAGTCCTGATATTCAGGTCATGTATTACATCCTACCTCCTATCCCTATTTTTCATACTTGCTATGTGGTCACCCTGTGACTGTATCTGAGAAAACAAGAAGGAAACAGCCATCGGACTCTGATAGAAGGTGTCCTGAATTGAAATTTTGGACAACAATCTCCTGGACCATGTAGTGAGAAGGTTTGCTTTGCAGCTACAAAAGCTTAAGTAGATAACAGTAAGCATTTTATCTTTGTTTTTCTTGTAACCATTTTGACTTTTATGTTGCATTACTTGTACCCACTTTAAAAAACAAATCTTTGTAGTTAATTAACATGTTTCATTATTTTATCGAATCCGTTATGTTTAAGTTGAAGCCGCTGGGCAAGTGTCTAAAGGCATCAGTGGTCACTGCTCCTTTAAAGGAACAGACTTTGTATATCTGAACTGCCCAACCCTCTCCTGGCCAGAAGACAACATACATTTGTAGGGGAAGAACCAGGACTGGGGATTTGTTGGGATCAGAGTGCAGTATAGCCAGGGCTGGTGAAAGCCGAAGTGCAGCTGGCAGACTGCATTTACACACCGCCTTCCAACATGCAAGCCATAGACTGGAAGGCTGTTTGTGAGCAGTCCGTAGAACAGCTACTACAGCAAGGCACTGTAAGACTCCCAAGGTTGCAGAACCGAGTACGACAGCCCCCCACTGGTCTGAATTGTACCCCTGGTATTTCACACTAGCATTTAGTGGCATGAAGTATCCTCAGGTATGGTAAGAGTGGATGGCTCTGTATAGATCACATCAAGATGAGAAATGGTGAGGAGCAAAGGTGAATCTCAAGAGGAAGAAGTAGTAGTAAAACAAATCAGAAAGTGAGTTTGGATAAGAACCCAAAAAACCTCAGATACTTATCTGAAGCTAATCCAGACTATCCAAGCATCCTGGCTTTGCAAACCTGGGCTGCGAATCTCATGACAATGACATTCTTGCAAAATGTCCATGGCTTCCAGCTTTTTGGAGCTGGAAATAAAGTGAGCAATATCTTCTGGTGAGATTGTGCAACTTCCCTTTGCAGGTCTGGATAGAACCAAACAGTAGAGCAATGCCTAGAAAACAATTAATTGCATTTTTTTTTATTCTAAACAAGTTAGGTCTATGCTTGCAAATTGGGACTTTAATTTGAGCAAGTTCAGCCAACCCCAATGGAAATGAGCCTTTATTCCTGGAGCATTCTGGACAATACTTCAATAAAAATCAGATTGATTACTGGTCTTGTCATCTAGTTTTAGAACTGTATTCTGAAGGAAAGATTTGATCTGGGTCTCAGTTTCTGAACATATTCCTCCAATATTTGGTTTAGCTGCCTGTCTTTCTTAAGTACCCTGCTTGGAGTATCAGGGAAGTTGCTACTTGGGGAAACAAGATACAACTGCATCATATCTTGGACTTGTACTACCAGCTCACTGAGTATATACAGGCAAAGAGACTTGGTCTGATTTGTGAATCCCATCCCCCCTCCCCCCTCCCACCACCCCCACCCCCAAAAACAAAAAAAAATGTAGGCTACTGTCTCAATCTGTTAGTCCTGTCACTGAACAGCATGTTCTATTGTTCACTACACTCAGACTTTTTTTGCAGGAAGCACCATATCAGTGACTACACACAACTGATCAGCATTTGGCAGCAAGGATTCCCCCACCTCCCCTGTGCCCTGAATTTCTGGTGCCTCCCTCTTCCTCACCTGGACATAAGCCTATCATTCAGGTAATTTGGGCAACCAGAATAATACCTCTAAGCATCCATATTATCCTCTTAGACTTCACACAGCTGGAGAACACTCATAAGCTGGTAGCCAGTTCTTTCTAGCCTTTTGATATTTAACCCAGATGAATTGATGTGCAGTTTGGGAATGCAGCAGTGCAAAGATTACCTAAAATAATCCTCAAAGATATATAGGCACCTAACTCCCATTTATTGGTCCTTTGAGGATCTAAACTAAAATGTTTTAAATGCATCCCCATTGAAGGTCCACGTCATTGATTTCATACAGACTTTTGAATTCTTCACAATCAGTTTGACATATTTATTTGGTTGCTAGATTTCCAGTTTTTACACCCAGATGTCTGTATGATAGGAGTATACATGTGCTCCAGTTTTACATTTTAAATAAAGTGTAGGACAAGATTAGACAAGTCTAGACATGATACCTCTTTCTGATCATAATTGGTTTCTGAAATGTCTGCTTTTCTTAGTAGAAACTGTTTGTATTAATGACAAAGTCTGTCCACCAGAGGGTGCTGGTAACCTATATTGTTGTTGGTTAGTTTTAAAAACTATTGTAATAGTGCCTGTGTAAGGATCTTAAGTGAGCTATTCACCAAACCTAGAAGTTCAGTGAACAAACTTGCACAGCTTGTCACCTAGAACCTAAAATCTTGGAAACAAAAAACAAACAAACAAAAAGTGACAAGCTAGAGAAAGTACTCCATAAAAGCTATCCATTTTAGATAGCCAACTTGGGAAGATCACTAACCCCCCTTTTCATTTCTGTGGGAATCCTGTGCTTGTTATGAAACCTGATTGTGATAGAAAAGTTAATCTGAAGCACAATTAAAATGATCACTGATGATCACGTCAGCATTTTAAGATAGAGAGCATTATTGTTACTAATATATCTTGCCTATTGTAGCTACTCGATTCTCAGGGTCGGATCAATTCTTTTTTCAATTACTCTAGTATATGTCAGAAGAGAATCCATTAAAACTAATGGAACTACTCCTGATTTACACTGGAGTAAGTGAAGTTTGTTTTGTCTCACTATTGAGTGTTTCCACTCTAAAGGGTACTCACTTTGATACTGCATAGCTTCATTAAACACTGATTTCCATGTGCACAGGGCAAGAGGAGAAAGTAACGAAGTAAACTGAAAAGCCAGAAAGTATCATCAAAAGTTATTGATCTAGGTTGGGAGGGAAACATGGAATACAGTCTTTAAAAAAAAGCAAAAAACAGAAAGTCAGTAGAAAGAAGTGTGCTCTAAATCAAATATAGAAACAATATTTTTCCTGTGTCAAGAACCACATGGTGAAAGAGGGAAGGGAAAATCAGAGATTATGTAATGGCTCCTTGATTTCTATAGAGACTTCTCATAGGAAGATAGCAGAATGAAGATAGTGTGCAGATGCTAAGCTTCCATGCTAAAAACCCTAAACCTTCAGCAATGAACCCAGTCACAAAAGCTCAGAGAAGATGCGGCTCACTGAGCCTCTTAGCCTATGAGTAATTCATGCCTTCTCGGGCAAGGAATCTTCTTTTCTTATCAGGTCCAGTGCTCTAGGACAGTGGTTCTCAACCTTTCATACCTTACACCCCACCAATCACTCTATCAAAGAACCTGATAGAAACAAAACTCCCACTTTTTTCAAGACAGACATTTATATGTCTACAGGCAGATCAGTGGCTGCATCTATACTTGTAAATTAAGTCGATTTAAGCTTGCTTAAGTCGACTTAATTAACCCTGCATCTACACTACAGTTTCCTTAACTCAACTTAAGCAAGTTGCTTAAGTCGACTTAAGGAAAATAAAGTTGACTTAATGAAAATTAAGTTGACTTTATAAAACCTCATTTTAATTTGACCTAAGGCTTAAGTCGACTTTTTCAAGTTGACTTAATTAGGGCTACTCCAGGACTCCCTCACTGCCCTTCCTGCTGTGGGGGGGGGGGGGCGGGGGGGGGGCCGGGCATGCCCCCCCCACAGGGCAGGGCAGAGCCCTGCCCATGCTACCCCTATGCCCTGCCAGGGTCCCTGTCCCCCTTTCCCCCATTGTACCCATGTACAATGGGGCAAAGGCTGAGCCCCCTGGCACTGGGCAAGGGGTTCCCCCCCTGCCCCCGTGGACCTTCCCTAGGCCCCCTAGCCCCTAGAAATCGACCTAGGCATCCTGTGTGGACGCTCTAGGTTGACTTTGTAAGTTCCTCCCAAAGTCGACTTTAAATTTAGGTGTAGACGTACTAAGTCGACTTAACTAAATCAACTTAAAGTCAACTTAGTTAAGTCGACTTAGCTAAAGTCGACCTAAATTTACAAGTGTAGACATAGCCAGTGAGAGGGAGAGAGAATTCTTAATAATTGTTATGAAAACCTTGGATCCCATCTAGACTACTTGTGTCCCACTGGTGGTACACATCCCACTGGTTGAGAACTACTGCTCTAGGAGATCTGTCTAGTGGAACTTTAGTCTCCTATTGTGTCCTTTTTCTTTTCAGCCTTTATAACAATATTTCAGAGCAGATTATTTTGCGGGGTGGGGAGGTATGTAGAGAAGTTTTGCACTTCTAAAGCTCAGAATACACAAAAAGAACATTTTTCCCCACTCCCCAGCAGAAATATTAGATGGAAGCTAGCAAGAGAATACATGATGCAGAAACTATTCAAATTACCCACAGATCATGTTAAATTGTCAAGACAGGAAGTATATTCTCAAATAGGGATTTGAGCTCTTTTCCATTGGATTAAGGAGAGATTCGATCACCTTGTTGTTACATCTGGGAGACCAAGAATCTTCCTAAGAAATTTGTTTTCAATAATTTCCAGTCCCATGGGATGATTCCAGCTCCATATTGCTGCATTATACAAAAATTTGATCATATGCCTTGGCTTCTAACAGGCTAAGAGTTGGTGCAATTATGTAGCGTGTATGAGTCAATGAAAATGGAACAGCTTAGATTGAATTTGAGGTCTTTGTTACCGGAATATGTTTATCCTACAAGCCATTTGGTGTTAACCAGTTACCCAGGTATGGGAAAAAACTTTACATAGTTCCACAGATTGATCATCAATTATTCATTTATGCAACTTCTATCTCTGACTAAAGACAATTACTTTAGTTTTGGAATAATTTGTCAAGAGGCCCTCCTGATGACAATATAGATGAGACGCATTTAATGATCTTTTAAATCCCAATGGCATTTGTGATAATAGATCCATGTCTTCTGCATATAACAAGAGGGACATAGTGATCCATAATTTTAGGAGAAAGAAACTTATCCCCTTTTAATACAAAACCCATTACTGATAGCAAAATCAAGAAGAGGATAACAACAATTAAAGGGGGGATTGGCAGTTGAGATGGAATCAGTTAATTCTCAACCAAGCCTATCCTAATCATAGCCAGTACTTGTCTGAAGAGTTCTTAAAAGAAAAAAAGTAAACCAGGATCTATCTATTCCAGATCTCTCCAACTGGCCTTACACATGGTCCCTGTCAATACAATCAAAAGCTGATTTTAGATCAACAAAAGCTACATACCACCCTTCACCCCCCACACATTTGTCAATCAGGTAAGAAAGAATACAACAATTATCTGCAGTGGAATTATGGAAACCACTTTGCTCCTTTGCAAATAAGTGACTGTTTCTTGCCCAATATTCTAATCATCTCAAATCTTATCTAGTGCAAATTTTTAAAGCAACATACAGGAAACTAATTGGGCAGTAATTCCCTGGGCTTTCCTATGTCCCTCCCCACCCCCCGCCCCAACCCACTGGGCTTTAAAAAAAAAAAAAAAAAAATCCTGGTAGACCAAACTGAAAGGAAGATCTCTGTATTATTTATATTAGAGAAAGGTTAGCCAAAATAGGTCCCACCATTCAATATGCTCCTTAAATAATAAAGCACTGGGGAGGATTTAATCCCTGTGGATTTATCAATTATCCATTTAATCCCTGTGGATTTATCAGTTTATCAGTTGATCATTTTCAAATTTAATATCAGACTGTCCTGCAGCATCCAGTGAGGAAGGGGGACAGGGAATGGAGGCTACTAGATCTAAGTGTGCCAAGAAGATTAGAATGATGGGTCATGTTTTAAAGACAGAAAAATATTTCTCTCCCATATGCTTGGGAAATCACTGCTTCTGTATTAATCCACATCTTATTGGAGCCCATTGCTACCAATTTAAAAAATAAAAATTATATATAGAATTTCTCATTTTGGCAGCAAACTCCAGTTTCTTCCACAATGCCATATAATGTTCCAACTTTTTTTCTCCTTTCAGCAATCCTTTTATAAAAGCTTTTCTAAATTAACTCACTTTTCTGTGCACTATCTTTCCTCAACTCCCTTACAGTAAGGTGTGTTTTCATCATGAGAAAAATCTAATCTGTCTCATACCAAATGCTTTCAGTTTGAAAAATAAAATAGCCCTTTTTGGTAGCAAAATCAACCTTTATTTACATACATTATTATTAAATACATTAAGGAATAGACTTGCATCACCAATATCTAACAACTGATTTTTTATAATCCTAGCAGATAATGAGAGAAGAGATTCTCTTTAATTCTAGATTTAACCAATGGATTACATTTGGTTTGCTTTGTATATAAGGCTTCAAAACTAGAAGTGAAGTACCATCCAACAGGGATCAATTGTCACTATGGCTATGTCTACACTTGTGTATTTAAGTCGACTTAGTGTGTCTACACTGAAAATTAAAGTCGACTTAGGGGGGAACTTACAAAGTCGACCTAGAGCATCCACACTGGATGCTCGAGGTCGACTTTGTGGGGTTAGGGGGACCTAGGGCAGGTCCATGGGGGAGGGGGGCACCCCTTGCCCAATGCCAGGGGGCTCAGCCTTTGCCCCATTGTACCTAGGTACAATGGGGCAAAGGGGGACAGGGACCCTGGCAGGGCATAGGGGCAGAGTGGGCAGGGTTCTGCCCTGCCCTGTGGGGGGGCATGCCAGGATCCCCTTGTGCCCCCCCACCCCCCGGCAGGGAGGGCATTGGTGTGGCCCTGGGGTAGCCCTAAGTCGACTTAGGGCTACCCCACATTTACACTGGCTTAAGTTGACTCTAGGGAGTCGACTTAAGCCTTAGGTCTACTAGAAAGGAGGTTTAATAAAGTCAACTTAATTTTAATTAAGTCGACTTTATTCTCCTTAAGTCGACTTAAGCAAAGTGTAGTGTAGACGTAGCCTATCAGATTTAAGAGCCACTGGGGTGTGTAGCAATTTGGTGGTCACTGTGAGCTGAACAGCACCAGGAAGACAACCAGAAGGGCAGCAGCTCTGGAGCAGCGGTCCAGAGGTGAGGTGGCCTGGAGGGACAGTGGCTGGGACTCCGGAGTGGCAGGCCAGAGGTAGCTGGGGCTGGAGCAGCAGTCTGAGGGCCGAGAGCCGGGAGCAGACGGTGACTGGAGTCCAGACTGGTGAGAGGTGGCATGACTGGGGGCTGCTGGGAAGTGGCCCAGGGAGTTGATGCTCAATGAAGTGAAGAGATTGGTGGGAGGCGGAGCCTCAGAGGAGGTGCCTAGAGTCCCTGGGCCGGGGCCTGAAGTAGAGGGCAGGCCCAAGTCCCTCCCCGCTCCCCTGGCATACCAGGAGTGGCGCGGGTAGGAGGAGGGGCACCAGCTCGCTGGCCCCTAGACTGTTTTTAAACTGTGGGCTGGAACAGAGCAGGCTGGACTGTGATGGCAGGGAGGCAGTGAATGGACTAGGCCTGGCCACTGCCACAAAGTGGGCCAGGGAACCTAGTTGTACCCCAGAAGGGGTGGACTTCAGACTTGGCCAGAAGGCTAAGTTCCCAGAAGAGGACGCAGGACCAGAGTCTGGCATGGAAAGGCAGAGTACAGACTGCCAGCAGGGGGACCACTTGACCTAAATTCCCCACTGATACCACCAGGAGGTGCCCTGCTAGTGAGTCTGGTGCTGGACACTGCTACAGGGGGCAAGTTAGAAAAATAAAGCCAACTTGAAATAGGAATTGCAACATATTCAGTCACACTTCCCCTTTTACGAGGTATAAAAGAAGTGATCCACCAAAGCCATCACCACCCCATTGGGTTAATAGTTATGATAAGTTCTCCTAACACTTTTCTCTTCAACCTTTTGATTGATTATCTTTAACTCCTGTGTATTAAAATCTAGGGCTCAATCAGATGGGGGCACCTCTAGCACAGGGTAAAGTCCATCAGAAAATTTGGAAGAGTTCCTATCCTATCCTTTCTTTTAAGATGTTCCCTGCCCCCCCCCCCCCAGGTTGCAATAGTTCATGTAATCCTTCTATGACAGGCTGCTCCCAAATCCGGTCTGGTGTGCTGCTTATGACACCTCGAACCCCACTCCTGAACCCCAATTCACCCCACTCTGCTGGGTGACCACTCACTCCTGAGTCAGTCCACACCAGCCACCAGTGTGTAATTGGTCCCAGGCAGTGGATGTAAGTCCACTAGCCACACAGGTGTTGGTCCCCAAGTGAGCACACCCAGCCCCAGACACTACACCGGGAGCCATTGCCTTACAGATATTGGGATCCACTCCCAATCACCTTAGTCTCATGTCCAGCCACTTAACAAAGAAGTGGATTATGCCCAGCCTCCCACATCCACACCCTCTAAAGACCACACGACTTTAGATAAAACAAATATTAGTTTATTGATCAGAGTATGATTTCAAGTGAGAAGATGGCCAATCAAGGCAGAAACATATTATAAATGAGTCAGGAATGACCACTATCAAATAAAAGATATAAATCACATACTAATCTAACATCTCTACCTAAACTGACCTCTTAGTCCAAGATTATGCGCAAGGTGTTCAGCTGTTCGATGTTTTACAGCCATTCTCTGCCTATTCCAAGGCAGGGCCCTGATATTGCTTGCAAGAAGCCAGAGCCTGCAGCTTCTCTCTCCCAAATAGTGTCTGTGTCCTTATTTTTACAAACTGCTGACAGCCCCTCCCCCTCTGCCCTGTTGCATGATTCTCTTTACTTTTACCTGAGCCAGGGAGGGCATTAGCATCCCTTTGACATGTAAATCTCCAGCCACTGTGCTAGAGATAGTCCTGAGAGTCTGAACCCTGTCATGCTTCACATCTACACACACATGTTGCTGTAGGGAACATGGCATTACAGCGATTTTGTAGAATATATTATGAGCATTCACAAAGGAACCTGGTATATCCTATTTGGCATCACATCACACAATTACATTACAAAACTGAACAGAAAAGTTACACAGATCATACCCTGGGGTGCATGGATTTGCATCCTGTCACACCTTCCCAGACCGCTCCTTTTTAACTTCATCTATCCATCACCTCTGAAACTAAAGATCTTGTACTCAGCTTAACCACTGACCAGTTGAATGCCACCAACAGAAACTTATAGACCTCAAAGATTTTTTTTAAAAAAACTTTTAAAATTTGATCTCTAGGTAAAGTGTATATTACTACTTGTTCAAGTAGTATATATATCTGACACCATAAGTGAGCCAGAATCTTTACCCCTCCCTTAGGTATCTTTTTGGACACACACACACACACACACACACACACACACACACACACACACACACA
>ML685836.1:1976102-1991713 GCA_007922175.1 Pelusios castaneus
ACACACACACACACACACACACACACACACACACACACACACACACAGAGTCTTCTTAGGGTTGTCTATTCCAAGAGTGGTACGGCATTTATCTGAGCTAGAATGACTATCTGGAACCATGAGCACTGGCTCATAGCACACGTACCTCGAAGAGTGTTAGCCAGTTTTAAAAGCTATTAGCCATAGTTCCAACCTCAGAGCCTCTTCACTGACTGTATACAGAAGTGGGCTCAAAACCACTATTTGACTTTGACACTACTGATGGCACATGATCAGTTAAACAATTTTCTTTAGAGTCTTTAAACACTTGCCATGTCTGCCATAACCCTCCCACCTCCCAGCATGGCATTTAGAATCAAAGGAAGAGAGTAGTTAAGAAGTACTTATCTCAGATTTCAGAAATGTCTGTAAACATTTTACCAATAAGCCTTCCAACTTGATGCACTGTTCACAAGCAGGGGGAGTATCAGAGAAAGAACTAGTAGAAGAGTTGGTATTTGATTCTGTATCTATGTTAAGATATTTAACAGTCTCAGATGAGATTTCCAAGGAGAGTTCAGAGAGCCAGCCAAATCATTTTCCTGAGAAATCTGAACTAGTCTTGGTTCCTACAGCAACCTCAAGAATCCAACTTTGTACAAGAGTTGGGACAAAATCCCAAAGGGCTCAGACCAGAAGTAAGATGATCAAACTCCATTTCCTTAAAAGACTGGGCTCTGGTCTACACTGACTGTGATTTTTGGCAGCAGTCGAAAGGAAATGCACAAGTTATTTTAAGTAATTTGGGTATCTCCCTTTGACTTCTTAACACCTATTCACCGTAGTGTCTTCAGTGTGCTGAGTCCATGGGAAATGGCCTCCCATTGACTCAAAGCTACTCTTTTTCAAGGGGTGGTTTTACCTGGTCGACTTTCTGATTGAGTTGAGTGGGTCTCCATTGATGGAGGCGAATTAGCCATTGTAAGTGTAGACCTGCCCGCAGCACCCAATTTCCCACAAATCTATTCCATTAAGAAGATGTCCGTAAAATCCATAATTAGGATTTGTCTCAATATGCTCTAGGTTTCACCTTAGCATTTTATAATTTTTAAAAGAGTTGAGTTTATGAAGTACTTGGAGACACTGAACACACAAAAGTTGTGTTTTACCTATGTTATAGACTTGTACATAGGAAGCATTTAAAGATTAAGGGAACTGCAACCTGTCCCTAGAAATGTCATAAAATAATCTAGGTATGCAGGAAATACTTTCCTAGATTGCAAAAATGTGCATACACAGATTATCTAATTTCTTCATTCATTTTCTGCCAGTTATATCCTTTGAAGACACAGTGGACATTTGTTTTCTGTTCAGATTACAATTGCACATATGATTAGTCAAACAAAATGACTTGCCCATATGTTCAGTATGTAACTCACTCTGGTTCTCCTTTTTGTAAAGCCCAACACTGGGATTTCGTGTACAATTGATCATATGAAGACAATTTGATGTCAGTAAAGGAAATGATAAGATTTCCTATTATGGGTTGGAAAATGGGGATGTAAATGGAGTGGATCAGTGAAAACTTGAGAGGGGAAGTTTTGTCTAGTTCTGACACAGTAAGACACGTATTCCTAAAGCAACAGTAAAAGAGGAACAGTATGTCAGAGGGACTCAATCAGACTAAATACGAAACAAAAGGCTGAAGGCAGAGAGACAGGTCATCAAATGAAAATGCAGACACTGTGAATGTTCCTATATTCACTGTGAAATTAATTAATATTTTGTCCTTAATGGTGTGACTCCCGCAACAGAACTTTTAAAGAGATCAGTTTTTCCTTTTCCCTCTGGTAGGAGTGTCCTGATTAGTCTTGAGAATTTAGAGCATTTCAATAATTTATTTTAGTTCATAGTAGATGGGGTAACACTAGAAACCAAACTCTGATCTCAAGACGTGATTTTTCTTCATTTCAAGATTGTCCAGGTCTGAAAATAAACACACACTAATAGCAAGCTATGTGAATTTATGCAGGTCCAGCAAGCTATGTGAATTTATGCAGGTCCCTATAGATATAGGGAAGGCAATTTCCATAATTTGTATACCGTGCCTAAGTTAGCTTTTAAACTGATTTTGTGTGAACTGTTTTCAGGCCAATTCCAAATAAGTTCATGAATGTTTCTGAATCAGAGCTAGTTTGAAAGCATTTGCTGCTTCTGAAATTCATTCAAACTCAAGTCTTGTGTTAACCATATATTAGCCCTTATTCAAATCTTAGTGCAAAGGCACATGAAAGGCTCAGGTTCAATGCAGTCCCGCCTATTAACAAGGGGCCAAAAGAGATTCTTGTACAATTTGTTGGTTTAACAGAAGTAGAACTACAGGTAGCAGCCAGAATAGAAAAGATATTTATCCCATGTGACTTTTCCTGGTTAACAGTTAAAACTCTAAATTCACTGGCAATCAAGCTTCGACACACTTTTAGCTATTCACTAACAGCAAAAAAAGTTTGCAAAAAAGCTTCACTGACAGTTTGAGGACAGGGTTCTAACAGTCCATAAGAACTGGGCAGGACTTGGGGGGCACCCTAGTAGGCCTCCCTGTTTCCTGTTGTGGAAGCCATTTAGCAACTCACCAGAGCAAGAGCATACCTCGGTAGCTAGGTCTTGCATATTTGTACAGAGTTACTCTGTATATACGAGCCCTGCAATGCCACTGTGGTTTCCCTGTATTCTGAACATTGTTCAGAGACCAAGGACACAACTGGCCAAGCGAATGGTACCCTAATTCTGGAAGACAGTGAAACAGATTGACTGCAAAGACCTAATGAATGTGAAACTAAAACCATATTCTGCATTCCTGGGACTGCAAGTAACCCACTGATATAGACTAGGTCTACCCCATGAGCTAAGGGTGCAACTCCCCTGCTTGTGTACATATACTCATGCTACCTTCTACTGAGCTAGCGCAAAGTATAAATAACAGTGTAGCCAGAATGGCATTGGCGGCAGCAGAGGCATGGCTGAGTCAAGTAGAAACTCACCAGTTTCTGGCCAGAATATACTCAACTCTGCTCACCCATGCCTCTGCTGCTGCTACCAATTCTGCATATTTACCCTAGCTCAGTCAATATAAATAGCAGTGTAAGAGGTAGGAGAAGTAAGAGAGAGAAAGCAAGCAAGCCCTAGCTCAGAGTGTAGCTATAGCAAGATAAAAGTTTCAAAATGTTTTACTTTTTTTGCAGAGATGACCTATGCCTGTCAATAGTGGGGAGGGGGATCAGTGTGAAGGCAGCCAGCTTCAGTAGTGTTACTGAGCATGCTCAGTCCATGTGACCCTACATTCCTTCCCTGAGTCACCTCTTTGGAGAAAGTGGACTTGTTAAATAGTTCAGTTGAGCCCTGGGACACCTATATGTAGAGACTGGAACAGGATGTAATAGTTAATGACAGTGATGAGGAAAAGGTAGTTGTTTTTAATTGAGTGTAATAGGATTTAAAATCTATAACTGGCTGTCCAGCCCAATGCCTCCTGTTAGACCAGCAGACAAAACATTTGCCAAGATTATAGAAGTTAAAAATAAACAGAAACCTCACTATTCCTCAAAGCAGGGCCAGCCCAAGGGTTTTTGGCACCCTAGGCAAGCTATGACTTTGGCACACACACCCCCATTTTATAAGAGATAATATATTAATATATTTTTCAAATAAATAGATTTTTAAAAATTCAATTCTGTCTAATTTGGCACCCCTCAAAGCCTGGCACCCTAGGCGACTGCCTAGTTAACCTATATGGTTGGGCCAGCCCTGCCTCAAAGCCTGTAGTGATTGCAGAACACGTCTGCTTTTAGAGACCAAAAAAGATAAATAAGTAAATTAAACTCCTGAATATATGGCTGCACTAAGGAAATTTACAAAGCACTACCAGTTTGGAGAGAGTTAAAGGACATATTGCGAGACCAGCTAGTGTGGAGTTCAAAATGAAGTAATTCAAAAAACATTTATTGACTAAGCCTGATTAAACCCTAAAATATGTATTGGAAAAATGCTTTTTTTCAAAAGAGGCAACTACTAAGGATGCCAGAGAATTGCAAAAGCATCTTCAAAAGCCTGCAGCAAATAAACAGAGTCAAGCAGATAGCACAACATGGAGGAAACTCACAGACAGTGGTAAAGAGTTACACAATGTTAGCTGTTCTTGGTTCAGAGACAAACCCTATAGAAATGGAAAGAAATTGGGGCTGCACCCAGAATACATATGGGTCAGTGCAAAAAAGCACAGCCATCATCTTGCAAGGACAACACCAGACAATTTCATTGTCATCCATATGCAGCTGAAAACAAGGGGTCCATAGAGAATACTGTACTACCATCTCTGCAGTTGCAGAATTTGGAAGACAACAAATTATCTGGATTCTTTCACAAACTGAAGGAACAAGAACTAAAATGGAGCTTGATACAGGATCTGCTGTTTCCTAGCCAAATTGTCAGAGACTACTTAAAAGGAAAATATTGCAGAAACCCCTAGCACATCTCAAAACACATACAGGGGAAATTCTGACTCCTTAGGCAACATTACAATGAAAGGGACTGTTAGAGGCTAAACTTACCACCACAGCATCTCAGTACAAAGGTCCTGACTTCTTCACCTTTGTGAAAATTCAGCCCTCCAGCCAAGAAGCATCTAGTTCAGATAAAAAGTTCAGTTTAAAAGAAAAAAGTTAAAACTGACATCTAAAGTGTCTCAATAAATCAGCCCTTTTTCTGCAATCTGTCTTCATTCTCCTTTCTGGGCTATATTAGAGTTTTCTTATTTCTCATACTAAACAGTAACCCTTCAGCCTAGGTCTTCTTGAGCAATTTGTTCTCCTGCAACCTCTCTGTGATTTTTTTTAGTAGATTTTCTGAGATTCAGGTGTCCATTAAGTAAGTACCTGATACCTCTTAGTCCAGCCCCCTCTGGCTGAGAAACAATGAATTAATTATAGTACAGCTGTATTAATGCAGATAACTGACTTTTAACCCTTTCTAGTCCATAATCGGTTTCATCCCAGTACAGTGACAAATCACTGTATACAGCATATGCTAAACTTCTATGCTATACAGCAAATGGGTTATGCATTACTTAGAGAATGTTGAAAACAGATTCAGCTGACTGATAAAAACTAAAGTATCTGTAGCCTTAAACAATTATGAACTCCAACACAAACCAAAAAGTAGCCACACTTTTGGAGAGAACAACTGATGTCTGCCAGAATGGTATCAGAACCTTAAATATATGAAAGAAAAAATTATGCTTGAAGAGAGAACAATTCCTAAATTTTGCAAAGTTCAATCAGTACTTTTTGTGATACAGCCAAAGGTAAAGGCAGAATTTCAGCAATTATAGGATTCTGGACTTATATCAAGTTTATCTGGAGCAAATGGAGCACCCCTATATGGTCTGTGATAAAAAATAATGGAACTATCTGTATGTGTGGTGATTTCAAGGTTTCCATTAACCCAGTATTACATGCAGATCCATATCTAGTTTAGTGTTTGGAATAGCATCCACAACTATTATTTAGTAGCGAATCATGGATCAAGTAATAAAGAACATTTCAGGTACATTGTGTGACTTGGACAATACACTCATCAGGGAACTAGTGGTGACCACCACCTTGAAAACATATGAAAGGTCTTTGAAAGATTATCTGAGTGTGAGTTTAGAGCAAAGAAATAAAAATCTGAACTTATCAAAGATTCAATTGCCTATTGTAACTACACTATTGACAAACAAGATTTGTATATATCTTAAGAGAAAGTTGAAATTATCCTTGTGACAATCCAGTCACAAAATATATCACACTTATACTATTCTCTGGAGACGTTCAATTAATACCCTAAATTCCAACCTAATTTAGCCAGAGTTTCCAGCCACTCAATGGATTATTACACAATGAAGAGAAATGGTCTTGGTCCACAAAGGGTATAAAGACTCTTGATGAAGTCAAGAAGCTCATATCAGCCAAAAGTATTCTTACACACAGTGTATCTTTGCCTCTGAAGTTAGCCTTTGATACATTCACATATGGAATAGAAACAGTAATTTCATGAGATGGAAGATTCTACTGAAAGACCTTTGCTTCTAGATCTCTTATGTTAGTAGAACATAACTAAACCTAAAGTGAAAGAGAAGCACTGTCTAGGAGTTAAAAACTTCCACTGATATCTTTCTGTGAGAAATTATGTACTCTGGTTACAGATCATCAACTACTAATTTCAATTTTTAACCAAAATAAGTAGTACCAGAAAGGGTGACAGAGCTGGACAGTATTCATGTGCACTTAATGTTATCATATTAAGTTCTAAAGTTCCAGCTGACATGTGAAAGCAGGTTGCTTGTCACACCTGATACTGGAAGCAGTAGGAAAGCTATTGAAGTGGTCCTAGAAATAGTTGATATGTTTTATATGGCGTAAATTGAGTCCTTGCCATTGTCAAGTGTGGTGGCAGACTGCAAAACTAAAAATGATCCTGTGTCAGTTGAAGTGATGTTATGATGAGTGGATGGACTCATGCATGCAAACTGTGTCCCAGCTGTGACAGGCTGCTCCCCAAATCTGCCCCATATGCTGCTGTGACCTCCCCAACCTCCACTCCTGAACCCTGCTTTGCCAGGTGACCACACCAGCCTCCTGTGTGTAATCAGTCCCAGGCAGTGGGTATGCACACACTAGACACTTATGGGGCAGACCCAATGGCTATGTCTACACTTGTTAATTTAGGTCGACATTAGCTAAGTCAACTTAACAAAGTCGACTTTAAGTTGACTTTGTTAAGTCGACTTAGCATGTCCACACTTAAATTTTAAGTCAACTTAGGGGGGAACTTACAAAGTCAACCTAGACCGTCCACACTGGATACCTAGGTTGACTTCTAGGGGCTAGGTGGACCTGGGAAAGGTTCACGGTGGCAGGGGGGCACCCCTTGCCAAGTGCCAGGGGGCTCAGTCTTTGCCCCATTGTATCTGGGTACAATGGGGCAAAGGGGGACAGGGACCCTGGCAGGGCATAGGGGCAGGGTGGGCAGGGCTCTGCCCTGCTCTGTGGGGGGGCTTTCCAGGCTCCCCCTGTGCCACCCCTCTGGCAGGGAGGGCAGTGGGGTAGTCCTGAAGAGCCCTAAGTCGACTTAGAGTCGACTTAGGGCTACTCTGCGTCCGCACTGGGTTAAGTTGACTTTAGAAAGTCGACTTAAGCCTAAAGTCGACTTTAAACTAGGTTTAACAAAGTCGACTTAAGCAGCTTGCTTAAGTCGCCTTAAGAAAAGTGTAGTGTAGACGCAGAGTAAATTAAGTCGACTTAAGCAAGCTTAAGTCGACTTAATTTACAAATGTAGATGCACCCCAACTGAGCACCCTTCAGTCCCCCTTCCTCCTGGGCTGTGGTGACTTCCTTACTTCTCTCTGAGTCAGGAAGGGCAATTTGCATCGCCTTTGTCATGTAACTCTCCAGCCTCTGTGCTGTTTAAGTGCTGCTGGAAGAGAGTTCTGAGTGTTCCCCTCCCCCCAAGTGATGTAATCTGCTTTATATGGGCACACATACATGATGCTGCAGGAAATATGATACCATAGTAATCATGGAGAATATGTTATGAACATTCATGAAGGAACCTTTCCTACACCTAAACTATATAATCATTCCCAGCAAATTACTACCTTTCTATTGATACCAAACATGACATAGTTCCTATGGATTATAGTATTTATGAGATATGAATAGAAATTAATATCATAAATGGTTCCCTAAATCTGGACAGCATCACACCCTGCCCACATGCCCTGCCAGGGTCCCTGTCCTCCTTTGCCCCATTGCACACAAGGGGTGCCCCCCCTGCCACCGTGGATCTGCCCAAGGTCCCCCTAGCTCAGCAGGGAGGGCATTGGTGTAGTCCTGGGGTAGCCCTAAGTCGACTCAGAGCTACCTCACGTCTACACTGGCTTAATTCGACTTTAAAAAGTCGAATTAAGCCTTAAGTCTAATTAAATCTAGGTTTAATAAAGTCGACTTAATTTTCATTAAGTCGACTTTATTTTCCTTAAGTCGACTTAAGAAAACTGTAGTGTAGACGCAGGGTAAATTAAGTCGACTTAAGCAAGCTTAAGTCGACTTAATTTACCAGTGTAGATGCAGCCTCATAGCCTTACAGCTAAGGATCTTAATCAACTAGACAAGGCTTAGTGAGTGAATTAGAACTCTTAGCATCCATAGGAAGAAGGGGGTTATAAATATTGTTGATTTGTAGGGTAGTAAATTTGAGATAGGAGATGCTAGGGACCTCAGGACACACAAAAAGACTTTGGGCAAGCCCTGGAAAAAACCTGAGATGTGATGCCAAGTCTCTGGTATAATCACTATACCATGCTTCTTTTCTGCATGCCTAAGACATTTTATGTGGAGGAGAGAAGGGATATCAGGCAATGTACTCTCAAGGCTCACAGTCATTCTTGAAGTTTTATAGAGCTGAAAAGTAGTCACCTTACTGTCTTGTAGACTAATGTCCTCTAAGGCACATCTTGGTTGAAAATTTTCCCTAATTAGCATTTGAAGCTATACTCCCAAAACCACATGCAGATCAAATTATAAATGAATATATAGGGCTTTCTTTTCACACAATGGTTAGGGGATTAATATAAATGATCACAAATATTTACTCATGGAAAAGCAGCAAAATGTGATACCCAGAAACTCTGGTTTGATTGGGGAAAAGTTGAGTGAGTATTATTATTTTATTGCTTTTGCTCAATTAGTTTGGAAAATATTTTAGAAAGCTGTGAATAATGAACACAATATGCTATCAGTTGCTGGAAGAGAATAAAACGCTATAAGACTTATTCCTCCCGTAAGACCATTAAAAGGCAAATCACAGAAATGTGCAAAATCTTGGACCATAGAAACCATAACACCATGGAATGTATTGTATCAATAATTGTGGAGTTTATAGTAATGTTTAAAATAGCTGTGATAAACAGTAAACTGGACACATTGATATTTAATAATGAAGATTCTTTACTGCCATAATTTTATATGATCTTTATTGTCCATAACTTTTCTCTGATATTTTGTAATGAAAACAGCTCCTTTCTTCCTCCCAGAACACACATCTTTTATTTACTATAGTGCTACTGGGACAAATTTCAATTACTAGAAAATTTAGGAGCCACAGATTTTGAAGAATAGTTTACAAATTAAGCTGTTTATTGGGTAGAAGTGATGGAATATTTTGTTTTAACTTGCTCCCATCTCTAGGAAGTCCCTTTAAGGTAGGGCTGATGAGAAGGTAAGAAGAGGAATTACAGAGGCACATAAAAGCTCATTTATGTACACTTTAGCTTTTCCCATAAAATAAGAATAAGGGAGAACTTGATGACAAGGCCAATAAATTTGAAACAAATGAAAATGATTTTTCAGTGCAGGCTTCAGCTGAGGTAACTTTTAGGACCCATTATCACATAATATTATTGAGGCCAAAAGCTTAATACATTTTTTTTACCCTTATTGGAAATTTATGTGAACAGTTTTAGCATATGTAGAGGTTCCCTACTAAGATAAAATGAAAAGGGATACTAATCATCAAGATCCAGAAGAGAATCTAATTGGCATCTGGAAGCTGGAAGAAATTTCTGAGGCTGGTACTCATACCATCAATAATTTCAGTTCATTAGAGGGGAGTTTTGTGCTTTCCTCTAAAGCATCCACCCTTCACCAGTTTTGTAGATAGGAGCTAAAATAAACTATTGAACTGTGATATCATGGCAATTTCTATCTTCCTGGTTCTCCTGCCTCCCCCATCATATCTTTCCTTTTTCCCCCCTACTTCTTCACATTGTTCTTTCTTAGGCTTGTATTGGGGGGTAAAAGAACTACCGTCTGAACTACACACTTCTTCACATTAATACGGGCGCTCAGTTAGCAATATCAGTTCATTTACCTATGAAGAAATTAGTTCAGTAGTGGTAGCTAGTTTTGAGTGACAGTTCTCTAATTTCCACTGGACTGAATCATACAGTGTGAAGAGAGGACAAAGTGAAATAGGCCCATATCCTCGTCATTTCTCATATGGAGTACAGCAGGCAAATCCATGTGGTGAAGTTTCATCTAGGCATACTGGGAGTCAGTGAGTATTCTTTACAGCTGATTTTGTTCACACACTATTTTCTTGCCACTGTTCCTCCTGACTTACATTGCTAGGAGAGGAGAATCAGACCCCTTTGCGTACAGTTTTGTGAGATGCTAGATCTTATGGTAGTGTTGTAATATAGCACAGACTTGTTATCTGGATTATACTGATCAGACAGAGGGTCTGACGCTCTCTCGTTGACATAGCACTTTCTAGACAGGGGGTTTAGGTAAGTGTGGTGGGATGCTCAGCCCACAGCAGAGTGGAAAGGGTTAATGGAGGCCTCATGGGCCGCCAAAAGGAGTAGTGGAGGTGAATCCTCCAACCAGTCCAAAGAGGTTGCTCAGAAAGCAATTAATTGGAGAAAGGCTGTACGAAGCAGCCAATTTGAGCCCAGCAAGCTAGTACAAACATTACTGCGGGGCACAGCAGGGTCAGTGGCTATAGGGAGGCCAGGGAATGAGAACTGCATTTCTAACAGCCTGCAAGAGTAGCACCTTGGACAGGGCAGTTGCTGGCAGGGACAGGGGAGTGAAAGGGACTCCTGGCTGACTGCTGGGACTTGCTGCTGAAAGCTCTGAGGAAAGGGCAAAGTAGGTGCTGGGGCAATAGGGAAGTGGCCCAGGGAGCTGAAGCGGCATTGAGATGAAGTTAAAGAGACATAACAGGAGCTGCTTCATAGAATCATAGAATAATAGGGATGGAAGGGACCTCATGAGGTCATCTGGTCCAACACCCTGCTAAAAAGCAGGACCACTCCCCCTAAATCACCCCAGCCAGGGTTTTGTCTAACCAGGCCTTAAATATCTCCAAAGAAGGAGATTCTACCACGTCCCTAGGTAGCCCATTCCAATGCTTCACCACCCTCCTCGTGAGAGAGTTTTTCCTAATATCCAACCTCGACCTCCCCAGCTGTAGTTTGAAACCATTGCTCCTTGTTCTGTCCTCTGTTACCATCGAGAACAGACGAGTACCCCTTGAAGTAGTTGAAGGTTGCTATCAAATCTCCTACAGGGTATCTGAGTTGGGACCTGGAGTAGTAGTCAGGTGGGCCTTGGTCCCCCCTCATTTGTTCCGAAGGAAGTGGCTTGACTATTGTACAGTGGTATCCACTTCCAGAAGAGAGAAATATGGACAGTGACATGGCTGAAGGCCTGAGTCATGAAGAGGATACTGCTGGACTTCAACTGAGGTGGGTCTGCGGGTGGAGAAGCGGATGGGAGAGGCACCACTTGGAGAGGGTGCACTGGCTGGCAAAGCTAATCACTGCAACATCCAGCAGGAGGCAGGTGAATTTGTCACACTCAGTATCCCTACATCAATCTGGGGTATGGATTTTTCACAGACCTCAGGTACATAGTTATACTGCTATAGGTCTGTAGCGTAGACTCAGATTTGAAAACAGACACAAAAATCTATAATTAAACATTTAGATCGTAATTTCTAAAACCATGGATGAGGGTTTAGTCAGAGGCTTGTTGTTCTCACTAATGCAAATTAAATGACCAAAGCTCCTGGGCTCCATTTTGAAAATTTAGCTGTGAGAGTCAGACCAGATCAGAAAACTTAACAAAATTCAGAGTTAAGCTTAATTTCAACCTAATTAACCCTATTTTGCCCAGATTCAGTACTGAAGCAGGAACTGGATGATCAAACCATCCAGTTGAGCAAAGGACAGTTGGGCTAACCTCCAAATGTCTGAAAATATATTGATCTGGAAACTACGTGAAAAACTTCACAAGAAGAAACCACCTTGTGAGATCTACTTCATCCTGATTTTGGCTGTTATGGAACCATTCCCATAACAGCTTTTATCATCACACTGTTATACTTCTTGCCCCAAATGAATCCCAGAAGTACAAGAAAACACTTGTGTTTTGAAAGTAACCAAACTTTATGAATCTCAATAGATACAGGGCATTTTTCCATTACCTGTAATTCTATCCTAGGTGTGGGTGACTGTTCAAGGTAAGGTATTTTATCTTAATGGGTCTGCACAGCTCCCTACAATCTTAATATAGATCTACGTGTCTGGCATTAATTTTCTATGTGAGCATTAAAAAAAAAACCCCAAATCCTCTTTTGATAGATAAATTGGCATTGTTCCAGGAATACTTAAATCTGAAGATGTACAAGGAGGTGGAAGAGATGACTGAATCAACCTACCCCCATTTTTGCCATTATTTAGAGGCTAGATTCTGATACCCTTACTCATGTTGAATGTCATCTCACTGTACAAAGAGTTGCTGTCATGGAGTTGCTGGCTCCTTAAAGGAGAGTCTTGGATCCAGTCTATTTGGCTATGTCTATACTTAGAAATTTAGGTCGACTTTACCAAGTCGACTTTACTAAGTCGACTTAGAGAGTCCACACAGGACTCTTTAAGTCGACTTAAAGCTGGCCTTATTAAGTAGACTTAGAGAATCAACACTAGACTTGCTAAGTTGACTGGTTAGGTCCAGGGGGAGGCGAGGCTCTGGCTCCCCAGGCAAGGGGGACTTGCCCTGGGGAGACCCAGCCCTGCATGGGGCTGGCTCTCCCAGAGACAGCAAGCCCCGGAGCAGTCTGGGGGAGAAGGGAGCGCGGAGCTCGCTTCTGGCCCGGACCACTCGGCTCTTTTCTGGCTGGGACCACTCAGGTCCCAGCCAGAAGGGAGCCCCGCACTCCCTTCTAGCTGGGACCAAGTGGTTCTGGCCAGAAGAGAGCGCTGGGCTCCCTTCTCTCCAGGACCTGAGCTGTCCAGGCCAGAAGGGAGCATGAGGCTCCCTCCTCTCCGGGACCTGAGCGGTCCAGGCCAGAAAGGAGCCTTGCGGCTCCTTTCTGGCTGGGACCGCACTCCAGCTGATAGGGATCCCCTAGGGGTTGGAGAGCGGTCCCGGGCAGAAAGGAGCCCTGCGCTCCCTTCTGGCTGGGACCACTCGGGTCCTGGGCAGAAAGGAGCCGCGGGGCTCCCTTTAGCCAAGACCACTGGGGTCCCGGCCAGAAGGGAGCCCCACGGTCCCTTCTCCCTGAGACCTGAGCGGTCCCGGGGAGAAGGGAGCCGGGACGAGCCACTAGCGGCTTGTCCTGGGGAAAGCCAGTCCCATGCTGGTGGCTTCCTGGGGAGAAGAGAGCAGGGGCTCCCTTTTTCCCCTGCCCTAGGTCGACTTACTTTGTAAGTCAACTTATGGCGTCCACACTGGCTAAGTCAACTTAAGAAATTGACTTAAGCCTTAAGTCAAGTTAAATCTAGGTCTAATTAAGTCGATTTAAGTTTTCCTAGACAAGTCATTTACCTGCTCAGAGCAAAATTCAGACCTGGAATTGAACTAGCATAAAGCAACGCTAACTTTGTTCCTCTTTGCCCCTTTATAAACTACTGCTATTCATTTATTGCCTGACTCACCGGGATATCATAGGACTTGATTCATTAATGAGTTTTGAGATCCTCAAATGAAAGGAACTGTGGAAGTGCAGAATACTCCCATCACCTGTGTGGCATAGATAATGGGATGTGCAATCAATCCAAACCTTCTTGGAAAACCTTGACCAAAATTATTGATATTTAAAATAGATCATAAACTTGCATTATTTTCCAATTATTTCTCTTTTTTTATTTTCCAGTCTCTGGCTAGGATAGGAAATTTAGGTGTAATAATATTAAAAGAAAGGCAGTATTTGGTATGTTCTCAGCTCAGCCAGAGGGTATAGAATAACTTGTAACAAACACGCAAACAAAAACTGTTCTTTTGACATTTCCAACCCAAATGCACAGATTGAAGACACTCAGATGGTTAAATTCAGACAGTCTAAACTTTGGGGGATTGAAGAAAGCTGCCTCAAACTTCCAAACCTTCTGAAATTCCTCCGTCACAAATGCAGTGCCAGCAATGGGGAGTTCTATGTTAGGCTCATCTTGACAGATGACAGACCTAGAAAGTAATGATAGCTAAAGTACAATTGATCATGACTTGATCACTTTTCTAACTTTCAAATAGAACAGAATGCAGATCTCTAAAAATATATATATATACACACACACACATACTAGATGCTTTTGAAAGGGCTGAAAGCAAGTATGATATGAGCCATGATAGAGGGGAGGAAGAATTTAATCTCAAAAGTGTAAAAGATAACTTGAAATTACTTAAGAATAATTTCCTAGATGCCCAAAATGCCACAATCAAGCAAGAAGATTGTATCAGTTAAAAAGCTGACCTTGTTTAGAGGAGAAGTGAAGACAGCTATGGTTTTTTGTTTGTTTTTTTGTTTTTTTACAACAAAGAAAAAAAAGATCTCCTGGGTAGAGTTGGGTAGTAAACAATTGTCCTGTCATGCAAGATTTTTTTTTTTTATCCTGATTTGAGGGGGGAGGGGGGGAAGCTATCTGAAAAAAATTCACAAATCAGATATCTGAAAAAAAAAACAAAGTTCAGTTAACTGAAATACTTTGTTCTGGTGACTTCAAAATGTTTTGTTTTGATTTTGACAATTTATTTTTTCTTTACTACAAATTAACTTACCTCTAAACTAAAAGTTATTTTGAACCCAAAAGTGGAACTTTTGTTTTAAAAATGTCAAAACAAGACCTTTGGATAATTTTAAAAATTTTCATAATTTTTTTTTCAAGACAGGAAAGCTGACTCCTTTTCACAAAGTTTCCATCTTGACAAGTTGGCATTTTCTGACAAAAGAAGGTGTGACTGAGGAATTCTAAGACTGCATTCAGCTCATTTAAACGATCCTTCTGACATTACAGACTTTTTGCTAGTTGAGGGCTGGACTTTCAGCAAGTATAAATCAGTGATTTTCCATTAACTTCAGTGGAGTGATGCTGGGGTGCACCAACTCATTTGGGAGTGTATGTTTTCTAGGATATGCAATATAATGTAATGTCCTAAGAAACCATTTTCCTTCGGAGACTATTTCACTCCATGGGGTATACTATATGGTAAATTTTTAGAAATATTTGAAAAGTGCTTCAGCATTACTATTATTTGGATTTTAATTTATGCCACTTTTTTTTGTTTGTTTCATTTCCTTGCTTCATGAGTGGTTCGTGGTCTAAGTAATAAAAGTGGAAGCTATTTTGCTGGTTTTACATTGTACCTGTAATTCTTTAAATAATGCGTCACTCTGTCCCGCTTATTCAGCTTATACTGAGAGCTTCTCTCTCTCTCCATCTAGCCTTTTTCTCCAAATGATCTGACCAAATACTGGAAGGTTTTGAATCTTTTTATCTGTCTCTTCAAATGATAAATTCATCTTCTGCTACTGGTCTTTTCTATCACTCCTTCAATTTCTCCTCTCATTGGCTGCATCTACACTTGTAAATTAAGTCGACTTAAGCTTGCTTAAGTCGACTTAATTTACCCTGCGTCTACACTACAGTTTTCTTAAGTCGACTTAAGCAGCTTGCTTAAGTCGACTTAAGGAAAATAAAGTTGACTTAATGAAAATTAAGTCGACTTTATTAAACCTCCTTTTAATTCGATTTA
>ML685836.1:1992113-2137099 GCA_007922175.1 Pelusios castaneus
CTGCCAGGGTCCCTGACCCCCTTTGCCCCATTGTACTTATGTACAATGGGGCAAAGGCTGAGCCCCCTGGCAGAGGGCAAGGGGTGCTCCCTCTGCCCCCATGGACCTGCCCTAGGTCCCCCTAGCCCCTAGAAGTCAACCTAGGCATCCAGCGTGGATGCTCTAGGTTGACTTTGTAAGTTCCCCCCAAAGTCGACTTTAAGTGTAGACTCACTAAGTCGACTTCACTAAGTCTTCACTCTTACAGTCAGGCTACAACATGATGGCTACGTTTACACTTGTAATTTTAAGTCGACTTTAAGTTGACTTAGCTAAAGTCGACTTAAAATTACAAGTGTAGACATAGCCATCATGTTGTAGCCTGACTGTAAGAGTTCCTCTTGATCAGAGATAACACAATCACAACTGTGTAACAATCACAACACTGAGCCATTTTAGGTATGTCTACACTGCAATTAAAACCCTGCAGCTAGCCTGTGTCAGCTGACTCAATTTCAAGCTAAGGATTTAGGGGGACAGTCCAGGTTGCAGTCCGAGCCTGAATGCCTACATCACAGTTAAACAGCCCCTTAGCCTGTGTCTTGGGAGCCCAAGTCAGCTGACACAAGCCAGCTGTGTTTTTTTAAGTGAAGTGTAGACATACCTTTAGTTCTGTATCAGCTTTTCTGTGCCAGTTCAGATAGTAAGCCATATATCTTTTCTCCCAACAGGAGGAAACAGGAAGACACAGAACTTCTGCCAACAATACTGCAACAATATAAAAGGGTTTGCTGACTACCAGACTCCAGTTGCTCCTGAAGCTGGAAGGGATTCTGGCTCAAAATTAGGCTTTTTCAGTCTTGTCTATTTCTGTCAAGTTTACCTCATGTGATTTTACACCAAAGGCCTTTGGGACAGTAGCATGATTGCCAGTTGGTGGTCCCTGCTTTGTCTTTTTCTTCCCTTTCCCTTGATTTTAAACTGTCATCCTTACTGAATTGGTCAGTGATGCTACTGCAGGCAAAAAAAGGCAGTTTCTAGTCACCCACCACTGTACAAAAGTATAGTTTCTAATCATTGACTTTACAAAAGTCACCTACTGTACAAAAGTTTCTAGTCACCCACTGTATTAAAACTACAGTTTCTAGTCACCTACTGTTGCCCTTGCATTGAAGGAGTAGCAGCGCTGAAGGAGTTCAGTGAGATAAGTCCCATAGCCAGATCTGCTCATTCCTATTCCTACCCCTTCTTTGGGCCCAATTACTAGAGCTCTTAAAAAGTCATGAGCCACTAAGAATCAGTTTTATTGCTTTTTAAAATAACCCCTCTGTATCTGATATATATATTGCTAGTTTGGGGCTATTTGGATATTGGTGGCTAGTTGAAAGACTAGTTGGGCCTCTCAGATATCAAAAATATTATGTATCTTTGTATTTGTAACTAGCATTATCTATACAGTGTAATAGCTCTATGTCTTCATTATTGTGGGGTAGACTTTAGCCCAACGCAATGTGACCGCTCAGTTAACTAAGGGGGTAGTAGAGGAGTGGACTGATCTTTGGCATATACCCATGTGACCTGATGTGATAAGGAGTGGGAGATGAGGAGATCCTGCTGACAGCTGCTCTGCCCTGCTGTTGTCTAATTCTGGAGACTCAGCCATCCAGGCAGGTCACACATAGCCCCACCCTTTGGGGTCCAACATACAAAAGTCCAGCTGCCTCTCTTTGAATCTTTCATCTGAGTCTGGACTCACCAATCATTCCAGTCCTGGTCACTGGGGCCTTGGTCCCACCATTCTCAGTGGGCCTGTAGGGGAACCCATGTCCTCCCTCTCCTTTGGGTTCTAGCATTTCCTTAAATTGACTTAAGGAAAGCTTAAGTCAACTTAATAACACCTCCTTTTAGGTCGACTTAAGCCTTAAGTTGACTCCGTAAGTCGACTTAAGGCCAGTATAAATGGGGATTAACGCTAAATCAACTTTATTTAAGTTGACTTAAAGCCAATATAATGGCTATCTCTGCTGTTAAGTTGAGTTAAAGTCGACTTAAAGTGTAGCAAATTTGTTCAGTCAACTTAACAAGGTCGATTTTAAGTCGACTTAAAGTTGACCTTGTTAAGTCAACTTAACAAAGTCGACTTAACTTTGTAAGTGTAGACATAGCCTTAGTTAGTGGTTGACACTATATTTCTTTCTCTGTTTTGCACAACACTATTTATTTTCCTTTATATATATTATATATAAAGATATTTTCTTGACAACCATTTTTGGGATGCTAAGATGCTAAAAAGTCCTAAGCTGGATGAAGTGATGAGCAGAGACACTGTCCAAAAAACTGACATCTGACAATCATGTGAGAGACTGGTAAAGACTACATAAAGCCACCAAGTCATATGGATTTGCTTGTAATGCAATAATAATAATTCACAAATTCCTTTTATAGTCTATACACTAAAACCTAAAACATCCTTCATCTAAATCCTGAAATGTACATTTTTTCCTAGCAGAACAAAACTTAAATATTTGGTAAGTGGCGCAATGTAGTGGTAAAACAATACAAATCATATTCAGCTGAAACTGTGTTTTACTCTCCTCTTGTTTCTTTTGGCTCAAATAAGAAGAAAAAATATTGGAAAAGAAAAGCCTAATGGAAGTGTGGAGGGGGGGTGATGGTGCCAGAAACAGGACGTGACCTGTCAAAGTACTGATCTCTGGAGAAAGCTGTCGGAATCTTAGCCCACTTGGCAGCTACTGTTGAAGCTTCTTACCCCAGTGTCACACTGAGCATCTTAGAGGCAAGCAGCCTGAGATTTCCTTCCATGTGCTTTACTTTACTGGCTAGGATAGGAATCCTATCAAAAAAGTATGTTTTTCCAATCATTTCCAGGTGCAACCTTTTCTTCTCTACTCTAGGGCATGTTTCTCTGCATGGTGCTTCAGTGACAAAGACTGGATGGATTCCAATTTACTTAGGTTACGATATTCATGTTTTCACACATCAGACTCCTCTAGTGAAGTTATTATAAGGACACCCATGCCATTTAAAAATGGATCGGTCAAAGTACTGGAGAATACACTGTAAAAACAATCTGAGCTTTGGATACAGAATTCAGAGCTAGCGCTAAAATCCTGTGAAGTCAATGGATGTCTTTCTGCTGACATCAGTGGGCTTTGGATAGGATCCAAAATGAACAAAGGAGTCTCCTTGCTTTTTAATTCTTATGGCTCTAGAACAATCCCCTCCTGTATATAGTGGCAGTGAAATGGTGGAGTGGGCCCTAGTACATCTCCCTTACTCTTTGAAATCTTATCCTTAATATATACTCTGTAGGCCACATTTCCTCATAGGCAGTGAATAAGATATAAGCGCTTGTCTACTATTTGCCTACTTATTTTTCCATAGATTATCTCCAGCCAATAAAGAAAAGGGGGGCAAGAGACATGTAGGCAATAATGATGTTCCTGGAGGGATACTTTTCAACTAATTTATAGCTTAGATAGCTTAGCTTAGATTTTCCTCATAGTCAAAAGTGTTTATTATTATTGTTGTTTTGTGATAAGTATCAGGGCCTCAGTGTATTAAGTACTGTACATAAATATATTTGGTTAGGAAACTGAACTGGAAATTTCATACGACTGGTCTTTTTTATGAGATTTCTTTACATCTGACTAATGATGGATGAAAATGCCACAAGAACAGCACCTATCTGTCTAGGTTTTATATGATGATCAACTTCATGGTATGTGAGTGCTCATGATAAGAAGTGCTAAATTGAAAGTAAAAGGTGAATAAACATTTTCAAGCACCAGAAGATCATGGCTATGATTCATTGTATTATGAATGAAATATCAGGTTTGTTCTTTTTAAAAATCCATAATGGTTCAGATAATCTTATTCTAACTTAATAAATACATTGGATACCCAAAATAAATGCCTAAAACACCCAGGCTAAAATGCTATTCTTTCTTCTTTGATCTACTTTAAAAAGTCCCACAGAAGAGATCATTAGTTTTGAGAATATAGTCTAAGAACATAAGAATGGTCATATAGGGCCAGATCAATTTTTTCCCCCCAATTTGGGGGATTACATATAGTATGAGCCTCAATCATGGTGTTTTTAAAAAGTTTTCTTGCAGCTTTAGGCATTTCACTCTTGTGATCATTCCTTTTCATTTTCATTTAACTAACTTCCTTCTTTTTGCGTAGCTCTCCTTTTTAAAATTAAGTGCATCTGTAAGGGGTTTCTTTAGTATTTTCCCCCTATAAGGATGTTAAATTTAATAACATTTGGGATGCTATTACCAAGCAGTTCAGCTATATTCACCTCTTGACCAGATCCTCCATTTCATTTAGGATTAAATCAAGAATTACCTTTCCCTCTGTGGGTTCCACGACTAGCAGCTCCAAAAAGCAGTCATTAAAAGTGTCTAAAAAATTTATCTCTGCATCTTAGGAGGTGACATGTTCCCAGTCAATATGGAAATATTTGAAATCTTCCATTGTTGCTGGCTTTCTGATTTTGTAGCCTTTATAATCTTCGTGAGCTTTTTACAATCACTGTTACCATCGTGGCTGTTACCTTCCTGGTTAGGTGGTTGGTACAGCAGCGTACTGTGGGTCTCTGGTGCCTGGGAGCCAATACTTGTGTTCGCTACCTCCACCCTGTTGGTGACAGCACCGGCAGTGGCAGCACCCAGCAGGGGTGTGGGGGAGAAGCTACAGGCTTATTTCCCACTCTCCTCCCCTACTGTGGGGACAGTTGGGGCAGCAAAAAGTGGGACTTACACAGGCAGATGCTCCTGGGCCACCCAGGGGTGGGGGAATGGTGCTGCCTGCCCCCCCCCAGTACACCACTGGGTTGGTAGCATATTCCTGCTATACTCTTTTTATTCAAGTATGGCATTTCTATCCCGAGAGATTTAAGATCTGAACTGCATTTGACTCTACATTTTCTTTCACAGATAGTGCCACTCGTTCACCAGTGTGACCTATTCTGTCATTCCTCTATATTTTATACCCTGATATTACCATGTCCCATTGATGATCATCATTCCATCACGTTTCTGTGTTGCCTATTACAACAATAGCCTCCTCTACAGCCTTCTTCATTTTTCACAAGAGCAATCAGGTCCTTTTTGGGTTAGGTGGCGCCTGTCCTTTCTGTACAGGCACCTTCTTTCCCAAAAGGTTCCCCACTTCTTAATAAATTTTAATCCCTGCTCCAAACACCATTATCTATTTCACGTGTTGAGACCCTGCAGTTCTGCCTGCCTCTCTGGCTCTGCACGTGGAACTGGAAGCATTTCAGAGAATGAAGTCGTGGACTTCAGTTTCTTACTTAACAGTCTAAATTTGGCCTCCGGGACCTTTCCTGTATCTTTCCTTCTGTATTTGGGACCCACATATACCACAGTCACCAGCTCCTCGTCAGCATGGCAGATAAATTTGTCAAGATGTCTCGAGTGGTCTGGAGCCTTTTTCTACCCAACAGTCAATTCACTATGCAGTTCTAATAATCGAATCCTCCATTATTATTATTTTCCCTTCCTAATAACTGGGGTACCCTCTGCTGGAAAGGTATCCTAAGTGCAAGAGAATACCATGACATCACCTTGAAGGAGGGTCCCAATTATGGGTTCATTTCATAGAATCATAGAATCATAGAATAATAGGGTTGGAAGGGACCTCACGAGGTCATCTAGTCCAACCCCCTGCTAAAAAGCAGGACCACTCGCCCTAAATTATCCCAGCCAGGGTTTTGTCTAACCGAGCCTTAAAAATCTCCAAAGATGAAGATTCTACCACCTCCCTAGATAGCCCATTCCAATGCTTCACCACCCTCCTAGTGAGAAAGTTTTTCCTAATATCCAACCTTGACCTCCCCAGCTGTAATTTGAAACCATTGCTCCTTGTTCTGTCCTCTGTTACCCTCGAGAACAGCCTAGCTCCCTCCTCTTTGGAGCAACCCTTCAAGTAGTTGAAGGTTGCTATCAAATCTCCCCTCAGTCTTCTCTTCTGTAGACTAAATAAGCCTAGTTCCTTCAGTCTCTCCTCATAAGTCATGTGCCCCAGCCCCCTAATCATTTTTGTTGCCCTCCGCTGGACTCTTTCTAATTTGTCCACATCCTTTCTGTAGTGGGGAGCCCAAAACTGGACACAGTACTCCAGATGCGGCCTGACCAGTGTCGAATAGAGGGGAATTATCACATCCCTCGATCTGCTGGCAATACTCCTACTGATGCAGCCTAATATGCCATTGGCCTTTTTCGCAACAAGGGCACACTGTTGACTCATATTCATCTTCCCATCCACCATAACTCCCAGGTCCTTTTCTACAGCGCTGCTACTTAGCTGATCGGTCCCCAGCCTGTAGCAGTGCATGGGATTTTTCCGTCCTAAGTGCAGGACTTTGCACTTGTCTTTGTTGAACCTCATGAGGTTTCTTTCAGCCCAGTGTTCCAATTTGTCCAAGTCTCTCTGGATCCTGTCCCTGCCCTCCAGAGTATCTACCATTCCCCCCAACTTGGTGTCATCCGCAAACTTACTAAGCACGCAGTCTATTCCATCATCAAGATCATTAATGAAGATGTTGAATAGAACCGGCCCCAGGACCGACCCCTGGGGCACTCCACTCATTACCGGTTGCCAACCAGACATCGAGCCATTGATTCCTACCGCTGAGCCCGTTGATCTAACCAGTTTTCGATCCACCTTACGGTCCACTCGTCCAACCCATACTTCCTTAACTTGCCAACGAGAATGCTGTGGGAAACCGTATCAAAAGCCTTGCTAAAGTCAAGGTATATCACGTCAACGGCTCTTCCCGCATCCACAAATCCAGTCATCTCATCATAGAAGGAAATCAGGTTGGTCAGGCACGATTTGCCCTTGGTGAATCCATATTGTCTGTTCCTGATCACTCTATTTTCCTCCAACTGTTTCAGGATGGATTCCTTGAGGACCTGCTCCATGATTTTCCCAGGGATTGAGGTGAGGCTGACCGGTCTGTAGTTCCCCGGATCCTCCTTTTTCCCTTTCTTAAAGATAGGTACTATATTTGCCTTTTTCCAATCCTCCGGGACCACCCCCGTTCGCCACGAGTTCTCAAAGATAATGGCCAGCGGCTCTGCAATCACTTCCCCCAACTCCCCCAGCACCCTCGGATGCAGTTCATCCGGCCCCATGGACTTGTGCACATCCAATTTCATTAAGTGTTCCCTAACCTGACTTTCCATCACCGAGGGGCACTCTTCTCTCCAGTCCGCGTTACCCCATGTAGTAGCCTGGGAGCTGGCCCGCCCTGTGAAGACTGAAGTAAAAAAAGCATTGAGTACTTCAGCCTTTTCCGCATCATCCTCCACGAGGATGCCTGCCCCATTCAGTAATGGACCTACACCACCTCTGATCCTTTTCTTGTTGCTGATATACTTATAGAACCCCTTTCTGTTATCCTTCACATCTCTTGCTAGCTGCAACTCCAATTGTCCTTTGGCCTTTCTGATTTGATCCCTGCAGTCCCGAGCAATATCTTTATACACCTCCCTTGTCATCTGTCCAAGCTTCCACTTCTTGTAAGCTTCCCTTTTATGTTTCAGCTCCCCGCAGAGTTCCCTGCTAAGCCACGCTGGTTGCCGTCCACATTTGCTGTTCTTTCTGCACATCGGAAAGTTATCTTCCTGTGCCTTTAACAGGGTTTCTTTAAAATACAGCCAGCTGTCTTGGACACCTTTCCCCTTCAGATCAGCTTCCCATGGGACCCTGCCCATCAGCTCCCTAAGGGAGCCAAAATCTGCTTTTCTGAAGTCCAGGGTGTGTGTTCTACTTCTTTCCTTCCTTCCATTGATCAGGATCCTGAACTCTACCATCTCATGGTCGCTGCTGCCCAGGTTGCCATTTACTTCTACTTCCCCGATCAATTCTTCTCTGTTTGTGAGCAATAGGTCTAGAGGTGCAAGGCCCCTAGTTGGTTCCTCCAGCATTTGTACTAGGAAGTTGTCTTCAATATTCTCCAAAAACTTCCTGGATTGCCTGTGCACTGCTGTATTATCTTCCCAGCAGACATCAGGATAATTGAAGTCCCTCCATTTCCCTCCATTCTCAGTTGATGTTCTTCTCTGAGACCTTCATTCTCCTCAACGTCACTGAGAATATCAGACTGGGGGTTGGACTGCTCCCCTATGTCCTAGAAAGTCACTCCTGTGTACTACTCTGAAATGGAAGAGATACATGAGGCAGCCACTCTGGTCTTAAGAGCCTGTACTCCATCTCTGTGGGCTATGAGTTGCTTGCACCAAAAGTGTATATACACAACAGGCCCTCAAAGAAGGTAATCCTACATGCTTCCTTCAGTGCAATAAACTGATTAGCCCCTAGTCTGCTGCTGGATTCCTGCCCCCATTATTTTTATTCTTGTAGGAGCTTTTTTCAGATTGATTGTTCATTGTGTGGGTGGGTTGTGTGTGTGAGTGTGTGGTATGTGTTTATTGGTGTAAGACAGAGAATGTTTCTGAGAGGTATCTGGCTCTCATGGTCCCTTTCTAAATGCCATTGCAAAACGCCCCTGTTCATTATCTTCTCTGGTTGCTCAAGAGCTTCTGTTTTTAAACCCTTGTTTTCCCTGAATTAGCCTCACCCCTGTGTCAAGGGAAGTTTTATGCTTTACTTTTAGTGATTTTATATTTTTATTCTGCATTTTCAACATTTTGCATTAAAGCTACATCATCATACTCATTTGAAAACAACCCACTTCATTCCATTAATTTTAGAGAGAGATTCTCTGACCATTCTTTTCTTTTCATAGTTTTCATTCGTATGGGTAAGAATTAAAGATAAGCAATTATATTAGCAACTCGGCCAGCTGCAGTGGAAAGGAAATGATGATGGGCTGCACCCAAGATAAAGCAACATGCCTATTTTATCAGTGCCTATTTCTGAACTTTCATTGTCTTTGATTTAGAACTGGGATTTTGAAATGTTTTGATGAAGAGAATAAAACTTGCTCCAGCAAAACAAAACAAATGGTAACAAAACAAAAAGAGCATAGCCAATAAGTATCCTACCTTTTATACTCAGACAATAAACTATACACACAAAAAAGGGACTGGCTTTCTTATTAATTAAGAATATACAGGATAAAGACAGTTTATGAAAACCTCATAGGGAAGGGACAGGCTTCACTAATAGCAGCTTGTAGCCTTATCATGTTTCACAGCTCTTAGAAAAACCACACACACACGCACACCTCTGAGCAAAGACCCCCGCCCACACACACACACACTTCTGGTACAGCGCACCATATTCAGAACAATTATGGTATGTTTAAGTGTGTACCGAAACCTAATCATCATCTGAGCTATTAGGATTCCTTGACAAATGTGATCAATTAATGTGCAAGTTACTGATGATTCTCACTCTGTGTCAGTCCAAAGATTCATTAGCTAATTTTTAATTGAGTAAACAGGTGATTATCAGTGCACTTTGAAATTAAGAACTCCAGCTAAAACAGACATTTAAGAGATTGGCTTGCTCATCAATTTGGTAAATGGATTTTGTGTTTTTCACATTTAGGTCACTGGTTCAAATATGTCTCAGACTAATACTTCCCGGGAGTCATTATTATCTGCCAGTTTTTTTCAGGGAAGAGCATTTATGATATAAATTGATTGTCTCAATCAAATTGCTAGTGTCAAATAACGACATAAATGACACATAATTGAAGGAAGGACAGGTCAATTTAATTAAAGTAAGAGTCCAAATTTCTGCTCATTATATTACAAGCCATTAATTGAGATACTGGGGTGTCTGCATAAGCTTTAATATTTTCTTATTTCCAGATAGCACTGCAGCCGAAAGTGAAAAAGTACCATAAGAAAAATCCTCATTATATTTCCAGATATTAGGAGACTGGACCAGGAGATGCAGTGGGAAATGAAAACATAAACCCGTCCTCTTAATTCTTCCACACTGTGGTTAACCTATAAAAGAAATGAGTCTATCAAATTGGATTTAAAATATTAGCAAGAAAGTAGGTAATCTACTAAACTGGTGCAGGGCATGGAAACTGCATATTTAATCTTACACATTTTAGAGAATTTCTCATTCCAATTTATGGCCCAATTAATATTGAACTGCTTGTGTGTCCAGTTCCAGATATAATAATTAATAAAATGTAATTTTTTCATTACTATACAGTTAGAATTATGACACTGTATTTGGGAAATAGAGGAAATGTAAAAGTTGTAAACTAGTATAAAAATTAAAATAAAACCCCAGATGGTGGTTATCTTGGGAGGCGGGGGGAGGAGACGGGGAATAAATTCACTGGCTCATTTTTGAGTTAGTCTCTCTTTCTATATATACAAATATATATAAAAGAATATAAGAAGAAAACTGTTCTCAGATGTGGCTTCCTAACTCCCATTGTATTCCAGGGGACTTGTATAGTCATATCAGAAGGTACAATTTGGCCATATTCATGATCTTGATAAATAACAGCATGTCATTGTTTTAGAGAATTCATGAGGCTGGAATTGTTTTCAGTTTTGTTTCATCTCATTGGGCAGTTGCCCGTGGTCTGCTTCCCCTGTACCATGTCATGCAAGTATGTGATATCTTGAAAAGACACTTACCCCTAGACCTGTATCTCAGCCACTATCAATATGAGTTAATATTTTTGTAATGAAAATGAAGGTGGTGGTGTTGTTCTAGAGACATGACAAGGGTATTCTACCTGGAACTCTTTGTTTAGGCTCAGAAGAATGCTCCCTGTTATTATAGCAGTGATTTGAAATATATAAAATGTTAACAGAATCAAGCTACCAGCCAATCAAACAGATGCATATGTTGCAATCAGTGCCTTCTTTACATCAATTAATATAGCATGGCTTCAACTCTGCTAATAACTTTTCCACTTGGTCCATAGAAGCTCAGTCAATTTTCGTTTCGGCTGAAAGTAAATGCATGAAAGGCTTTATATCAATTGTCACAAATGTCATAGTACAAAGGAAAACTAGTTTACAATACACATATAATAGATTCAGTTGGTATACTACATAATATTCCTGCACATTCAAACTAATGCTTTAAAATAAATAGGTAATATTTCAGATATATTAAAATCAATGTTAGTTCTAAGGCTACCCAGGATTTTTAATGCTATACTTAGAATAAGATCAATAAATATAAATATGCAGCAATTCAAACTTCTGGAGATAGTGAAAGATCTTTGAACTCCTATTTTTCATTGTCAAGGACTCATGAATAATTAGATCAGTCCTCAAAAGAGGTTTGTTGTGGGAAGCTCTATTAAAGCTCAAGAGAAGCCTTATTTATGGGTTAGTCACCTGTTTTTGTGAGATAGTACAGAAGTTCAGTGGATTCAATAATTGCATTTGTTATCTGAAAAGAATTCAAATCATATTATTCCTTTTTTTCCTGGGATTTTCCCCTCCCCTTTCCCTCACCCCCTGCTTTAGCTTTATCCTCCAGAAGGTCTCTCTTATTTAAAATGGCTTTATATTAGACATCTCCACAACAGACAACTGTGCTTCTTGCCTAACTTTATTCAGTATATGCCTCAATATTTGTGATCCACTTCAACTGTCCTTTACAGGCAGCAGTGGAAGGACCACATATGAATGATGGAAGATTCAGTTATTCAAGGCTTAATTCAAGGAATATGCAAGGATCATGACTTGTTAAGGACATAGATCATGTCTGATCCTTACATGTTCGCATCATCCAGGGTTTGTCTTTATACTTTTACTGGAATGGGACTATCTCCAATGGTGAAAGAATAGATAGGATTGTGACAAGTAATCAATCCAGTTAATATCTACTTGAAGTATATTATTGGCTCTCCACAATATTTCAAATGGAGCACATTGGTGTGGAAGAATATCTTAAATGAAGCCAGCATATTAAAACGGATTGGGTTTAACTTACTGAAATGGTTAAGTTCAAAGTCAGTCTTTATTATGGTTCAGTAACAACCTGGGATATATTTTAGGTAGCTTAGTCAGTTTCTAAATTAAGTTAATCTATTCCTAATTTAGAAACACCAATTTACTCTCATTTTTCTCCCATTCTTAAATATAACTTTAAAACCTTCATGCGACTAGGTCATGACTATAATGCAGCATTGTGTCCAAAGTACACGTCAAACAAGGCAGACAAAGTGTGAATTCGCAAGTGCTGGCAGAATTAATAAGTATTCTGCTCTGTGACTAAATTTTCAAATTATTAATGGTTTATCCCTGCCAACTTAACATTTTATAACTTTAGATGTTTTCTAAAGTCATGTATCTTATTAATTTTTAGACATTTCAGTGTAATTAGTCATAATAAAATGGAAAACTCATTATATATATATTAATCCATGAAGTTCTTTTTTCATGTATTCAGAGAAGGGGTTTTTTTTGAGAGAGAGAGAAATTCAAGTATGTACCTTAAAATAAAATAATTTACAATATGGACAAAAATCAAAGCATGTTTTACTTTGTACACATATTAACTTTGGACCTTATTTGAAAGAACAAAACTTGATTTTCTAATATGCTTTGTAGACAAATAGTTCTGCTCTTAGAAACTAATGCTGTACTCCCCAGGGCCAGAGATCCTTTGGCTTCAAAAGGGAAGTTAGCTAGGCAATAATTCAGGATCTGGCCAGTTGATCTATACCAGCCAATGATGTAATAGTGTGACAATTCGGAATAAAAGTTAGAAATTTTTGGTTCGGCAGAGGTCTCTAGAGGCTCATCAACATTACACATCGGCCTGATTTTAAAACATGGTCTATTTTTGTGATGGCAATTTTGTGCCCACAAGTAATTACAGATGCAATACTGTGACCACTAGGAATGGAAGGAACATATGTTAGCATATAGACGTCTATGAAGGGTGTAGCCTGGTTCTTTATTGGTTGATATCTGTACTGGTTGCCAACTGATGCTAATTTAATGAGCTGGGGTAATAGGGTTCTCATCCCAGAATCAGACAACTAAATTAAAACTAATATCTTGTAGGGAACCCTGCTGTGCATGGCAATGAGACTGACACTGAGGGCAAAGTGAAGCAATAGCCACTTTTATTAACACAATCATTAAAGACAAGAGAGCCTCAATCCATATAAACAAATATCAAAAATAGAATATTAAGGATATCTTTGATGTCATCCCTTCTATATACTCGTATATTTAGTTACTCACTCCCTTTCTTGTGGGCCTGATGGTAAGAGACAATGGACCAGCCCAATCCCTGACATGCCAAATGAGACTGATGGTCCATACCCCCACTGCCCACAGGTCCGTGGTAGTTAACAGTGAAGAGATGAAGTGTCAGCGATGGAAAGCTAGCTCTTGCTAAATGGAGGCTTGATCTATTATAGGGCCTGGTACTACCATGAATATTCATTTAGGTGCTCAGCCTCCCATGTCCATATCTAACTTCCTCACCCTCATAATGTTGGTGTGTCTTTATCCTACAAGTTAACATATTAATGCCTTTTAACTCAATACCATATATGTCTACTATTGCTAAAGCAAGTTTGTGGCTAAACATCTGCCATTGATTCTATCCTAAAATATCCAAGCCCAGTAACAGTTCATGTTATCACTATGTACCAACTCCCTCTCTTCAGCAAACCCAAAATATAGGATAATTGCCAGGTCATTTTATTCTACTTATTCTAACTTTCTTGAGCCTTCTCTTACAGGATACAGGCCTTGTGTTACTGCCAAGTAAAATAAAAGGTTAAGCTAGCTTTATGGGCTACATGGGGCATATAAACTCCACAGTGACAACATGGTGTGAATAGGCTATCATGGGATCAGGTGGCTTCACCCCTCTGCACCTGTGAGAAATGCCAAGCTTGGGGAGAGGAGTTTAAGACAGACCTTGTTCATTTGATGTTAGAAGAGAGGGAAGAGAGTAGACTTTCAGCTCCTGAAGAAAAGGCTGACTGAAAGCAGGAGCTCCCTAGCTTCCTGATGGCCCTCCCTGAGGAAATGGAGGGTCAGATGCCAACTCACCTTTTAAGGGAACCGATACTCTCTATTACCTGTGAAATTCAGTATTTTTGCATTAATCCCCTTGTTATTTGTTTGTTGGCTACCATGGAAGGGAAGAGACTTTAAAGTGACCTGACCAGAGGGTCAAGTCACAGAAAGAGACAGACCATTAAAACTCTGGAGTGACTGTTAACGGGAACGATCCAATGGGGAGAGAGCTGCTATGCAATGCTTGGCTATATGGAGGTGCTAGCAGAGAGTCATTTCCTTCAAAGTGTCTAAATAGTTGATTGTGCCTGAAATAGTAAGACTACAAATGTTTTTTATAAAGTATATTATACGTACTACTGCATATATGCACATGCACCACTTACATATGTCATGGCAGAGCTCCCCCCTCAGTTTCACCATGAGTCCGGTTGTCTCCCCTAGCGGGATAGGCCTGGGGTAAACCAGGCCCCTGGATTGGTCCTTTACTTCCCCCTCGGCATCTCTTCACCAGAGCATTTGGGGTTGGATCTTAGTCGGGCCTGATAGAATGCCCTCCACCTATCCTTGGGCTTATCCAGTGGTCTTGTAGGTGTTATAGCACTGCCTGGGGTCAGTGTGATCTCAGTCCTTCCCTCAGGCTAGTGCTAGAGTTTTCTTTTTCTGCTCCCCAGCTGGAGAGAAATGCTGTCCCCTCTACTAGGAAGTCTCTCCTCCTTCTAACACAAACCTTCCAGAAGCTTGTCCCTCTCTCTCTTTTTGCTCTAGTAGAGGCAGTACTTTAAATGGGCTGAAGCAATCTTTGACTAACCTCAGCTGTTCCTAATTAAGCTGCAGTCACCTCCTCCTGCCTGCAAGAAAAAGGGCTTTTATCATTCTATGGCTAACATATCTGCCCTCAACTATCCTTACAGAGCCCTCCGGCCTGATTTTATCACAATGCACACATGCAGTGTTAGCCCCTGAATGTGCAAATCGATGAATACCTGTGTCCACCTGAATCCAGTTACAGCACTGAGACTTTAATGAGCCTCAGTTATTAGCAATGAACATCATTCAAGGGCTAGGAGCCTCTTTACCAAAAAATGATCATTAAATATTCACACACAATATTGTTTTCTCACTTTTAAGTTATTAGTGGTACAGATATCATGACACCATTTTCCATGACCAAGGCCTTAAGTTCAATAACTACACAAAGAACTCACCCAAGATCTAGGGCATGGCATTTCTAATGTGAAGCCACAGAAATAATATTTTCACCCTAGTCTTTCAGGGTGTGTCTACAATTAATTTACCTCGCGTCTACACTACAGTTTCCTTAAGTCGACTTAAACAGTTTAATGAAAATTAAGTCGACTTTATTAAACCTCAAATTAATGTGACTTTATGCTTAATACGAATTTTTAAAGTCGAATTAAGCCAGTGTAGACGTGGGGTAGCCCTAAATCGACTTAGGGCTACCCCAGGACTACACCAATGCCCTCCCTGCTGGGGGGGCACAGGGGGAGCCTGGCATGCCCCCCACAGGGCAGGGCAGAGCCCTGCCCACCCTGCCCCTATGCCCTGCCAGGATCCCTCTCCCCCTTTGCCCCATTGTACCTATGTACAATGGGGCAAAGGCTGAGCCCCCTGGCACTGGGCAAGGGGTGCCCCTCCTGCCCCTGTGGACCTGCCCTAGGTCCCCCTAGCCCCTAGAAGTCCACCTAGGCATCCAGTGTGGACGCTCTAGGTTGACTTTGTAAATTCCCCCCAAAGTCGACTTAAAATTTAGGTGCAGACTCACTAAGTCGACTTAACTAAGTCAACTTAAAGTCAACTTAGCTAAAGTCAACTTAAATTTCCAAGTGTAGACATAGCCTCAATGTGTCAGGGCCAGGCCAAGGCCCTACTCCATGCTAAGCTGTGATCAGAAGACAAGTAGCAGGATCAGGAACAAACCAGGTCAGAATGCCACAAAGTCAGGGTTGGGCATCAAATTGGAAGCAGCAGGCCAATAACAGGGTCAGTATTAAGTCAGCTCAGGATACCAGGAAGTCAGGTGTTAGGTTACAGGCAGCAGTCGAATAGCAAAGTGGAGGACAAATCAGGATCAGAAGCCAGAGTCTAAGGACTATCACAAGCAGAGTCTAGAACACAGGCAGGTAATCTGAGTGTCGCTGAGGCAGCTGAGCATCTCGGCTTCCTGGTTTACATAATAGTATCAGCCAATGAGTGGGCTCTCAGGGGCTGTCATTCATGCTTGACAGGGTTGTATCTCCTGCTGAGCCTTGCTTCACATGGTCCCCCTTTGGATACCCAGACTCACAGTGGTGATGCAGAGGTACCAGCAGCCCAGAATCTTGCTCCCCCACCATTGATCCCAGGTTTTTACACAATTCTAGATTTATTTATGCCACTCTCATCAGATGTAATTTCTGTTTTCATCTCAGATCAAACACATTTAGATTCATAACATAATATTGTTTGTTTAGGGGAAAAAGTCACAAATGAGAAGCCAATTAAAACATTTAACGGATTGATGTTTTTGTATTACTTTTCTTTGTGAACATGTGTAATACATTTGTTACCTGTTAAACTATGTTGCATTTCATAAGGGTTGTCATTTCAATGCTTAAACTATAGTTTACTTATATTTAAACTTTTTCCAAAAACTACCCAGTGGACAGAACAACAATGACACAAATGTTTCCTTAGCTCAAACTGTATTTAATTAATCTCATAACTCTTGGTGGGAAGAAGACGTGTGCTTTTTTGAACAGAAAGAGTGCAAAACTTACTGGAATCTTCAGACATATTCTCCTTCCAAAACTTCTACACTGGGAAAACTTCACACATGGTATGTGTACTTTTTCCAAAAAATGCAAGAATATTTATTTCATTGTGCCTTCTCTATTCTGTCATATATAATCACTCCTTTCTAAAAAATGGGTATTATAAAATTTCTTGGAATGCTATGTACTAGAAGTACTTTTTATTACAGTTAATATTTATGGAGTCTGGGTTGTTGTCCTTCCTGCCCCCAGTGGCACCCACCAAAGACTCACTGTGAAGCATTTTTATTGCCACTGTATAATTTTTCTGTGCTAAAAATTTTTCAGCACCATTTGGTCTCAGATTGGTAGTCCTCATTGGTTTCAGCCTTATTAACATCACTGGCAACTTAGAAACAACGAAAGGGTGTAAAATTAAGACATTTTGTTTTCAAGGAAAAAGGTTATAGGGAAAAAAAGAGGCAGGAATTGCTCATTCCTTAAAAAACATATATTAACTTCAACTATGGGCTTAATCTGTTACAGGGAGAGTCTACAATATGAGCAACCCAAGAAAATGATCCAACAAACCCTTACCGACACAAGTACTCTTTATTCACAAGAGTAGTCTCATGGAACTCTTGACTACGGCTGGTTGCACAAATGTTTATTTGAAAATATTTTCAACAAAAATGTAGTTCCTCCCACCCCCCAAACCTAAACAAAAGGTTTTGTGGACATTTTTCATTTCTTTCAAAAATTTGAGGGTTTTCAACATTTTTAAAAAACCAAATCACCTTTTTTTTACATTTCCCCTCCCATCACCTTCTCTCCCTTTCTTCCTTTTATTGCCCCCTTTTTCCTATTTTTATTTGGCTTCTGGAAAAGGAAGAGAAAAAAAAGATGAAAAAGGGATATCAAGGGAGGGGGAAATCAAAGTTTTTCTGCTTTTGTTTAACATCAAAAAAAGTTCAGTTTTCACAGGAAAATTGATCAAATGATTTCTTTTTGTAAACTATCTTCAAAACCCCAACAAAAACAAAAAACCTCAATGAATTGGTCCTTGCTGGCCAGCTCCATTCACGACTACTTATATAATTAGTGTTTGTGGGATCAGCCCACAGGAGAGGAAAAGATGGTGAGAGTCAGCAGATATTAAAGTCTCCCACAACATAAGGGTCCATCAACATTAGGTGATGTATTGTATTAAAGCCTTATAGTAATACAAATCAAAGATTCATACTCTTGAAAGCCTAACCCAGCAGAGGAGTCTCATTCACATTAAATGGTACTGAAAGTAACACTATTAATATGTATAAGTAACTGACTATTGGAACTGGTAATGATGGCATCTCAAAGGAGACTTTGTTTTGAACGAGTCAGATACTCAATTAAAATGTCAGAATATGAAAACTCATTTTATCTGCCAGATATTGTTCACACTGGTGCCTTTAATGCAGGAATTCCCAATATTTTCATTGTGCAGACCACCTTTAATGAAAGGATCATCTAGTAGACATCTCACCTCCAAATCATACTGATTTTTATACACTTAACATGTAACTAGCAGCTATAGTAAATCCTTGGGAGAACTGCTTAGTGTGGGAGATGGGACAGAGTTGCTTGTGCCTGGAGGGGTTGAATTTTCACACAGAAACAGTTGCTTGCTCTTTCTTACTCATACTCCCTCCTGACACACAAAGCCAATTTAATTTTTTATCCTTGAGTCCATTTCCCCCAACCACAGCATTTTCACACACCCATTAGTTTACTCCCCGTCATATCATTCATTTACTTTCTCACCCCCAGTTCCAAATCCATTCTACCAAATACAATTCATGCTCCCCACGCCCTTGTTCTTTACTCTCACCCCATCAATCACCCCTTGCTCCTGCCACTCAGACCCTTCTCCTCTCGTGGTCAACCCTTTCCCTCAAGGAATCTGCCAGCTGCCTCACTTCAGTTCCTGGATGCTGCCCAACCCTCAATCTTGTCATATCTAAGTCCACCATTTTTCTTCCCCTCCTCTACTCCCTGAAAGACTTTCTGGGCTTGGGACATGGGCCAGAATTGATTCTAGATCTTATCTGAGTCCCACATTGGTGGCAATTTCCTCCTGCTCATGAGTCTGGCTACTCCTGGAATTAAGGGAATGGAGCCAGCAGTCCAGTTCTCTGTGAACAACCAGGAAGGGTTCAGAAGACCGAAGTTGCAAGGTAATTTAAAATGTGGAAAAGGCCAAAATTCCATAAGTCTAAAGACAATGAGGAATAAAATCAATTCATTTAGATTTACTCTGCTGTTAATTTTGCTTCTGATTGAGCCATCAACATAAGACACAATTTTAAAAAATGAGGATTTAATTAAATAGTTCTAGTGTTTTTTCTATCTTAGCTGAGCAGATACAAAGTTCAGAACCAGAACTCTGTATTTGCACAATAAACTTAGGTGAACATACTGGATGAAGAACAGGCAGTTAAGTTCTTTTTACTGTGTTTTGTCTTCTTGTGACTATTTTTTATGTAAAATACAATATATAGGCATCTGGTATTGATGGAAATAGGATTTAGTATCATTTACCAAAATTATAAATTTTGAAAAGTTAGAGTATGAATGTACCTGAGAAAAAAATATAATGTAATTAGGAGCAAGAAAAAGACTTTATATGAACCACTTCCAAGTTAACATTTCTTCTTTCTTTGCTAAGAGTTTCAGTCTCCATGACTCTGCTACATATCCAGTTTTAGATATGGTTGAACTACTAATAGTGAATATTTTGTTCAAATGATTCAACCATTTTTCCTGTTAATAACACTTTTATAATTCTGATCATTATTTAAAACGTTTGAAGAATGTTTCATATATTCTTTAAGGTTAGGCAGTTTTATGAAAAATTCACTTGTCTACCCAGTGGGCAATATGCTTTACAGTGATATGATTTCTATACTGCACTGACATGTTGAGAATTAATTGGTCCATGAAGAGATGCTCCTGTTGTGCACTAAAGTTCCCTAATTCACTTTAATGTAGCACTGTTTGAAACAGCACTTCATTAAATGACATGAGGGAACTTTTAATGCATGCCAGTGCCAGGAGAGTCTGCACAGACCAACTTAAGGTCTACATGTCCACGTGCTTTAGCAAAGATAGTGTGCCTTAGCTCACCATGTGTACAAGCTCTTGCATTATGCCTTTGTCTATTTGCTGTTTATTTTGGGGTGGTCTGATTGGTCATCTAAATCACATAATGTTGCTTCTACTTATGATTGAATGTATGACATTTTATAGAAAGAAGGTACAAATATTCAGCAACATTTAAATTCACAAGATTCAGTTTTTGCAAACAAAATGCTTATTGGATATTTTCTGAAAATGAATAAAGTGTGTTGGAAAAATAATTGAAACACATTTGTTCTTTTTAATCAAAGTCTTGTATGCAATCTTTTAAGATTATATATTTCACTCAGCTCTACTCATGATTGTCCTGTATATAGAAAAGTTTCCCTATTTGCCTTGATAGCAGACTTCAAGAAAGAGAAAGGGTTTTTGTCTCCTTAAACAGAGGCAGATTACCCTACTACATGTTAACAATAACCAAACAGCTACCCATCAAAAAGTTTTATGAACTTAATTATGCAATTATATGCCATTGTTTCATTGCTGCAAGTGAGTATTACCTTTCAAGAATGTTAGCTTTTTAATAAAATTGGAAATCTAAGAAATTCAGTGTTAAAATTGTATTTCCACAAGCCGCAAAGTCACACTGAAATAGTGAGTTACACAAGCAATATGGTATAATTTCTCTTCTGCCATTGAATGAGCTTGTCTAGTTAATCAATACAGTACAAATTATAAATATTACAATTATATATACAAATAGAAATTAATACTCTGCTGGTTTGTTAATATGTTAATTTAATATTTTACAGGTTTGTAAATTTGGTAATAAGTTACAAAACAATTGTGAATTGTTTACTATATTTGCTTGTCATATCTGCAACCCAGATGATCTTCTGATCAAAATTATTTGCTAAGTAATTTGATTAAAGACCAAAATTTCACTAACAGAAAAATGATAAAGATGAAGTTTACCAAACATTTTTTTTTGCAAATTATTCACTTAACAGAAAAAATGAGTACAGTGAATGTGTTGCTCTAACAGACAAAATGTAAATTTTGTATATTGTACTACACATCTATACACAAGCAACTGTAGTATATATCTCATTTCCATCAGTACAAAAAAAAAAAGACATTCAAGGACAGCGCTGCTTAGAATACCTTTCAGTCACAAAGCTCAGGATGGGGCTAGCTTTGTGGTTTGTAGTGAAGGAGAGCACTAATCTGGAGGAATGAAGTTTAAATGGTAAACTTGGTACTTCTCTCATTAGGTTGGCAGGAGCTGGGAAAGTAAGATCTCAAATCCAGAAGAAGCCTTTTGAACTGTGATTTGTTGCTCTGGGTGTCAAAAGACTACTTTAACAATTTGTTGTGATCTTGGAAAATGCTGATAACCACAGGTTTTATTTAAAGAGGGACAGTGAGACTGCTAACCAACTTTAGAGCAATCCCATCTACCATAGAGAAATGGGGAATAAAAGGTAAATAAGCAGTCTTATCGTAACTCTCTTCTTATTACTATCTCTTCTGTGAATAGGCCTTACTGGTCTCTAATATCAAAATAAAAGCTCAGGGACAGTAATGTATGGAGAGAGAAATATAACTAATTTCTGTATCTCAAGTTGAGGACAAGAGTAGAACATGTGAAGACCATAAGGTACTGAAGAATATTATTGTATAGTAGGGTAGTCCATATCTCAAAAATTAACTTTAAGATTTTTTGCCCAGTGAAAATATATCCTAAAGCAAAATATATCATTCATTACCACCACATGCTATACATTGTGTCACTTCATAAATTAGATAAATTACATCTGAGAAAGACCAAGTAAATCAAAAAGTCTATACCTTCCCAGTGCAGGATTACTCTCTATTATATATTTTCTAGTGCTTTGGCAAGTCTAGTTTTAAATACATCAAAGTGATGTGGCTTCTGCCTCTGTCCTTGGGAGAATATGTCACTATGGAATAAATCTTTGTAAGGATTTTTTTCTTGATATTCAGCAAAAATGGTCCTTTGCTTAATTTTATACCTTTTCTTTCATCATATTATTTCCATTTATACCACTTTTTATCCTATGCTACACCTATGGATAAGACAAGCAGCTTGATTTCCAATGTCAGTTTTCTCAACTGATTAAGTAACTTTCTAGAAAAACAAACAAAGTATGTGTCTACACTGGCAACTTAGGTCGACTTAAGTATGCTTAAGTCGACCTACACAAAGCTGTGTCCACACTGAACTTTTATTAAGTTGACTTAAGCGCTTCCTTAAGTCGACTTATTAACAGCTTGAGTCGATTTAAGAACACCACCTCTGAAGGTCGACTTAAGCCTTAAGTCAACTTCAAACCAGTGTGGATGGCTATGTTTACTGTTAAGTCAACTTAACAAGGTCGACTTAAAGTGTAGCTACTCTGTTAAGTCAACTTAACAAGTGTAGACATAGCCAAGGAGTCTAGTGGCACTTTTAAAGACTAACACATTTATTTATCGCACGAGCTTTTGTGGGAGAAAATCCCACTTTGTGGGAGGAAAATAAATACAGGTAAGTGTACCCATTCATCTGTACTTCTCCATCTTCAAGCGCCTGATGAAGTGGGATTTTCTCCCACAAAAGCTCATGCAATAAATAAATGTGTTAGTCTTAAAAAGTGCCCCAGGACTCCTTCTTTGTCTTGCTGAACTAGACTAACACGGCTACCCCTTTGGAACTTTCTAGAGAAAAACGTTAGATTTTAGTTTATAGAGCTGATACTGAACACAAGGTGGCACTGCAGAGGTACCCTGGCAAGATTCACTGAATCAACGGCTCTGGAAGCAGACGTTCATTAGGATCCCTGCTGCTTCAGAGCTAGCACAGCATAAAGCATACAATATTGCTTTTCCCTAGGTCTTACCCAGCTGGTTGCTTTTGCTTTTGTTTTGTAATTTCTCAGCAGTAGACTGGTAGATGTTTGTTTGCTTTCCTGTTTGTTTTTCAGTTTTAAGTAGCATTTAAAATCCAAAAAAGCATTCTCCACAGTAACTGTTAATTAAATAATACATTGGGCCCAAACTACAAATCAGTGTGCCATTGTTTTATTGATGCCTTGTAAGTGTGACAAAAGACATAACTGGTCACTCCACAGACTGCTTTGTGGTAAAGTCAAGATTATGGGCCATCTAGGATTCCCCATTTTTGTTAACACCAGTACATAGCACTCCTTTTTACATAGTGGTCACTGGCCTATATTTTGCTTTCATTTGCACTCCTCCCAAACTCAATTACTTCAGCAGGACTGAGCAGGTGTCACTCTGAGCAAAATTTGACACATATTACATGAATGTAAATAACGATGTGCAAATGAGAAATGTCTATCCAGCAGATGTCTACTTTCTGTTTTTGAAGAAGAGTAGCATTGTTAGGAGGAAATAAATTCCCAGACCTGGCAATACAGCATTTCTAAAAGCACTAAACCCACTTAAAATTTTGAAGAAAGACCAGCTGTTCCACAAGATTCCTCAGCCTTGTTGTCTTTGCTGTTGCAGTAATAAAAATTAAAATGAAGGCTTGTGGTATTTTTCCTCAGCTCATGTTTTGTTTAGAAATCATTTCTCAAACATATGGCTTCAGTTATGTCTCTTTTTTTATGGTAAATGCCAAGGTATCTGAAAAGTAGGTGACCATAAGGAATAAGAAACAAAGCCCATGAGAAGGGGTCAGCAATGGTGGGTCTCATTTCTGTATTCTTTTCTTTGTGCTGCTATCATTTTTTTCATCTCAACAACTTCTCTGTTAAACACATTTATGCTTTTGGTAATTTATTCCATATGCTCAATGTTATTTACTTGAAAAGAAATCCTTGCTTTCAATTTCATCCTTTTTAAGTTATATCCTCATTTCTCTTATCCCCTTCAGAAGAGTAAAATCCTTTTTTTCAGCTAACTGTCCTCTTCTCTTATCTTCCAGCCCATCCTCCTGTCTTCTCTCATACATCAAAGAAAGCCAAATCCAATTTTACTCAACTAACTATTCTGAAAATTTGCATTCCCTTAAAAATTCAGCAGTTGTAAAATATCAATTGACTTGAAAGATGCAGGCAAGGCCCTTGATAAGAGAATCCCTATATACAGTTTAATCTCTATTTTTAAATCTAATTTAAAGGTGAGATTATGGCTCTTCACGTTTTGCCTGCAATAGGTCTCTGGGGAGGGTACTGAGATGAACAGCCTCCTGAAGGGATTGTGTCTAATCAGACTTAATACCTGTGGATTGCATGGACAGCACAGGCCAAAGTGGCCCGTTACTCTCTCTGAAACTGTGCAACATGCAATCCTCCCATGCGCCAGTTCAGCTCAGCTCATAGAGGGCTTTTCATCTATCCCTAGCTTAAGGAAGCTAGTGCTGCCATCAGCATCTACCTGAAAAGTACTCCTTGTGTAACCTTCGGATGGGCTAAAATTAATTCAGTTGCCCTTCTCCAGTGCCTCACAGAAATCAATCCCAATCCCTATGGAGAAAGCAGCTGGAGACCCAGGATGTATGGGACTCACAGCAAAGATTGCTCAGAGTTACCCTCCCTCATTAAAATACTACTAAAAACAAACATAAATTACAAAATTAATTCAATTGCCCTTCTCCAGTGCCTCACAGAAATCAATCCCAATCCCTGTGGAGAAAGCAGCTGGAGACCCAGGATGTATGGGACTCACAGCAAAGATTGCTCAGAGTTACCCTCCCTCATTAAAATACTACTAAAAACAAACATAACAATGAACTTTATTAACTACTAACTTAATAAACCTTATCCTAAGAAAACAAAGTTAAACAGAACAATCCCTACAGAAACCCCGCAGAAAAGATACCCAAGAGTCCCAAAGCCCAGGTGGAGTTCACCGAACTCTCAGCTACAGTCTTTCTTTGAGTGAGCTGTCCTCTTCTTCTTTTTTGCAGGAATCTTCTGTAGAATTCCATGCAAGCTTTTCCTTCTCCTTTGCAACCAGCCCTCAGTCCCATATGCATGTCTGCAAAGTCTGTTGCAGATGACTCCATTAGAGGGAGAAAACATCTTGTTCGCTCCTGGCTCAGCTTCTTTCTGAAAACTGAGCACATGGGCTCTGCTCAAAGCAGCTCTAGCCTGCTGTCTGCACAGACTGCTGCTCGCATGTCATCTGACTGACCACATCACATGGCACCAGCAGGGCATCCTGTGGAGCATGCTCAAAAATGCTACCACTCCCTGCTTCTAGAAGTTTCTAGTTGTGGGTAGCTAATCTCCGCAGTAACCCACCCTCAGCAGGTCTCTTAAAGAGATAGCCTTTTTTAGGCATATGGGTTACACTTGCACTCAAGGCATGCCTGGATAATGAATGTGACTAATCCTCATGTGCAGATGCAAAAGGGACAGAGACTAAATGTTCTCCTATAACTATTTTGCAGACTACTGTAGGCTTTGTCACAATCTAAATATATCTACTCACAATCCAGTGCAATGTGAATGTGGTCCCTTATGGGTCTGAGAACATTTAGATAAACACACAAGGCCAGTTTCTGTTTTAATTTACAAGAATTTAATCCCCCACTGTCTTTTGTCAAGCTACTCAGAATTTACATCAGTGTAAGAGAGCAGAATTTAGCTCCTGGTCCCCACCTCAGAGATCTGGCAATTTAAAGTCTTTTTATAGCATTCCTCTACAGAGAGGTAACCTGCATTCATTTCCATAGGCATTACACATATGAAACTGAGAGCAATTCTGAGTCTAAATAGTTTAAATCTATGTAGAATCTGATGAATGAAGATATACTCTAAGGCTTGTTAGAATCAATAGCTTCATTCAAGTGGAGGGGTCCACCTGCATGGATCAAATGGCCGAATTGCTAAACCTAAAGCTAACTAGTAGAATCTACCTACACTGGAATCTGAGATTGCAAACTCAAATAGCAGACAGTGTTCTTTTACAATTAGAATCTGTGGAAAATAAAGTTTAAAACTATGTTACTATATTTATATAGTTGAAACTTTAAATAGTATACCCCAGTGAGGGCGATAAAAGGAACTAACTGCCAAGATGTGACAGGGTTTAAAACCTTACACTAAGCCAGATTCAGCGGAAGGGCTGAAGCAGTACTGGTCCAAAGAGGCCCAGCCCCTCAGGCACTGCGGAGCACAGTCCTGAGAGAAGACTAGGATCAAGGAAACTTCAGCAGCCCAGTGCAGGGATGGACAGAAAGAGAGAATTTTTTTTTGAGGAACTCTGCAACAGATGAGGAAAATTCTACTGAGACACCTGATTTTGGGTCTCCCAGCCCCTGATATTCTCCAAGAGAGAGGGAGAACTCTTGTGCAAAGGCTTGAGAAGGCTGCAGCCATCAGCCCTAAACTGTGGGGGTTTGGAAGTAAAGACTCTTGAGTCCACTGTGACTATGCTGCAATGATGATAGGAAGTGGCCCAGAGGAAGATGAACAAGTGAGATGGGCAAACTTTGGCCACTGCATGATGCTTCACGCTCTGGGCTGGAATCTGGTGGAAAGGGAGGACCAGGTCCCTTTATGCACTCCAGAGCTATGCTTCTAGCTCAAGAATTGCAGGGCTAGGAGTTACCATCACACAGGCCAAGCCAGCTAAGACCTTACCAAAAGGTCAAGGATATCCTGAACTGACAAAAAGGCTGGAGTTGGAGAACCAGACCAGGACTGCCAACCATCCAATCCAGTCTTCTACAGACTGATAGATGGATTGGAGTTGGAAGCACAAACCAACAGGTCTATTGAATGAACAAACCTCACTAGGGAAGTTGTATAGTCTCCATTTCTTGATGTATTCATATCAAAACTGGATGCCTCTCTCGAAGATAGGCTTTAGTCAACATAAGTTATTGGAATCAATACAGTGGTAACTGAATCAAATACGAGGGCCTGTGTTATGCAGGAGATCAGACTAGAACTAGATGACCTAATGGTCCCTTCTGGCACTACCCTTTTTCACAGATTTATAGAGTTTAAGACAACGCAAATTCATGCTTACCAAATAATTAAAATTCAGCCATTTATACTTGTATTGCAAGATTCAGTTCTTTTTAGTATAATATCTGGTTGCTTTGCAAACCATAATTTTGATTTATTTGCATTTAAAATCTGTCAAACATTGCTATACTTTTTTGCATTTAATCCAACTATAGCTGATATGTATCAAGAATGTATTCAGAATTTGGAATATTGAGAAATATGAATCGAATCAATTATCATCCACACAGGACAATTATATTACTTTGTCTTTCAGCACGTACTATGGTGTACTCTAACCTTATAGAAAAATAATGGAATTTTTCATTACCATTAGAAGGAAAATAGATTGGAGAAAATTCCATATAAATAGTTTTAGTGATGTGGGTGGAAGTCAAAAGCTCAGAGGTTTGGTTTGGAGACAATCAAACTATCAGATACTTTTTTGGTTTGTAAAGTTTGGATGGTTTAGCAAACTTCATAAACCTCTTAAGTCTACAAAAACTGCCTGAATATGCTACCAAATGATTCCTTTTATAAAACCGATTTCTGGTTCATCCACCATAAAATTGACAATACTATGAGAAATCTTTCTTCTAACCTTTTGGTACTTCAACTCCTAGTCTCAAATGGAAACTGGAAGTGCAGAGATGAAAAGAGGTTGTTTTATTTTTTTAAGGTAACCATATTTTCCAAATCTCTGAAAATTTCTAGTGCAGGTTCAGCTCAGTTTTTCAATGAAGGTTAAGTCAGTTCTTATTTCTCCAATCAGTTTCCCCATCCCTATTAATTGTTGAGTTCTCTTGTGGGAACTTTCACAAGACAGGACTAGTGGGGAGGAAATCTGCACAAGATTCTCCTTGTGGTGCTATTTATGGTGAACTTAAATGCCCCGTTCCACCTGTGTAGGGGCCCTGTGATTCCATATTGCGTCTGTATCATCAGCGTCTATCTTCTCCCACAACTCCCTGGCTGAGTTTCTGCAGCTGAGTGCTGCTCTGGATTTCCAAAAAAAAAAAAAAAGGATGCTTTATGTTATACCCACTAGCAATCCATACAGTGATTATAGCTACACAGTTGGCCAGATCTTCACCCAGACCCCACATCTATCCTGTAGAGATACTCACCAGTGTGATCTAGCCAATTATGTGGCTATAGTCATTGCATGAGTTGCCAGAGATTATAGCACAAAGCAGCCTTTTTTGAAGTGCCAGTATTTTATTTTCAAGCAATGAATGTCACAAGCAATAGCTTCAACAATGAAGTTCAATATGTTAGCTAATTATCTCCCTGGTTATCTTAAACATTGAACATGCACCTCTCATCTTCATCAATGTGTGATTAACACAGGCTGTCTGTGCAGGTGTTCATAGAATCATAGAATAATAGGGATGGAAGGGACCTCATGAGGTCATCTAGTCCAAACCCCTGCTAAAAAGCAGGACCACTCCCACTAAATCAGCCCAGCCAGGGTTTTTGTCTAACCGTGCCTTAAAAATCTCCAAAGATGGAGATTCTACCACCTCCCTAGGTAGCCCATTCCAATGCTTCACCACCCTCCTAGTGAGAAAGTTTTTCCTAATATCCAACCTTGACCTCCCCAGCTGTAATTTGAAACCATTGCTCCTTGTTCTGTCCTCTGTTACCATCGAGAACAGCCTAGCTCCCTCCTCTTTGGACCACCCCTTCAAGTAGTTGAAGGTTGCTATCAAATCTCCCCTCAGTCTTCTCTTCTGCACACTAAATATGCCTAGTTCCTTCAGTCTCTCCTTGCAAGTCATGTGCCCCAGCCCCCTAATCATTTTTGTTGCCTTCCGCTGGACTCTTTCTAATTTGTCAACATCCTTTCTGTAGTGGGGAGCCCAAAACTGGACACAGTATTCCAGATGCAGCCTCACCAGTGCCAAATAGAGGGGAATAATCACATCCCTTGATCTGCTGGCAACACTCCTACTGATATGCCATTGGCCTTTTTGGCAACAAGGGCACACTATTGACTCATATCTAGCTTCCCATCCACCATAACCCCCAGGTCCTTTTCTACAGTGCTGCTACTTAGCTGATCGGTCTCCAGCCTATAGCAGTATTGCTCTAGTTTGTCATATGCAATTGCTTGAGTTGCAAAACTTATATTAGTCTTTAAAAAAATGTTTATTAAGGTTGAGTCTCCTTGGCCTTCACACAGGGGTAGTGAAGGAAGTTTGTTTGTCATCCCTTCATATTTGTGCTTCCCACATGAGGAACTGCAATGTCACCCAGCCTTTCATTCAAGAGAGAACAAAGACTGTTCTCCATCTACTCTCCCTCAGGTGCATCTTAGGAGCAAGGAGGGGCCTCATGACCTCAAGCTCCACCCTCAGTGGGCCCAGCATGCAGTGGGGAGCAGGCTACAGCCTATAAAAGGAATGGTAGCAGGTGTTCCCCTTGTGTGCTGGGAAGTGATGAGGAATTCTGTTTCCCAGAGGCAGAATGCTCCACTTAGGTTGATTCAGTTCCACATACTCCTTCTGGTCTGTGTTTAATAAGCACAAGCTAGCACTAAATGGCTAGAGCCATAAAATACTGGCACTCTGTTATTTAAACAATTTGGAAAAGCAATAAGGAAAACCTTATATAAAGAACTTACATAAAAATGCATCAATCAAAATTATTGTATATATGAAATGGACTCCATCACTTGGTACTGCAATGGTTCCAAGAGATTTAGGTGGAAAAAATTATAAGCTATAGGAGAATGAATTAGGGTTTGGGAGAGACAAAAACATGTAGAGAAAGACAGCTTGAGATATGTAGTGGATTGAAAGAAGGAAGAACAGACTCAGACATACACTAAGTTCTTTAAAATTGTTGTTTAATAGCAAGCTTAAAGCCAAAAATGTTTAATTACCTAAACATGATCCTGAAAAAATAAACTATGTTTTTTGAGGGAGTGTGGATTGCACTTATTACAGGTTTTTCAAACAAAAGCATTAGGATGGAAGTCAAAGCCTGTGGTGTGGCTGACATAATCCAGGAAGTAAAACATGGCTGATTTGGACATGTGCAGAAGATCAGCAATGGGAACCTGGTGAAGATAGTGTGGTAGGAAAGACCCAGAAGGAAGTGAAGGATAGATTACAATAAATTGTTAGCAGGTGGACCTTAGTGCCACCTTAGACAGACTAAGATCGTGTATGCTTGTACAACAACCCAACCCCAGTTGATGGAATGGGGAAGAAGGGGTTGAACTTATTAGTAATACTGTTAATAGTGCAGGCATGGACCAGGGTCCTATTCTGTTCAGCAATTTATAGACACGGTGAAGACAGCCCTTACCACAGGGAGCTTACCTTTCAAGTATGAGAAGAGAATAGAGTGGGCTCTGCTGGGCCGATTCCTCCACGCCATCTCTGCTGCCTTACAGTCCTCAAGAGACTCAACACATCATGCACTGTGCAAACCTTGTGCTCTTTATTTATAGTGTGCAAGTTCCCCAGTCCCAGTTCATGTCCCAAACACCTTAGGAGCTCAGGGTTTGGCCCTAGTGCCCACCCCTTCGCCTCTGGATTCTGGCCCACGTCCATATACCTTCCTGTGTTAGGTTCCCAGCTGTTTCCCATACCTCCTTGATTAGGCCAGGGTTCTGTCCCTGCCTAATCACCACACAGCTGCTGTCTCCTGGCCTGAGCCCCTTAGGCCCAGGCTAGCAGAGGTAGGTGAGGGTTTAGCTACTCCTGCTCTGTTACAGATGGATACAATAAACAGCCTGGGGAGCATAATAAAACAGTGAGACTATACTAGGCAACATGAAAAGCAATGGTCACAACACACTACCTGCCTGGATTATGGGGCAGGGTTTGCCATCATGGCGGAGCAAAATTTTAAGAAGAGATTTGGAGAAGGAGGATAAGTTTTTGTCAATGTTTGAAGGCACTACACTTGTGCTTGAGGGGGATCATAAAGAAAGCCCTGAGGTTGTGTTCAAACACTTAACAAAGAGGGAAATGAAGGCTAGTGTCAATGACCGAATAGAAGTGGGGGTACAAGTTTCAATCACAAAAAGGCTGTGAAGAACCTTGAAAGTGAATAGGAATAGCTTGTGTTTGATGTGGGGAAGAAGGGATAGCCAGAGGAGCCATGACAAGACAGGGATGACATGGCTAAACAAGCCAGGAAAATGACTTCTCCAGCAGCAATTAGGTAAGATATAAGCCAAGCAAGACTGAATTTACAAGGGCAGAAAGTAGAAGACTGCAGTGTTTGGGAGACAAGACAGTGTGGGCCTAGATAAGTGTCTTAGCTGTGTGGATGGAGAGGAAAGGCTGCTCTACAGAAGTCAGTCAAGTTGCAGTTATGTACAATCTGAATTTGATCAGTTGCTCCTAGCTAACGAAAGCCAGGTGTATCAATATTCAATATCTAAGGCTAATTAAATATTTGCTGGTAAGTGATAGAATAATTTCAGTTTAACAATTCCCCTCTCTCCCCCCCAGTAATACCATAATGACCTCAGTGGCTCTTTATTGGGTACCTTCCCTTCACCATAGCTGAGCTAGAGGCAAGATGATATATCAGTACAGGGCACTGTGTGCCCAGTTCAACATCCAGCCAGTAGAATGTGCCTTAATCCTTAGAGTACAGAAAAAGGAAGCAATATCCTGAGGTTGGGGGGCAGTGGCCAGGGTGGTAGTAGTGAGGAAATCTGGCACTAGAGAGAAACATATCATGTTAGCAGGAGCAATATATTGGGTGCGGGTTTGGAAGGGAAGGCCAGGCAGCCTAACAGCTGAAAGGTGGAGAGGGAGGCAACCTTTTGCTAGCCTAGGACCTTAGTAGCAGCAGTAGGATACAGATATGGACACAATTGTACATGTGACAACAAGAAGATGACTTGGAGAGGCCCAAGAATGTTCTTTTCCTGGACTGTCCTTGGAAGGTGAGTTAAGAATTGTTAGTCTGCCTTTTGCTGGAACCTTTGTTTAAGGTATTTGTATCTTTATTTTGCCAGCTTTAGTAACATTCCTATATTGCTGATTTGAAATGTGAGTCTTTTGAAAGAGGACTCACCTAAGGCTAGAGCCCATAAAACCTACAGCTTGGAGCATCTACAATACTTCACTCAGATCTTGTGGTACATACCATATACTACCAGACAACTAGATGAGCCTGATGTACTAGAGAACTCATGGACACCCCGGAGAGGGGTTGGTTATACAATAATATCAGTGTTGCTGATTATTGTATTACAAATCTCACAGTAATGGTTTTCTTTAAAGCCCTTGCACCTGGAGTCCTGAGATTTCATATGTAAGTTTGTAGCCCTGATAGTTGAACAGAAAGGCTTGAAAATATGTCCCAACTTTGCATTCTGGTGGTTCAAAAGCTGGAAAGCAAATAGCTCTTAAATCTCATTATTTTTAAGTCTGTCTCATGATTTTGAGGATCAGACTTATTTTTGAATGTTGGGTTGGCAACACCTGAAGATCTTCTCCTAGGCAGTTAAGGATACTTAAGACAGTTATGCTGCAGTTACTAAAGCAAATCGGACTGAACTCTTCATCATCCATCCTATACTACTGTCCATCAGAGGAATATCTCAACATCTTCCATGTAAAAATCAACAGTAATCATGAACTTCCAGTAGAATTCATGAAGACTAGACTCTTCCTTTTGGGATAAACACTCTGCTACAGATGTGATTGTTTGGGTTTTCTTTTGTCTCTTGGTTGACTTGTTTATTTTTTTTGGTAGGGAAGGATGCTCTTTGGATAGATAAGGGTGTCAATATGGCAGTGCATTGATACTGCAGTGGGTTAGTTTGTCACAGATAGCTGCATTTAAGCAGCTTTGATGGCTTTCTCATGAAGATAATTTGACGACATGGTAGATTTTTGAGTCCCCAGGAGGGATTGGGGCACCAATGTGCTAGTTGCAGTGCTAACACAGGAAAGAAATCCCTGTTTTGAAGAGCTTATAATCTAATCCAAGACATATCAAATTGTTATAACAGACCTCAAGAATAGGGAAGGCAAGGAAAACAGTAATCATATATGTACATAGACCAGCTGTATACCCAGATAGATGGTTTTGAGTTGGTTGGGGTTTTTAATAAATTATATGGTGTAATTAAGATAGGTATCAGAAGCCTGTCTGCATATCTACAGAGCCATTTTCTGCAGCATTACACTACAAGTGGATCTTGAGGACAGAGTTTTATGGACTACTTTTTAAGAGGATGTTCTATCTATCAGCTCGAAAAAGAAAAGCTAGAAGATGCTTGTAGGAAAAATGGGAGAACTGTAGGTGGAAGCTGCCATCATTAGCAGAGAAAAGGGAAGAAAGGGAAACACAAAGATGTAAGACAGGTTAAACAGGGAATGACTAAGTTTTGAACAATCTTAAAGGGAAGGATCAGAAGCTCATATTGGATGAAGTGCAAAAGTGGGAGTAGGTGGATGAACTCAGAAGGCCTGATTCCATGTAATTAAAGTCACTGGGGTTTTTACCATTAACAGAAGTGAGCACAGGATCAAATCCAAAGAGGCTGTGTTGCGGTCATAATAAGAGGTGATGGAGATTATTTAGCAGCTGCATCCTGATTGCTCCTAATGGGTGCAAAATGGCTGTCAGGAAACCCCAAGTGGAGGAGATTGCAGTACTCAAGATGGGAGTTTTACTGTATGGACAGAGAAAAGGCTAGACTTTAGAGCTATTTTCTGAAGAAGCAACAAGATTTGAACACAGCTTGAATATGTTGTTCTAGAGAGGGCAGAATCCCAAATGTGTCCTAGATCATGGGCCTGAGTGATAAGGAGGGAATTGTTGGTTTTAATCAAGATGAAGAAATGGGGCAGCGGGTAATAAAATAAAGTGTTCTGTCTTTGCCTTATTAAATTTAAGTTGGTGGTGTGTCATCCAAAAGGTGTTAAAAGAATAGGGTGAGGTGTGGTATAGGATGAAGAGAAACAGGTCAGGAAAGGAAAAGTAGATTTGTGACTATCTACATAGAGATGCTAGTTGAGAGAGAGGATAAACTCCTTATATACAGTATCTACATGCAGTCCATTGTCTGTAATCAAGTTTTTGTCCAAGAGTGTATCCTGAGTAAGTAAATAATTCAAAATATTTTCATATTTTTGGTCTGTCTATAAAAGGTACTACTGAAATGGCCTAAAATACAATCAAATATAAGCTGGTCTACTTCTGTAGAAACAAATGTACACTCTACAGAAAGCCAATATCATGGTTTTATATGAAACGTTGTAATAATCTCATTTTTCTCAGAAAATTAAAAATACCCTATTTTGTTTTGATTAGAGTTGTTTTTACAGCCGTTTCCTTTTAGTGTGAGTCCTTGACAGAAGAATGTTGGGCTTGATCCTGTATTGCTCTGCCTCTTGCCTACTCCCTTACAGCAATGCAAAATGGGTGTAAGAGGCTAATATTTAAAAATGTTAGCATTATGCATTCCCTTTACGCTGGTACATGAGACTACACGTGGTCCGGACAATGGAGAATCAGGCCCTTTCTCTTGCTGTAGGTTCGCAGAAAAACTCAGTGCCTACCCCAATCCAAATACCATCTGTGTTTTCCAGCTGTTGGGCACAGTGAACAACGGCTTTCACTAAATACGGTTCTCTACTGATTCAACCACATTACTAGTTTGGCACTCCTTGACTCCTGAGTTACTCAGGGAGAAACTGAGCTTCCTTGGAGACACAGTCCATCTCTGATCTCCCCATAGGACTGTATAGCCCTGTACTACCCCATGGCCAGGCCAGTGGCTAGGTTCTGTAATTTAACTCTCTGTGCACAACTCTGGATATCCTTCCCCCGCCGCCCCTTCCCTCCACCTGTATCAGAGTAATCTTAATCAGAGCCCTTACTAACTGTTAAGTAGCAAATCGAACAGCTGTGCACCAGGTTTACAGAACATATGTTGCTGCTGATCTCTTAGTTGCACATGAGATAGAAATGTAATGTTTTGTGCACTAGATGGTGTATTGGGAAGGAAATCTATCAAAGAAGCTTTTCCATAACTGAAAATCCCAATTATATTCAACATATTTACAGAGGGCAGGTCTACAGCCTCCCCTTTCAGCCTCTCCTTTCTTTCAAACATAGATATGCAAGTTACCTAAAATAACTTTAGTATCTACGTTCGGCTTCTCTACTCCCTGCACATACACTGCACTAGTTCAAACGGAGGGGCCTCCCTTCAAACCAGCATTACCTGATTACTGAGGTGGTGTTGCAGGATCAACTTCCTGATTAGCTGAGAGGAACATCACAGACCTCATCAGTCGATCAAAATATTTGACCTGACAAGGGCAAATTTGCTGCTGTCAGTGAAGACCTGCCAGAAATTTTCTTTCTGTGTCAAGTGACTAAGAATGCCTCGTCCATCCATTGTTACAGCAAACATTTGGTTAACCCATTAATTTCAGTAATTTGAATTTTCAACTTAATATACACTTAGAACTAAGAGAAAATAGAATGGGTATAATCTGTTTATTAAGTCACAGATACAATATTTGTAGGCATTGTTCTATACTTCTCTGAAGAATGTTTCCAGTATCATCACCCGTGATGGAGCCATTTATTTATTTATTTGGAACTTTGGGGTTTGGATTTCTTCTTGATCTCTTTTTTAAAAATGCACTGTATATTAACTATTAGCCAATCTATCAATAACCTTCTTTAGCAAGGGGAGCTAAGGTATAGTTGCTCTATATTTCTGTAGCTCTCCACAATTTCTTACACATCTGGGCATTTATTCTTGACATCTTGTCATGGAGATTTAAAGTATTTATTAGATGCCTTCTTATCTGGGATAATCCATATTTCTTTCCCTAAAATGCTTTTCCTGTCAATTCCTAGGAAATTTAGGTTTTATGTTCATCACTCTCTGAAACGAAGTATCTCTTGACTTTTGGCTTTTTAAAAAGCAATGGTAATTTCTGTCAAAGTTACTTTTCTTTCTTTAGCGCTATGTTGCCTCTATGGATAATTATGCAGCCTCAGTGGCTGAAAAACATTTCAAATCTTAACCTGTGCAACCTTTTTTTTTTTTTTTTTTTTTAACTATCATAGAATTATATGACTATAATTCTCTCTTTCTTGTGAACTTGCTGTTTTTGTTTTATACAGTACTTCATGTCAATAGATGGGTGAAATTTTACACATTGGCTGGGAATTTCAAAGAGGCCCAGAGGAATTAAGCTTTCAAGTGAAAAAGTCATAAGGAGTTGGGTGTCTAACTTCCTTAGGCCCGTTTGAAGTTCCTAGCTTTTATTCCTGTTGGATATATTGGTATCTAGCAAGCAATACACACTGAAAGCAAAAAGATAGTCTTTTCAAAGAAGCTTAGACAATTTTTCCTTTCATTTGCACCAGTATATTTATACTACAGTGTTATTGGACAATATGATTTAATATTTTTTCATGCAAATTCAAATTGGATGTTTATGCCCTGTGGCAATATTTTGGTTTATAGTTCTCTGTGTGAGAGGGAAGCCATACATATCTAAGTCACTTCTCATAATCTAGACAGGATAGCTTTTTGGCAGCCTATGTGACATGGACCGGCTCTTCTCAGCTGGATCCTACTGGACAGGTATCATCATTACAAAAAAAATCACCACCACATTTAATATTATTTGACACTCTTGTTGATAAAGTAAATGGACATGGAGAAGTAATTATCCTGTCCGCTCTACTGTAACCCCTCCAGCTCCAATATGACGCATCATCCTCTCTTAGCAACGTGAAGCTTGTCTTGCTGTTGCCCATAGTCAGTCCCATCCGTAGATCGATAATGAACTTTAGCCATCAACCTGGTATTACCAAGCAATAAATAGCTTATTTTGACCTAATGTCATTTCCCCCCTGAAATTCTATAGATTTTTCCTTGGCAGAAACTAACTAATGGTATCCTTTTCTTTTTTCTATACTTCTTCCTCATCTTTCCAAAAGTCTTTTATTGAATGAGGATAGACTTTTCTTTGCAGTTACATAAGCTGTTTGCTGTAAAATATTAAATCACCTAATTTTCATCGTTATGAGTTTTTTTCAGATGGGATCCTCATAATGTATAGAGGATCTGTTATGTTCTTTTCTAAAACTTGAAAATTTAATAAATGATTTGTTGTCTTATTATTTCAGTCTTCATTGTTAGCTATTTTAAATGATGAATCTCCATCCAAAAAAAGTGTTTCTAGTGGGATCACAGTGTTCTTAAATATCTTTATCAGTGATCTCAAGAACTATATAAAATTATTGCTGATAAAGCTTGGAGATGAGACAAATTGGAGTGGTAAACAGTAATAGGGACAGATGAGTTCCTCCAAATGGTTTGGATCACTTAGTAAACTAGATTCATTTGAACAACATTCAAGAGTAAAAGGCAAAGTCATATAGCTAGGAAAACTGAATGCAGGTCACACAGGAGGGTTGGTGGTGGACTGTATTTTGAAAAGCAGTGACTTTGAAAAGTGGTTGGGGGTAATGGTGCATAACCTGATCTCCCAGTACAATAGTTGGCAACCAGTAGTGGGTGGAGTGCCCCAGGGATCATTCTTGGGGTCGGTTCTGTTCAACATCTTCATTAATTATTTGGATGATGGGATAGATTGCACACTCAGTAAGTTTGCAGATGACACCAAGCTGGGGGGAATGGTAGACACGCTGGAGTGCAGGGATAGGATTCAGGGAGACCTAGACAAATTGGAGGATTGGGCCAAAAAAAATTTCATGAGGTTCAACAAGGACAAGTGCAAAGTCCTGCACTTAGGACAGAAAAATCCCATATACTGCTACAGGCTGGGGACCAATAGGCTAAGTAGCAGCACTGTAGAAAAGGACCTGGGGATTATGGTGGATGGAAAGCTGGATATGAGTCAACAGTGTGCTCTTGTTGCCAAAAAGGCCAATGGCATATTAGGCTGCATCAGTAGGAGTGTTGCCAGCAGATCGAGGGATGTGATTATTCCCCTCTATTCGACACTGGTGAGGCTGCATCTGGACTACTGTGTCCAGTTTTGGGCTCCCCACTACAGAAAGGATGTTGACAAATTAGAAAGAGTCTAGCAGAGGGCAACAAAAATGATTAGGGGGCTGGGCCACATGACTTACAAGGAGTGACTGAAGGAACTAGGCTTATTTAGTGTGCAGAAGAGAAGACTGAGGGGGGATTTGATAGCAACCTTCAACTACTTGAAGGGGTGCTCCAAAAAGGAGGTTGCTAGGCTGTTCTCAGTAGTAACAGAGGACAGAACAAGGAGCAGTGGTTTCAAGTTGCAGCTGGGGAGGTTGATGTTGGATTTTAGGAAAAACTTTCTCACTAGGAGGGTGGTGAAGCATTGGAATGGGTTACCTAGGGAGGTGGTGGAATCTCCATCTTTGGAAACATTTATGGCCCGGTTAGACAAAACCCTGGCTGGGATAATTTAGTGGGAGTGGTCCTGCTTTTGGCAGGGGGTGGGACTAAATAACCTCATGAGGTCCCTTCCAACCCTAAAACTCTATCATTCTAATACTGGTGCTGATAACTAACACAAGCCTTGGCTATGTCTATACTTACCAAAGTTAGTTCAATTAGTTAATTCGAACTAACTAATTCAAGCCAATTTTAGTTACTTTAGTTCAAACTAAGCAAGTGCCAGTTAGCGAATTGCATTGAGTTCAATAGGCCAGTTTGTTCAAACTAACATGGTCACATTTGTTAATTCTTAGTTCGAATAGCATGTTCGAATTAAGGAAGCCCTTAATTCAAACTAATGAAAGCCTAGTGTAGCCATGGCTTTAGTTCGTTCAAATTAAGCTTCCTTAACTTGAACTAACTTGCTAGTGTAGACATAGCCCTTTAATGTAGAACAAAGGGAATATCAAGTAGAATAAGAAGTGGCGTTACTGTTGTGTATGTTTATATAATATCAATGAGTCCTTTTTACTGGACTACTGTGCCAACCTCTAGTGTCAACACTCCTAAAAGATGTCTAATTGGAAAGGGTTCAAAAAAGAAATACAAGAATAAGAAGCTACATTAAAACAGTGATTTCTGTAATGTGATGCTAAATTGTGTGATACCATCCAACCACTAGTTGGAGCTGTGTGTAAAATGCCTAAGTTAAACAAACCTCAGTCCTACCTGGCAAAGCATTAAAGGATCTTATAACACCATCTGGTGTGTATAAGCAAGGTCTGTGACCAGTCCATATCTGGTAAGAGGAATATAACATGGTGTCAGGAGTAACCTAAGACAAGGAACAAAGTTTGCAAGTCCTCAAACATACCATTCTTCAATGCCCCAGTGAACCTCAGTTCTGACAAACCTTCACAATGGATACACTGGAAGCAGTATTTTGCAAGTTTTCAAATTGCAAACAAACTCCACATAAACTGTATATTTACAAGTATTATCTTTAGTTCATGCTATAGGGAAGCAGGCAGAGCCTATCTTTAAATCTTCCTTATAAAAGTTTTGCTCGTGTTTCTTTAGGCTCCTCCAGCTAAACAAAAAATTCCCCCCAAACTCCAAATTTCAGACATATAAAGTATGCATCAAACATAGCCAGAACACTTTCATAGTTATCTGTGTCAAAAAAGCCTTAAATGCATAAATAACATTCCCCTTATTCATTATGATAGCTGCTGAGCTCCATCAACTACTTCCATTGTCAAAAGGGGAAAAAATGAAAGTGTAGTGTTCTATTCCTGCCTCAGCACTGTACACTCACCATAGTCTATGGGAGCCAAGGAGGCAGGCTGGTCGGTAGGGAGCATAGCGTTGTAGCTGAGGAAGATGGAACTCTAGGAAGCCATTGATGTGAACAGGGATTTTGAGGGGTGAGTAGTTACAGCTGAATGTGGGCTGAGTACACAACGTTTAGTAAAGACAACTGGGCCTAGGAAGGAAAGGCTGGGGTTCTGGTTGGATAGCTGGGAAGAATGGTGTCTGTACATGGAGACATTGGAACTTGAATGGCTCTCCTAGCACTGCTGCTTTGGATCCATGGTGCACTTGTGTGCTCGAGGGCTGCCCAGCATTCTGCTGCCTTGGGGTGTCAGGGAGTAGAGGCAGCAGCACAGGGAAGCTTGTTAAGCACCCATGCCTGAATACAGGATCACTAGGCTTCTGCCTCCCTCACAAACAGGTAGTCTAAACAACTCCATTCCCTCTTTTGCCAATCACCTCCTGGATCCCACCACCCCTTCTGGGCCATAATTCCAGTGCTTACTTCCCCTTCCTCTTAGATTCCCAAGTATACCATACAGGGGCTCCAACTGAACAAAGGGGGAGAAGTGTTGACTTTTAGAGGAAGATTTGCTTCTCTACTCTCTCTGTCTGTCTCTCCCAGTTCAATTTGATTTAATGAGGGACACGTGGACTGTCTTTCGGGAATCCTTTTCAAGATAGAGCTTCCAATGGGATCATGAAGTCAATGCAATCAGAGCTGTGCCCGAGCAAACACAATAGGATTGGGCCTGCTAGTGGAATGAGATGTAATATTTTAATTTATTTTATAATGCCATAAAATGGAGTTAAGTGCATAACTGACTATGAATTAACTCATTGTTTAAAGGCAAAATTGCCACTGCTCCTTTCAAGAACAAGCAGGAATGCATCCCTTTATTCACTTGCATTGGCCACCCAGGTCACAGAGCAAAGGGGAGAGCTGCCTTTATGGAGCCACTTCCCCTCCTACTCAGGTAGGAAGAGGCATATCTGCAACCCTATGTGTGCAGATAGCAGAGCTGAATTGATGAAAGAAGTCTGCTATCCTACACAAATAGAATTTCTTTGTAAAAATATATATCCCTAGCCCCAAGGCAAACAACTAATGAAGATGCTTTTAAGATTTTAAATACTAATTTTAGATCACTATAAGATTGGTAGAGACAAAAATGTGTTTGGAAGTCAGGGCATTCAGAGTTACAATCTAAATACAAACATTGTACTTTAAAAAAGGGTAGTTAAAATGAAATGGATGTGTATACTGAATTAATCTCTCAATATCTGAGGTTATCGCTCTGGATCAAGACTGAACTGCAATGGTGGGATAGAGAAACTCACACTGCAGCAATTTCCAGTTCTGTGCCTGATGTGTGGCTAAAAAAAAAAAAGATACTTGCCCCCTATTGCAGCTTCTTCCACTGTTTCTCTGAGCCTGCTTCTCAGCGCAGTTTTATACCATGCAATTCCATTGACTTCAATAGAATTACTTCTAATTTACACCAGCATGGGAAGAGAATGAGACTCCACATGTTTGAGGTCTCCCCGCCCTTCTAACTTAGTGAAAATTCTTCATTTTGCTAGTTAATTCACAGCAGATGCAACTTGAAAACCCATTTCATCCCTTTTCATAAATGTGTTAAATAAAAATGCAGAAACAAAGAAATATGTCTAGTCAAATAATGACACACAGAATGAAAGGAAAAGAGATCTTTAGCTGGTCTCAAGTCTCCAAGCATTCCAACATGCCTTACGTAAATATATTAACACTCCACCATCATTTTACACATGTGGACTCATGAGTCTGAGGGTATTGGGTATGTTCAGTCTTCCCAATAAATCACAATTAGAGTAACACCTGTGTTAAATAACCAAGCTGAACCACTGTGAGAATTTGCAAAATACTTCATGGCATAGAAAACAGGAAATTTTCAGGTTCATACAAACATCGTGGCTTGTAAATGAGCTTTGCCTTCAATTCTTCCATAATAAAAATTTTTCATCTGTACATTTCAATCTTTCTCAAGACTGTAAGTGATCAAGAGTTACTCATTCAAAAATGTTGTGTCTAATTGATTAGCCAGATAGTTCCTATAATATAAACTGTTATAGCTAAATTCTAGTCCCTCAGCTGCCTTGATGTCTGTTCCTGCCCATTGTTCTTATAGTGGAGTTCTGTTCACCCTAAATCATCAGCCTTCACTCTGCTTTTAGTCAAACTCAGAAACCTTTATTCATAATTTCTGAAGATAAGGGACCTGATCTTGCAAGCATTATTCAGGTGCATACTTCCATGGACCTTTAAGGCAGTTTATTTTTATCAACTTGTCCATGACAATCTAGAGCTCAAAGGAATCAGCAACAATTGAACCGCTCTATCTTCTACCACTTATCAGAAAACATGCAGGCTTCCTGCCAACAGTCAGCCCCCCTCAAACTGGTTGCCACACATGAGTGGTAAATTAACAAACCTGTTTCACACTTACATTAATAGTTTTAAATCACTGAACTATCTGGTAGGTGACAATGCAGATTCTTTAATAGTCGGAACTTATTTCTGCAATTCAGAAACATTTTTCAGCTGCCAAGATATGAGCTGTATTAGAGCAGTGGGTCTCAACCTGCATCCCGGGGCCAAAAGTTGCCCATAGCTCCCCTTCTGAGAGCTGCAGAAGGGAGCTGCTGCTGCTTAAGGACCCAGGTGTAGTGTGTTTACACAGGACTAAAAGACTGGCGCAGGCTCCTTGCTGCAACCAAAGGGGATGGGAAAATCAGTGCTCCACTTCCCGTGTGTAGCAGGGAACGTGGCAAAGTGCTCCACTGAGGTTCTTAGGTGCTGGGGTCTCTACTGGAGCCAGAGGGTGGGGAACACTGCTCTACTATCTCCCTGGCTGTAGAAGGGAGCCATTGCCTAGGAACCCAGGAAGAGCAGATTCGGCTACAAGACGTGCAAATTTCCCTGTTGCAGCCTTTCATCTGGCTGTAGTGGTGAGGGTCCTGCTGGCAGAGACTGGTGGCCCTTCAGGTTTGTAAAAGTGATATCTGTGGCCCTCCAGCTAAAACGTTTGGGAACCATTGTATTTAGAGGATGATAGTACCAAATTCATCCTTCACTACAACATAGAAAACACCTTTCTATATAAAAAGCAAATGGAACTGTTTCTGCTTTCTTTTTGGAAGTTTGCAAGCTGTCTAATAATATTTTGCTTCACATCCAAACAAATTACAATTACTGCTTGAGTATGAACTGTACACTTCCTAAGAGTACTCCTATAATATACTGTAAATTAGTACACATACAGTAATTAAATAAAAAAGCTCCATACCGCAGGTCTAATCTATATCACAGCAATTAGAAAAAAATGCAAATGGGAAATGATTTTCCATGACTACCCAGCTAGTTTGTCAAATAAAATGCTGTGAAAACCATGTTAGTAGGGTCATATGCTGCAACCCACAATTCCTGACTTGAATCATATTCAAATCCTAGTTTATAAAAAAAAAAAGTTGAGGGGGGGTTAAAATTAAAATTTATTATAAAGGCTTTGCTGGCTTTAAGTGAAGTTCAATAACTCTTAAAGGCCACAGACAGAGCTAGACTGAATCTTGCTCATACAATTAGTGGAGAATGTTTCTTTGGGGATTTCTTTCAATGTTTTCTCTCTGTAGGTAGTTGAAAAATGAACTCCTTTTCAGGTGTTATAATCTCTGTGCTGGTAACCCCCATGATGCCTGAAAAGAAATGATTGGCTATAGTAAATTCATGAGTCTGGGAAAAAATGAATTTATAGCTATTATGGTTGACAGGAGGTTTGTGCTATCTTTGATTTTCATGACACCTATGTAAGACTCTGGGAGGCATATATTTAGCTTTTTTTAAAATGAATTCTCCTGCAAACAGGAGGGGAGGTATCCAACCTTCTGAAGGACTGATTTTTTTAAAGCAGCATCTCTGATAGTCTGGAATTTGGTTTGACAATTGAGCAAATGACACCAATCCAACATCCATTACACTTAGGTCATAATTACACTTGGGGCTAAATGTTAATATCACCTTTTGATCTCTGAATCAGCAAAATATAGTGACAGACAGACAGGAACCATTTGGTTACATTGCATTGTTAACTTTACACACACACATACACACACACACACACACGAGTGTGATTGTGTTCTTTTTTCCATTTTGCAACAACACAAATCTTCATTTCAAAGCCCTAACCCTAACATGGCTTTGTGAGCTTTTTATAAGGAATGACCATAATTACCATTTATATATTCTTCTAATATGTTTTGAAATTGTAGCAGAGAAATTTGTGAGTCTCTAGAAGTTTGGCTTGGAGAGACTGGTACAGAGGCAGCAGAGAGTTTATCACCCAGTTTGGTTTCAGTGGCTTGTAGCAGAGCATTTTGCGGATTCAACCAACATTCTGCTATCCTAACACACCTCGTAACCAACTAGGACAATTCTCCTGAAATGGAGATTAAATTAGAACATTGACTAGAAGATAGGTGAGTCCTGTGGCACTTTTAAAGACTAACAGATTTATTTATCGCATGAGCTTTCGTGGGAGAAAATCCCACTTCGTCAGACGCTTTGAAGATAGGAAAGTTACAGAGTGGGAGGAAATTAAATGCAGGGGAGTGTATGACATAGCATCAGGTCAGGCTGTAACAGCAAATCAAAATAGGTGTTAGGATTCAAAACACTGGGGAACAGCACATAGAGGAGGGGGAGGTCAAATCACTTGTTGTAATGCGAGAAAAATCCATAGTCCCTGTTTAACCCCAAGACAACTGAGTCAAATTTGCATATAAATTCGAGTTCTGCAGTCTCTCTTTGAAGCTGTGATATGTTATTCATCTGTTTCAACACAGCTATTAACAAGTCGTCAAGGGAGGATGACATGTTCATCATCTGGACCCATGGTAAAGATGCCCTTGAAGATTTCCATAGAGATTTCAACAATTTCCATAACACAATCAAACTTAGCCTGGAACACTCCACACAAGAGATCCACTTTCTGGACACTACAGCGCAAATTAGCAATGGGCACATAAAGACCTCCCTATATCGCAAACTTACGGATCGGTATAGTTACCTACATCCCTCGAGCTTTCATCCTCGACACACCACACGATCCATTGTGTACAGTCAAGCCCTAAGATATAACCACATTTGCTCTGACCCTTTAGACAGAGACAGACACCTTCAGGATCTCTACCAGGCATTCTTAAAACTACAGTACCCACCCGCAGAAGTGAAGAAACAAATTGACAGAGCCAGACGGGTACCCAGAAGTCAACAACTGGAGGAGAAGCCCATGAAAAACAACAACAGAATGCCACTGGTCACCACCTACAACCCCCAAGCCAGACCCCTTCATCACATCATCAAAGATCTACAGCCTATTTTACAGGATGATCCCTCACTCTCTCAAGCCTTAGGAGACAGACCTCTCCTTGCTTTCAGACAGCCCCCTAACCTTAAAAGGATACTTACCAGCAACTACAGACCACAGAACAGAAACACTAAAGCAGGAACACAGCCCTGCAGCAGACCACGCTGCCAACTTTGCCCTCATATCTATGCTGATGACACCATCACAGGGCCTAATCAAGCCACCTACTCCATCAAGGGCTCGTTCACCTGCTCATCCACCAATGTGATTTATGCCATCATGTGCCAGAAATGCCCCTCTGCCTTATATATTGGACAGACAGGACAGTCTCTACGCCAAAGAATCAATGGACACAAATCTGACATCAGAAATTGCAACACTGCAAAACCTGTAGGGGAACACTTCAATCTCCCTGCTCACTCCCTTGAGAACTTGTTAATAGCTGTGTTGAAACAGATGAATAACAAATCACAGCTTCAAAGGGAGACTGCAGAACTCGAATTTATATGCAAATTTGACTCAGTTGTCTTGGGGTTAAACAGGGACTATGGATTTTTCTCGCATTACAACAAGTGATTTGACCTCCCCCTCCTCTATGTGCTGTTCCCCAGTGTTTTGGATCCTAACACCTATTTTGATTTGCTGTTACAGCCTGACCTGATTCTATGTCATACACTCCCCTGCATTTAATTTCCTCCCACTCTGTAACTTTCCTATCTTCAAAGCGTCTGACGAAGTGGGATTTTCTCCCACAAAAGCTCATGCGATAAATAAATCTGTTAGTCTTTAAAAGTGCCACAGGACTCTGTTGTCTTTCTACAATAGACTAACACGGCTACCCCTTTGGAAGAAGATAGGTGTATTCCATCCTCACAAAGTCATAAAGAGGCAGTGGGGAAGCATAAAAGAGTCTAAAAGGCAGGAGATATTTAGCTGATAATTGAATAATTTAATAGACATTCCAACAAAGGGAGTGAAATTAATATAGTTTGAAAACAAACAAAATTGTTCCTGGTAGAATCATCAATCACAAAACTCACTAAATTGATTTACAGTTCAATATCCTTTCCAAATTAATATCAAAGCAACTGCAAATAAACAATGGAGGGTGGGGACTGTGTGCTGTGGGATACAACTGTCTCACATTCCCCATGAGGGCAACAGATGGAGATTTGTCAGTGGGATCAGCCACTGTATTGAATCTAAAAACAACAGAGTCCTGTGACACTTTTAAGTGCTAAAGGACTATGTTGTTTTTCTGCAATAGACTACCACAACTACCCCTTTGTATTGAATCTAGAGAGTAGTCTTATCGTCTGGTAACTGTCCAATTTGTATCAACAGGTCAATTGGAACGGGGGGAACAGGGCAAACCCCGGTTATGGATGATAGGCAGTAGCAGCTGGTCATTCAGGCTATGTCTACACTTGTGAATTTAAGTCGACGTTAAGTCGACTTAGCATGTCTACACTTAAATTTTAAGTCGACTTTGGGGGGACCCTACAAAGTCGACCTAGAGCATCCACACTGGATGCCTAGGTCGACTTCTGGGGCTAGGTGGACCTGGGACTGGTCCACAGTGGCGGGGAGGGCACCCCTTTCCAAGTGCCAGGGGGCTCAGCCTTTGCCCCATTGTACCAGGGCATAGGGGCAGGGTAGGCAGGGGCATGCCAGGCTCTCCCTGTGCCACCCCCCCGGCAGAGAGGGCAGCGGGGGAGTCCTGGAGAGCCCTAAGTCGACTTAGAGTCAACTTAGGGCTACTCCAGGTCTACACTGGCTTAAGTCGACTTTCTAAAGTCTTTTACAAAGTCAACTTAATTTTCCTTAAGTCGACTTAAGCAGCTTGCTTAAGTTGACTTAAGGAAAGTGTATTGTAGACGCAGAGTAAATTAAGTCGACTTAAGCAATTGTAAATCGACTTAATTTACAAGTGTAGACGCACCCTCAGAGCTCAGGTGTGAAATGCATAGGCTCATCAGTGTCAATGGCTTGGTGTATAACAGCTGTTCTCATGGGTGTATGTTGGGAATGTAGCACTAAGTGCTCTGTGGAATGTGGAAATTTTCTGGTGCTGGAACATGGATTCTGGGATCATTTTCCATTAGTAATGGGAGATTAGAAAACCCAATCCAGATTTACTTGAGATCTGACCTACTGATAGAAAATGTTGGGATTTACACATCTGTTTTGCTGAAAAGGCTCTTTTAACCTGTGTGAATAAATGTCATTCTGCCTAAGTGAATGGACCATAGTGTCTCTGCAATGAAATATGTCACAATAACAACATAGTAACTGATTTTTTTTTTAGTCCTGATTGGATTTCTCTTTCAGATTCTCAATGCTCCAAAATCTGGATTGCAAACAACGAAGGGGAGTGTTTCCGTGTTTGTAAGCATCCGCTCCCACGGGAATTTTTTAAATACATAAATATTTCTATTAGTCTCTGGTTCCTCAATACCTTATTTTTAAGAGATCTGAATCTGGACCAAATTTACATTTGTATCCATTTTACCTGTGAAGGCCAACCTGGATTTAAAATAGCACTATTAAAGCCATCACTTTTCATAGACACTCCCACTAGTAATGTCCCACTGGTAAATAGCATTTAGGTAAAACGTTTACTTATCTGAAGAGTGTAATTTACTTCTCTAGTGGTGTAATTCAAGTAGTACACTGAGGGTATGTCTACACTGATGGTGGCAAATTCACTACTGTCAGATCGATTCTTGCCCCCTTCCAGATTGACTGAACAGTCAGTAAAGACACACTCAGTTGATCCAGAAATCAACATAATATAACCACCTCCTCAAGGGGCATAGCACTGCATTGGCGGGAATGCATTTCCTTTTGGCGCAATGCCCTGAAGACAATGCACCAACCTAGTACTCTGCGTGGCTTGCATAACTCCTGTCAACTGCTGCAGAATTTTGTCAGCAGTGTAGATCAGGCCTTAGTGAGCACTTTCCCCATGTCAGTTGCAGGTAAATCCCAAATTGGCTGTGTATCATCAAAATCACATCTTGCTTAACAGAGCTTTCCCCCATTCTTTCTAATAAATATCCCTTTTTACATTTGCTCACTCCATTAAGCATCTGCTTAACTCCTTCCCAGGAAAAATACAATTAAGCAAAGCAGTTGGTCTGGAAACTATTTTAGTGCCTTTTAACATTCAGCAGTTCTCTTGTGACATATTTGCCCATTTTCCAATATAATTTTAAATGGATATTCTCTGTCTCTTTATGGTTGCAGCTGCACCCACTTTTGTGGACTATAGATAGCTGGAATTCTCAGCAAACCCTGTACATACAAACCAATACGTCACCTCATGTCATTTATTCCTTAAGCAGAGCTGAACAAAAAACAGTAATTTCATAGCCAATTTTTCCTGACAGTGAAGGCATATGCACTCTTTATAATTGGCCAAAGTAACTCTTGGTGCAATTCCACTGAATTCAATAAGGATTAGAGTGATAAACTGTATACTTTGTATGCTAACTCCGAACACGCTTTCCATTTACCCAGTCCTGCAGTCTTTATACAGGGAAGACACACTAAAATTATTTCCAGAGGGGTAGCCGTGTTAGTTTGTATGTAGCTAAAACAACGAAAGTCCTTGCTGTAGCACCTTAAAGACTAACAAATTTCTTCAGGCATAAGCTTTCATGGGCTGCAACCTCTTCATCAGATACCCATGATGCCCAGATGCACTTCACATCTGATGAAGTGGGTTGCAGCCCACAAAAGCTTATGCCCAAAGAAATTTGTTAGTCTTTAAGGTGCCACAAGACTTTCGTTGTTTTAACTAAAATTATTGAGTGTTTTCCTTACCCAGACATCCAGATCCTGCATTCCTCAGATAGACAAAATTACTCTGATATCAGTATTTTCATGCCTGTCTTTTCCTCTTCATGTATATATTACTGAGGGGAGATTTGATAGCAACCTTCAACTACTTGAAGGGGTGCTCTAAAGAGGAGGGAGCTAGGCTGTTCTCAATGGTAGCAGAGGACAGAACAAGGAGTAATGGTTTCAAATTACAGCCGGGGAGGTCAAGGTTGGATATTAGGAAAAACTTTCTCACTAGGAAGGTGGTGAAGCATTGGAATGGGCTATCTAGGGAGGTGGTAGAATCTCCATCTTTGGAGGTTTTTAAGGCCCAGTTAGACATAACCCTGGCTGGGGTGATTTAGTGGGAGTGGTCCTGCTTTTTAGCAGGGGGTTGGACTAGATGACCTCGTGAGGTCCCTTCCAACCCTATTGTTCTATGATTCTATATGGGACCTTTCCTATAGTAAAACTATAGCAAAGTGCTGGTAATGAAATTTTAGACAAGGGATTCTCAACTCAGTTCATACCAAACCCTTCAGTCAGCCAGTCATAACTCCCCTGCCTAGATGTGTCTGAAAATCTTTTACAGCAATTACTTGGGTGCTTCAGAAGAACTATTTCAGAAATAAGCACAAATGGGTTTTTAAGTAGAGCTGGTCAGAAAAAAATTAACTAAAACCAGGTTTTTGTCAGAAAAAAAAGCAGTTTCACCAAAAAATAATTATTTTACAAAAGTGTATCAATTTTGACAAAATTTCCCATGAAAGAAAATCCTCAAAAGGAATTGTTTTTTGTTCTGAACAAAAATAGCATTTTAGAAAATTTCACTTCATTTTGGAATTTTAAAATGTAAAATGTGATTTTTTTTTCAGTTGTTTTATTATTTTTGCATGGCTTGCCCATCACGATAGTGCATAATATTAGACCAGTTGTATTGTTAGAGTGTTCTTGCAAAATAGGCACTATTGCTTCTCAAGCTCCTAACATGACATAGTATTTTATGTGGTTTAATTTTAAAATAATTGAGGGCAGCTGCTACTGATTTTTTGGTTGTACTGAACCATTTAGTCAGAAATGAACATTTCCTGCAGAAATTTCCCCTTCAATAAAATAGTCACTAAAAAATAAACAGAAAAAAATTGATAATTTTTTTGACTAGCTCTGCTTAGAATTCAATGTTCTAAAAGTTAAAAGTGTACCTATCTTTGTTATTCTTAAAAAAGAAATTCACATAGAAATTGCTTTTTTAATTCACATTCAGAGCCTTCTTGTGAAACCGTTCATAGCACAAAAGCCCTGAGTGGGTCGCTAGCAATAGGGATTAAATGTGAAACTTGTGCATCTACAAGCATGAGGCTCTGAGTTACACTTTTAAAGTCAATGGGACTGGGCACAAGGTAACTTTATTCACATGTGTAAGTGTTTGCAGAATTGAGCTGCTAGTATGCTATTGTGACAAACTGCTGAGGGCATGACCACTTGTTTCTGGATGCTACAATTTTCAATATAAGCAATTATTTCTGTCTTCCATATGCTAACATAACACAGACTGCATGCAAAATCACATGCCATCTAAAGCAATGTCTTCCTAGTATTCAATATTTTGCTATAGTAACAGTATTGACCTTAGATGGGTGTAGCAGATTAACACTCTTTTTAAATTTTATTTTTCCTCTTCCATTTCTAAGAACTCACTTACAGAGATTTTTCTCATCCTATAGTCAAGAGGATAAGCAGCCTTCTTGAAGATTATTACCAATGCTGCTCCATGGACCAAAGGTCACTCATGTATTGAGCATCCACAACTTGCCCAGACCTGAAACCTATCCTCTCCATCCTGGCCCTAAATTCCAACAATCTGGTGAGAAGAAATGTCATAAAGTACTTCCTGAATCCAAAGGTCAGACTACCTACTACAGTGCAACTCAGCATGGCACACTACTGACGAGTACTGGTTAGTGAATAGCTTGGAGAAATAGTTAAGCCACAACAAAAGGTCATGTGTGTTTCTTATAATAAATGTGCTGACAGTTGGGTTCAATAATGAAGGTTCTGGTTTGGCAGGCATTTGCATTCAAGTAGTGATATTTGTGTTGCAACATCACAAAATGGAAATGGCTCGCATTGTGCCAAACTATGTTGTGGTAGCCCTTTTGTGGATTACAAAGGGGATCTAAGAATTTCTACAGAGATTTCAATAATTTCCACTCCACAATCAAACTGAGGCTTGAACACTCCATACAGGAGATCCACTTTCTGGACACTGCAGTGCAGATTAGAGATGGACACATAAACACCAACCTATACTAAAAACCTACTGATCGCTATAGTTACCTATATCCTTCAAGCTTTCAACCAAGACATACCAGATGATCCACTGTCTACAGTCAAGCCCTAAGATATTTGCATTTGCTCCGATCCTTTGGACAGAGAGACACCTTCAGGATCTCTATCAAGCATTCTTAAAACTTTAATACCCACCCACAGAAGTGAAGAAACAGATTACAGTGCCAGACGGGTAACCAGAAGTCAACTACTACAGGAGAAGCCCAAGAAAAAAAACATCAGAACACCACTGGTCATCACCTTCAACCCCCAAGTCAGACCTCTACAGCACATCATCAAGGATCTACAACCTATACTATATGACGATCCCTCACTGTCTCCAGCCATGGGACTCAGACCTCTCCTCATTTACAGACAGTCCCCCCAGCCTTAAACAGATACTCACCAGCAACTACAGACCAAACAACAGAAACACTAAAGCAGGAACATATCTCTGCAACAGACCACGTTGCCAACTTTGTCCCCTTATCTACACAAAAGACACCATCACTGGACCTAATCAAGCCACTTAGTCCATTAAGGGCTCATTCACCTGCTCATCCACCAATGTGATTTATGCCATCATGTGCCAGAAATGCCCCCCTGCCTTATATTGGACAAACAGGATAGTCTCTGCACAAAAGAATAAATGGACATAAATCTGACATCAGAAATCACAACGTTCAAAAACAAATAGGGGAACACTTCAATCTCCTTGCTCATTCTACTGATGACTTGTTAATAGCAGTGCTCAAAGAAATGAATAACAAATAGCAGCTTCAAAGAGAAACTGCAGAATTGGAATTTATATGTAAATTCAACTCCATTGCCTCAGCGTTAAACAAGGACTACAGATTTTATTCTCATTACAACAGGTTATTTGACCTCACCTGCCTCTATATGCTGTTCCTCAGTGTTTGAATCCCAATACCTGTTCTGATTTGCTGTTACAGTCTGACCTTATCCTGTGTCATACATTTCCCTGCATTTAATTTCCTCCCATTCTGTAAATTCCCTGTCTTCAAAGCATCTGACAAAGTGGGATTTTCTCCCATGAAAGCTCATGCGATAAATAAATTTGTTAGTCTTTAAAAGTGCCACAGGACTTCTTGTTTGTTTGGCTAAGAATTTCCTGCTTCTCTTCAGAGGGCTCAGACAAAAAATATTGGAGACTACATAGGGAGACAACTCCTTTACTGAGACAAATACAACCTTTGTCAGGAAAGATACAGGATAAATTCATTTGGCTCTCAATGCACAAGCTAAGCACACCTAGATGGATTGCAAAAGACTAATAGACAACAAAATGGTAGAACTTCAAAAACAGGAAACATGCACATATACCAGAAGTGACACAGACAGAAGTTTCCTTTCCAGAGATTAAAGAAAACACTAGTAAAGTCTGACATAATATGTTCCCTAAGTGTTAATGAAGACCATAAGAGACATGTGCATTTATTTTATGGAGCATAATTAAAACATTTAAAGAACCTTAAAACTTTTGTCATTGAAAAATGCCTCCATTCTGCTAGTACACACTGCAAGATGTTTAGAACTGATAGAAGAGTTGAGAGGCTGCTAGCAATAAACATTTTCTTACATAGAAACATTTTAAATAAAGGACAATGACCACAAATTCCAACACGCAACACTATCAGATACTCTACTGATGTGTATTATCTATTATTATTTTGTGAGCATCAATCTGTTCAGTGCCATATGGACAATAAAATAAGATACACTCCTTGATTCAAGGCACTCCCATTTTAAAAGGCCATCAGATAAAGTTCTTGTCTAATTAGGTAATGTGCAATATGTTAACTAAGTTCAAACGCAGAGGAGAAAACATCACAAGTTAACTTATGTGCCATCCTCTACTTCAAAATTTGAAATAGTCTCGAGATTTGATCTTAACATGAATTTTTCTTTTTCTTTTTCAGTAAGGCGCAAGAAGAGTATTGTGTCTAGAGATGGGCAAACCTTTACATGGGTTTTAGTTTTACCATTCTCAAGTTCATCTTTGGTATTGCAAAACCAAAATCAGTACTGCAGAAAACAGAGGCTTCACTTTATCTGAACCCCCAAAGTGTGGAATGTAGAGTCAGTGGATAAATGGCTTCAGATTTAGTCTCTCTGTTTCATGATAGGATGTTGTAAAACTGAATATGATGTTGGTTCTGTAAAGCTTTGTTGGTTGGGATATTGATATGAAAATCCACGAGCTTTGGTTCCCCCTTAAGCTGAACCCTCAAAGTTCAGAGGAGAGTTTTTTCAGATAAACAGTTGGTTTTTTCTCATGCATCAAGATCTTGTGACTCATTCTTCTGTCACAGGTTTCTTAGCTTGTGCTGTACAAACTATTCTCATCTCTCATCCCCTATACTGTTAATAAAGAAAGGAGAAAAGCAGGCAAATAGTTTGTAGTCTGTGTGAGAACTTTGGCCTTCCTGTTTTCACCTAGATTTTGCTTGGATGGAATTTATTTGCATATTTTTGGACCAGCGCTGTTGTGTAGACAAAATTATTCTGTGCCAGATTTAATTTTAAAATGTATATGCCACTTGCTTACATGTTTTTCTGTCTAGAAATTCTGCAATGTATGTTTTACTGTATAGCTTCATCTCAACAGGGATTCTTTCCGTGCTGACCTTTCTTTGTTACATGGCTGGAGTTTAAACCAGACTTTTGTTTGCTTGTTCTGGAATTGATTTGGGTTTTTTGAGGGTACTACCCCCACTCCCAACTTCTGACTAAATTTTGAAATTGGAAGAACAACCAAGTGGCTTAATTGTTGCAAGAAATATAACTAACTGTATTTCCTGAGTAAGCTTTTTACTATATCTATGAGAATGCTGTCTGTTAGAGTGACTAATAGATAGCACAGTCTGAGACTGATTTAGAAATTTATTCTAATTTTTCATTGAATTTTGAGAGCAAGTGAAACAAAGCAGTTTTACATCTGTAAAAAATGTTTGCCTTCCTTAATCAGTTTCACATCTGTAAGAACTTTGCAGCAGTGGGTGCGTCTACACTTGTAAATTAAGTCAATTTAAAGAGGCTTAAATTGACTTAATTTACTCTGTGTCTACACTACACTTTCCTTAAATTGACTTAAGCTGCTGCTTAAGTCAACTTAAGGAAATTTTAAGGCGACTTATTAAGACCTAGTTTTACGTCGACTTACTGGTTAAGTCGACTTTATTAAGTCAACTTAAGCCAGCGTAAACATGGCTTAGCCCTGAGATGACTTAAAGGGTCCCCAGGGCTCCCCCACTGACTGCCCTCCCAGGGTGCCTGGCACAGCCAGAGCCTGGCGTGCCCACCCACAGGGCAGGACACAGCCCTGCCCACCTGCTCCTGTATCCTGCCCCTATCCTGCTTAGTCCTCATGTACCCTGGTACAATGGGGAAGATGCTGAGCTCCCTGGCACTTTTGGAGAGGTGCCCAGGGAAGGTGCCCCCCTTCCCACCATGCACACTCCCAGGTCCACCTAGCTGCTACAAGTCGACTTAGGTAACCAGTGTGGATGCTCTAAGTTGATTTGGCAAGCTCGACTTTAAGTCGATCTAAATTTACAGTGTAGACATACTAAGTCAACTTAACAAAGTGGACTTATTTGAACAAGTGTAGACATAGCCAGTGTGTCCTGACTCTGCTCTGCTTTATTTGTGCTTCTGGAAACTTAGCTCCAGTTGGCAGATCAATGCAGATAAGATACTAACCCAAACTTTTACCATTTAAGTATGCCCTCCCTTCATCTCTGTATGAGCCAGTACACCTGCCAGTTGACTTGGTAGGCTCCAATGCCAGTTAGTAAAAATCTCTTCTGCTCTGGGACATAGACTGAGCTGCTTAATTCCAGCACAGCAGGAACTAGCAAAGCTCCTGTTAAGGCTCCTTATCTTTACCAGGAAAACTGCCTTCTTCCAATGCCTTCTTCTGAAAAGGAGTAAAGGATGGGGCTATGTAACTACTCCCAAAGAATCATACAGCAAACAGATAGAAGGTAGGCATGGTTCTGGTAGATTGCATAATGTGGGGATACATGGGGCTTCAGACTGATATTATGTAAACTAACCACTAAAGTTAGTGAATACTGTCCCTTCTCATATATCAGGGTAATGACCTTTGTGAACCATATCCAGGTCATATGAGAATGGCATGGAAATAAAAAACACATTTTTTCCCCAGCATTCTTATGTGTCAGAATTTTGTAAAAATGGTTCAAATGAAACCTTCTTAATCTGTTTAGAAATGAGCCTGATGGAGAACTGGAAAAGGAGGTCCTTGGCACATTTCCAGATAGTAGCACTCACTGTGTTGCCAACTCATGTTTTTATCATGAGTCTTGCAATCATTTATGTATTTCTTAAAGCACCTCTCTCCGAAAATCAAGAGATTGCATGAGAATCTCAGCTTTGTTTTGTTTTTGTTTTTTTAAGTAAATTTCAAGCTTTCCAGGCTATGTAGAAAAACTTGAAAACATGAAATGCGTGCAACTCTGTGTAGCTCAGAAACTAGAATATAAATAAATAAAACTAAAAATGCATACATATAACATGATTTCTAAGCCAATTTCATGATTTTTCAATGCTTAAGGTAGACAGTGTTGCATTCAGTTAATATTCTTGGTCAAAAAAAGGGGTAGGGGCAGCACTTATTTTTTTGAAGGCTCATGCTTGCATATCATATGAATCTGTTGATTCATCAGTTATGCTCAGAAATTTCCATCACTTATGCAGCTTTGTGTTGGAAGAGAAACTTTGGACAAAGGAACTCCTGTTGCTGAAAAAAAGAATTCCTATGCCTCCACACCAGGGTTAAACAGACATTTCTTCACATTGCTATAAAATTGAAAAATTAAGAACTGAGAATCAGAATGTTATAAAAGTAAAAGTCGAAAGTTCAGTTTTAATAGTGTCCATTTGTGTATTTACCTTAAAATATGGTCTCTGTTGTACCGTACTTTATTTGACAAATACAATGTATAATACCATAATAAAGAGACTACTCCAGAGAAAACAAGAGTCCTGACGAAGTGGGTTGGAGCACACGAAAGCTTCTGCCCAAAGAAATTTGTTAGTCTTTAAGGTGCCACAGGACTCTCATTGTTTTTGCTGTACACAGACTAACAGGGCTACTCCTCTGGAAATTGTCACCAGTACAGAAAAAAATAATTTAAAAAAAGTATTATATAAAGAAGACAATTTTTGTATTTATTAGCATTTTTCTATTTGTAATGCATTCAATAATGGATGCCTCAGTTAACTAAGCTTTTGTTAAGAAATTATCACATTTAAACAAATTTAATTTTAAAATTACTATTTTTACTAAACCATAAAATTACTAATTCCATTGTTTTAAAATTGGCATGAATATAAGTCTCAGTGATATCTACAAAACAAATGATGTTTAAATTTCCTAGCTTCATCCATCTGAGTTAGCTGAGGAATTTTCCAATGGGATTAGTGTTTCTATAACAAAAAATATAGAGAGAAATGTGTTCAGTCTTTCAATAACAAAAAAATAATCAAAATTACTCTGTAGGCTGAGACAAATCAAAATAATATCAGCCTAAGAGAAATTTTTCTGAGAAAATTATGAGCAATGGAAAAAAAGGGCTAGAAAACACTGTGGGGTGGAATTTTATCTTTAATACAGACGGTGGAAATTTTTGTTAACTCTTGATGGTAGTAGTTCTATTACTTATGAATACTGCTGTTGATTTAAATGTGAACCTCTTATGTGAAATCTGGCTCCACTGAAGTCAATGGGAGTTTGCCATTGACGTCACTGGGATGAGGATTTTACCCTTTGTATCCAGAATGGTTTTATTCATCTAGCTGTAGATACAACTCAAGTTTAAACCCGTTTGGATCATGGCAATAGAAATTAGTGGTAACCATTAGATTTATCCATAGTGTCATGTCATTGGCTACAAGTTTCCTTGATTTCATTTAATTGGGTATGTCTAAACTGGAAATTTAGGTCAACTTAAGTAGCCTTAAATTGACCTAAATTACTCCCCGTCCACACTGGGCTTTCATTAAATCGACTTAAGGAATTCCTTAAGTCAATTTAATGAAAGCTTAAATCGACTTAGGAAGAACCACCAGGTAGGTCGACCTAACCCTTAAATTGACTCCTTAGGTCGACTTAAGCACAGTGTGGACATGGATTAACCCTTAAATCGACTTTATTATGTCGACTTAAGGACAGTTAGGTCGACTTACTAAGTCCCCATTCAGGGTAACTACTTTGTTAAGTCGACTTAAGGTTGACTTTAAGTCGACTTAAAGTCAACCTTATTAAGTCGACTTAACAAAGTCGAACTAACTTTTTCTAGTGTAGACATAGCCATTGATTTTCAAAGGCATGATCCCTGATATTCATCATTATAGGGTCTATGGAATATCCTTTAAAATTTCATTTAGGACAAGGCTGCTTTTAGAAGCCTATAGAAACAGTGTAGTTCCCTCATTGTATGGTAAGCCAATGAACATTTGTACTGATTATGTCAAGAACCTACTTCAGTATTCTGTGGGTTTTTTCTTTTCTCACATGATATGTTGATGGAATGTTCTAATCATGGATTTTTGAGCATGTTTTTAGAAATTTCTCTTCCCTGTGCAATTTATGTGAGGTCTTCATAAGCGAAGTTTTGGTTTGCTTTTTTTTTTAAGCTGGCCTCTGGCCTCCTAATAATTCCAGTGGTCTAAAGCCAACAGGAGGTCATGGCTGTCTTATGACATTGTCAGGCAGCCTTCCGACTTTTTATGGGCTCGCGGCTTTTAAGATTGTATAAATAGATCTATAAATCATTGTTATTTTTGTATGTAGGCATACATCTCAAATGAATTTGCTTTTTACTAAGTTCTGGCATTCATTTTAGAATCTGTCCATAAATCAATGCCAGGGTTTCATGATTTCAAATATTATTTTAATGCCCACATGGATACAGATACAAAGAACTGCATAGAATTTTCTGAGATGTTAGGTTCTTATACTCTTATCCATATTCATTAGCTAACACATTATGAATGGCTGTATCTCGATCTATAGAATCACACTTTTTGGACCTCTAAATTGGAATGTGGTGCATGGATGGCATTCCATCTTTGCCTTCTTCTTATATCTTTACTATTGCTTCAGTCACCTCTCTGTTCCCAGAGTTTTCTTTATAATAGTATACATAAAATGTTAGGATAGCAATTCCAAGGATTACAAATAGAGTGATTTTCCCATACAAAAATGTTCAAGTTTCAAAGGTTGCATGGCTTGTAGTCCAACAGCTAAATATCAATCCCATTGAAGTCAATGCTAAAACTCCCAATAACTTTAGTAAGATCAGAATTGGGCCCTAAATACTTAAAATAAAATGATTTCTCTCTCTTTTGGCCTGGATAGCAAGTTATTTTGAGGGATTTTTAAAAGATGCTCAGCTCAGTACACTTTATCTCATAGTAGTGCTTAGGTCAATTATTGCAGCTGTAATCAGAACTTTTATGAGTCCAATGTAAAAGATTATAGGCTGACTAATGACTAATCCTGTCACTTGCTCACTTTGCAGGCAAGACATTGTTTGTATAGAAGGGGAATACTATTTTGAGCAGGACTCGCATTTTGCTCTCTTGAGTATGTCAAACAATTAAAATACAATTTAATTATTCTGGTATCATTTCTGAAGTGCCTTTTTCCACTGTCTGTTGCTATGTCGAGTTTCATTTTATAAAATGGGCAAATACTTGGGTAGAGTAATATATACCACTATAGTTAAATGTCAAGTAACTAAAGCCTGTTTACAACCATTTCAAGACCTGAATTATCCAGCTTCATTCAGCTGTCATCTGTGGTACGCTCTGATATATTTAACAAACTGTCTCTGTCATAACCACTATACCTTGGAATATTACCATTTTTGCATTTATCAATATTGTGAATCCAAATCTTTTTTCATATGTGAGCAAGAGTAGGCACATCTCTCTCTCTCTCTCTCTCTAATCCACAGCTTCAGAACATTCTGGTTTTATTTGCTATTAAAAAAAAAAGAATTGTGAAAAAGTCGTTGAAAGCATATATTTAATTCATAGCAGATGCTACATAAAACAGTCTAATATTTTCACAAACAGAAAAGCAGGAGGTTCAGTTCTTAAATCTAATTAACAAAAACAATTTAACTTTCAGAGGGGTAGCCATGTTAGTTTAATTCAGCAAAACAAATTAGGAGTCCTGTGGCACTTTTAAAGACTAAAACATTAAAAATTATTTATCACATGAGCTTTTGTGGGTGAAATCACACTTTATCAGATGCTTGAAATTTTACTTAACTCATTAATAGATTTAATAACGATTTAAGATCACAAAATGGGTCATCAAAACTAATGCAGTGAACATTTTAGCCAGGTATCTGGAAGCCATGAAATTCACACTCAATTCAAGCATATCAGACATTACTCAATGTCCACCATAGGTGTCCCCAATGGCCCTTAACAGGGGAAAGTGAAGTTAAAAAAAAGGTGGTGTGAACTTTGAATTACCTATAATGAAAATGATTCATGAGGTTAATGAGAACACCAAGCAAAACTTCTCCAGAGTCAACACCTGCAGACCAGGCTGTCAGCAACTGCCTTTCTAATGTGATTGATTTGCCAGCCTAAAAATATTAATCAGAACAGATGTTCTCTTAAATTCATAAGGTTACATGAAACAAAGTTAAATCAGGACCCAGAGACACCTATATTTCATTTTCTAGGGTGGGCTAAGGGAGGAAAGAAGGCTAAGACTGTTTTCATTATTTTCCTTTGTTATTCCTAAAGTTTCACCAGTCATACTGAATAGGGAAATGACAGCAGATGAACTAGTAGTAACTGAACTATGTCAGAATGAAATACTTCGGAGCAAAAACTATGGACTGTGGAAGATCTCCTCTAAAAAGTGAAAATTACCAAATATAATAATTTGAAACTAATATCTAAAAGGAAAAAATCAGTTCTCCTTTAGGGAATTTTCCATCTGTCTTCCACTGATAAAGCGCATGCTCCCCATGTGTCAGAAACCAACATCTTTTTGCCAGCAGTGTCCACTGTGGCCCTACATTTGCCCTGAGTGTCCTGATGCCCCGCTCCGAGAACAGGAAAGGTCAGAATAGGCCAATCACCATTCAATTCCTGTCTCTGCTCTCTTGCTTCGAGGACTGCGTTGTTCACTGACTATTGTTAAACAACCTTCTGGCTCTTTTCAATACTGTAAATGATATATTTAGTTAGTTTGCCTGTTGGCACTTCATTAATTTCTTAGAAGTAGGTTTCATTATTTGACCAAGAAATTGTTATTTTCCTCCTGATACCTCATGTCTTCTTCTATGTCCCCTAGGTTTAAGCACTTCACTTTATGGTATTAATGATAGGTACTTGAAATGTTTATTTTGTTTGGGGAAATCAGCTATCTTCTGAAACCTCTTAAACCCAGAGAAGCTTGGCTTCATAGTCATTTGATGGCCAACTCTATGAGACGGCTGCAAACCCAGGGTCACATGACCACCCTAGAAATTATTTCACTGTTTGCAAGAATACTCCTCTTAGCACTGGGTATATAGCTCCTAAGGCTCCACCCACAACATCTCCAGCTTCAAAGTCTTTCAGGACTGACAAGAAGCAGTCTTCGAGAAAGATATGGGGCATGGAGGGCTGAGTCTACACTGGTAAATTAAGTCGACTTAAGCCTGCTTAAGTCGACTTAATTTACCCTGCGTCTACATTGCAGTTTCCTTAAGTCGACTTAAGCAGCTTACTTAAGTCGACTTAAGGAAAATAAAGTTGACTTAATTAAAACTAAGTCGACTTTCTAACACCACCTTCCTAATTGATCTAAGCTTAAGTCGACTCCCTAGAGTATAGACGTGGGGTAGCCACTTTGTGGCGACTTAGGACATGGGTCCCTTCTCGCCGGGACCACTCAGGTCCCAGCAAGAAAGGACCACGGGGCTTGCTTCCTTCTCCCCAGGACCCGCGCTCCAGCTGATCAGCAGCTGGAGCGCAGACCCTGGGGAGAAGGAAGCCCCATGCTTCTCACACTCCCTCCTAGCCGGGACCATGCGGTCCCAATGAGGAAGGAGAGCTGGAGTTCCGTGCTCCAGCTGCCCGCTGCTGAGCAGCTGGAGCGGGGATCCCAGCAAGAAGGGACCTCAAGGCTCCCTTCTCGCCGGGACCACTCATGTCCCGGTGAGAAGGAAGCCCCGTGGTCCCTTGTCCCGGACCCCAGTGGTCCAGGCTAGGAGGATTCCCTTCTGCCCGGGACGTGGGAAGTCCCGAGCAGAAGGGAGCCAAGTGGTCCTGGGCAGAAGGGAGCTCCTCGATCCCTTCTCCCCCAGACTGCTCAGGGGCTTGCTGCCCCAGGCAGAGCCAGCCCCATGCAGGGCTGGCTCTCCCTGGAGCAAACAAGTCAACTTAGAGAGTCCCGTGTGGACTCTCCAAGTCAACTTATTAAAGTCGACCTTTTTAAAGTCGACCTTAATTCCCTAGTGTATGACCATGGTGATGAACAAACAAGTGAACTCAACAAATCAGTAGCATGAGATGGGATCTCCTCAAGCAGGTCATCAGACTGAAGAGAAGGCTGAGTGTGTATTTAGGAGCAGCCTGAGTAGCTGATTCTGTTGAACAAGAAGCCTTGTGAATCTGAAACCTATCAAATACCAGTCTCATTCATAAATGGCCCATGGTCTCCTGTAAGTCCAATTAGACAAAGTTGAGTAAGAACATGGCAGCCATATGGGAGGGAACTGTGGTCCACACTCAGAGAGATGTTCTCCATAAAGCCTTTCATTGGACGAGTCTTTGTGATTCCTTATGTGAGATAGAAAACATAGGAGGAAATGTCCTTGGGAATGTAGCATATTGTCATCAGAAGCCATTGAAGATAACAATGAATGCTATAAATCAAATGGTAGGGCAATAGACAAATGTCATTGATGATGCAGTAGAGGCACTCAGCACCATAATCAGAATAGGTGCATCTACACTTAGAAATTAAGTCGATTTAAGGAGGCTTAAGTCGACTTAACTTACTCTGTGTCTACACTGGGCTTTCCTTAAGTCGACTTAAGCAGGTCCTTAAGTCAACTTGAGGAAAAATTAAGTTGACTTTATAACACCTCATTTTACATTGAATTAATGCATAAGTCCATCTTATTAAGTCGATTCAAACCAGTGTGGACGCAGAGTAGCCCTAAGTCGACCTAAATGACCTCCAGACCCCCCCTCCCGCTCTCCTTGACCTCCCTCACAGAGTTCCTGGCACAGGAAGAGCCTGCCCTGGCCAACCACAGGGCAGGACACAGCCCTGCCCTCCCTGCACCTCAGACCTGGTGAGGCCTGCCTCTGCAAGCACGGCAGAGCAGAGCAGCCAGCACCACAAGCAGGCCCCATCCTGGAGCTATCAGGAAATCCTGGACCTGCTGGCCATTTGGGGGGATAAAGCAGTTGTTTCCCAATTGCAAGGTGGCCATCGGAACAGGGAGGTGTATGCCTCCATCTCTGAGGCCCTGGCTGCCAAGGGCTGCACCTGGGACACCCAGCAGGTCTGGGTCAAAATCAAGGACCTGCAGCAGGGGTACCAGAAGGCCTGGGAGGTGACGCTCTGGACAGGGGCAGTCCCCACCACCAACTGCTGCTATTATGAGCAGCTGCATGCCTTTCTGGGGCAGGAGAGTGGCAGCCTCCCAGCCCACATGATTGACTCCACTGAGTCCCCCTCCCTTGACGACGACCAGGAGGAGGGCTCAGGGGAACGAGACTGTGGTGCTGGAGGAAGGGGAGACCAGTGGCCAGAAGGAGCAGGAGGTCACCTTATCAGCCCTGGAGCCAGATGCCAGCCCAGAGTTCATCCCTGCCCCAACGGCAGATGCAGCCTCACAGCAGAACGAAGAGGAGCAGGTTCCCCTGTCCCAGCAGACCCAGGCAAGGGGACAGTGCTGCAGGCACCTGTTGGTGAGTGCTCCCTCCCTCTCTTCCTCCCTCCCTGTGGGCAGGGCTGGGCATGCATGTTGGACAAGGACTGCAGGGGACATGGCCCAGGGACAGGCAGGGTTGGGGGGGGGGTGGAGAGGGAAGGCGCTACCACAGGGGCAGAGAGGCTGGGGGCTGTGTGGTGGGGGTGAGGGAACCCGGAGGCAAGCGGTGCAGTGGTGTGTCTGGAGTTGGGGTGGGGGGGACCGTAGGCAGGAGCACCAAGGCCTCGACACCACTGGCATGTGGCCTCAGTAGAGACCCCCTGAGGCAGGGCTGCCTGCAGCTCACCATTGTGGCCACTGCACCCGACCTGGGCAGCACAGCACGCCGGCATGTACCAAGGGATCTCTGTCCCAAAGGACAGGGACTGGGAAGCAGGGGGATGGTCAGGGGACAGCAACTGCTCTCAGGCTGCACACTGCATGAACTAATGGGAGGGACCCTCTTCAGCAGCCTCTGTGCCCTTGACATGCAGCACTCCCAGCACCCCAGCAGGCCCGATCAAGAGGAGAAGGAGGGTGCGTCCCTCCCGGGACGAGCTCCTCGAGGACTTGGTCACGTCAGCGAGCGGACCGAGACACGCCTGGTGGCGCAGCAGGAGCAGGACGATGGCCACTGGAGGGTCAAGCAGAGGTTGCTCGAGTGAATGCTCGACCTCATCAAGCGGCAGACCCAGTCCCTGGAGCACCTGGAGGAGCACGTGTTCCCTCAGGGCCCTGCCCTGCAGTCAGAAGCAGCTCTCCTCAGCGGCGGGCCAGGACCCAGGGCAGATGTCAGCAGGCCTGGACCCGTCTTCTGGAGGCCACTAGCACTGGCCCCTTCCCCCGACCCCCGCAGCTCCCAACCCCCATTTCCCCCCTCTGAATAAACACCCTGTACACCATTATACGTTCTGTTGTGGTTTTTATTGGTTTGGGGACAAGGGGGAGACGGGGGTGGGGGGCAGGCATGGGTGGGTGGTGGAGGTGACTCAGCTTGGGAGTAGGCCAACCTCTCAGCAGTCCTCACTGTCAAAGTCGGCACTCAGCACATCCCGCATGAGCCGTGCTCGACAGTGGAACCGCTCAGTCTGGGGCAGGGAGTCGGCAGGCTGCTCATACTCTACAGTGAGCCACTTGGCCTCAGCTTCCCAGACACGGGAGACCCTTTCCCCCTGCAGCTCGCAGAGGTTGTGCAGGCAACATCATGCACTGAACAACCTCTGGCAGGTTGCTCTCACCAAGCAGCAGGCAGGTCAGGAGGCCCCTCCAGCAAGTCTTCAGGTATCTGAAGGCTCAGTCGACAACGCTGCAGCACCGGTTGAGCCTCTGTTTGAAGAGGTCCCTGCTGTCATCCATGCGGCCCGTGTATGGCTTTATAAGCCAGGGGAGCAAGGGGAGGCAGCATGTCCCATGATCAGGACGAACATCTGCACGTCCCTGATGGTGATGATGTGGTCAGGGAACAAGGTGCTCACCTGCATGCGCCTGTACAGGGCAGAGTTGAGCAGGATACATGCATTGTGTGCCTTCCCCAGCCAGCCCACGTAGATGTTTTGGAAGATCCCGCAGTGGTCCACCAGGGCCTGCAGGACCATGGGGTAGTACCCCTTGTGATTGACAGTCCCTGGCACAGTGTTCTGAGGCTTGGATGGGTATGTGGGTGGTGTCCACGATGCCCCCGCTGTTGTGGAAGCCAAGCCCGGCGACACTAGCGAGGAGGTTGTTCAGATTGCCTGGGGTGACAAGGCGGCTAGCAGGATCCAGTTGATTGCTCTGCACACCTGCATGATGGCGGTCCCCACGGTGGTCTTCCTGATGCCAAACTGCTGGGCCATGGAACAGCAGGAGTCCAGGGTTGCCAGCTTCCATACAGCAACGGCCATTCACTTGTCTATGGGCAGGGTGGGTCGAAACCGGGTGTCCATGCGCTGCAGAACCAGGGTGAGCTCGCGGACCAGCTCGAGGAAGGTCTACTTGCTCATCCTAAAGTTCTGCAGCCACAGGTCATCATCCCAGGTGGTCAGGACGATCCGCTTCCACCAGTCGCTGCTGGATGCATGCGCCCAGAGGAGACGAGGCACAGAGCGCACTTCGGTGAGTGCGGCAGCTTGCTGGGGTAGCAAGGTGGGGGGCAAGCAGGTGTCTGCCTCAGCGCTGGCGGCTTGCCAGTGAAGCATGCTCCAAAGCACAAGCAGCCTTAGCAATAGCTGGAAGGTGTCACGCAGCTGCCTGGCAAAGTGCAGGAGAAGAGTCCGGTCCCTGACCTGCTCAGCCTCCATGTTGCAAGGCACAATGGGGAAGGAGCTGAGCTCACTTTCTCTTTTATGGGAGTAGCCGGGAGAGGGGGAGCACTTCTCCGGTGCCACATGCCACACTTCCCACCGTGCATCACTCCTATATTGACCTAGCCCCTGCCAGTCGACTTAAGCGTCTAGTGTAGATGCTCTAGGTGGATTTAACAAGGTTGACTTTAAGTCATCCTAAATATACAGTGTAGACACGTTAAGTCAACTTAACAAGGTCAACTTAGTAAACTTGGTTAAGTCGACTTAAAGTCGCCTTAATTTTATAAGTGTAGACATAGCCGAAGGGAACACCTGCACAACCCATGGCAAAGATCCCCCTAGACTGGGTTAACAGACTCAGTCTTGTGCCATGATGCCAAAAATGGCTGTGTAGACAGTGCTTCAAAGGTGTGGCTTGGGCTGGAATTTGAGCTACAAACCTACAGATGGGGTGGGGCTTCAGAGCCTGAGTTCCAGCCTAAGCTATTCTGACCATGATAGTATGACTCTTGAGAGCCCAAATCTATTGTACTGGGCTTGAAGGCTCATCCATGAGGGCTGTTTAGATGTACCCAGGGAGGCCTGGTCCTGCAGAAATCACTGTGGTCGAGAGCTATGGAGATTCTAGCTCCTGAAACACTCACAAATCTTCCAGTACTGCCTATGCCATTGGAACTGAACAGCACGGCAGGGTCAACAATGGAGCTGGCATGGAGATAGCTGAAGTCAATAGTATATTCAAAGCTCATGCCAGAGACTGCGGTGCAGGAAACTATGGTGTTGACAAATGAGATATAGATGGTACCAAAAAAGCAGACTAAGAGCTTGGTGGTACTAAGTTCCAAAATACAAAGGGAGTCTGAGGTAATACTACACACATTAGCATGCCATTTTGATATCAATTTCTCAGTACCAATGTGAGATCAAGCTTCAGCAGTAACTGTACTGGGCTACAAATCTCTCCAGAGGCAGTATTTGGGAAAGCTACAGTTTTCTTTGAGACTTTCCTCAGGGATCTGCCTTTGGGCAGAGGGGGCACCCCTTGCCAAGTGCCAGGGGGCTCAGCCTTTGCCCCATTGTACCTTGGTACAATGGGGCAAAGGGGGACAGGGACCCTGGCAGGGCACAGGGGCAGGGTGGGCAGGGCTCTGCCCTGCCCTTTGGGGGGGGACACCAGGCTGTGGGTGTGCCAGCCACCCTGGCAGGGAGGGCTGTGGGGAAGCCCTGGAGCCCCCTAAGTTGACTTAAAGTCGAATTAGGGCTACTCCACATCTACACTGGCTTAAGTCGACTTTCTAAAGTCAACTTAGCCAGCAAAGGTGACTTAAAATGAGGTTTTATAAAGTCGACTTAAGCAGCTGCTTAAGTCGACTTAAGGAAAGTGTAGTGTAGACGCAGAGTAAATTATGTTGACTTAAGCAAGCGTAAGTGGACTTAATTTACAAGTGTAGATGCACCCTCAATGTCTATATTTTGGCACCTAAAAGAAAACAGGCTAGACATCAACCTATGTCCTATCAATAGTCTATGGCTCTACTACTTCAGGACAGGTTCAAGAACATATGTCTTAATAATAGTGAGGGCTTCTGTTGCCCTGCTTGAATAAATGGCTTCATACACCTTTAGCACCATGTTCCAGAATGGAGCATATACATTTGGTATATTCAGAGATGATTGAGATCAATGCATATCCCCATCTAATATCAATTGGCTATGCTTTCACTAGACCATTCCTCCATGAAATGATGGAAGGAGCCCAGAGATGTTTAATATTTCATTAATGGAAGTTGGAGATATTAATCTGCAAGCACTAAAATGAGAATATTCCTCACTATACAAGACGTACAGTTCCATTTATAGTCTTGTAATAAATTAATAGTTTTCTCCAAAAATATTCTGAGGTACAGTCTAAGGTCTCTCGTTTGCAGTGGACTCTGAACTTCTCTCTCTCTCATTTTCATCCTCACCAGTACTACCAAAAGACACAAGGGCTATGTCTACACTTGCACTTTTAAGTCGACTTTAACTAAGTCGACTTAGTTAAGTCGACTTAGTGTGTCTACACTTAAAATTAAAGTCGACTTAAAGGGGAACTTATAAAGTCGACCTAGACCGTCCACACTGGATGCTCTAGGTCGAATTTGTGGGGGTAGGGGGACCTTGGGCAGGTGAACGGTTGCAGGGGGGGCACCCCCTGTGTACAATGGAGCACAGGGGTACAGGGAGCCTGGCAAGGGAGAGCCCTGTGTGTGATGCTGTCTGGATTTAGGGAAGCATTTATGATATTATTTTCTATGGATAGCCCATAAATGCTATAATCCATAGGAACTATGTCATGTTTGGTATCAATAGAAAGGTAGTAATTTGCTGGGAATGATTATATAGTTTATGTCTAGGAATTCTATTTTGATTAGAAGTTAAGAATTTGATGTTATATCCATACTTTAACTTGTGTCCTTCTGGACAAATGTCTTAGACGGGAGGGTGTGAACAACCATTGTCTCCTTAATGTTAAGAAATCTGCCAGGTGATCTGGTCCAAGGGAGTAAACTGATGAGCCATTAAGGATACAATGGTTGTATTCTTTATGTCCTCAATGGCTCATCAGGATACTACCTGGGACCACATCACCTGGCAGATTCCTTAACATTAAGGAGACAATGGTTGTTCACACCCTCCCGTCTAAGACATTTGTCCAGAATGACACAAGTTCAAGTATGGATATAACATCAAATTCTTAACTTCTAATCAAAATAGAATTCCTAGACATAAACTGTACAATCATTCCCAGCAAATTACTACCTTTCTATTGATACCAAAAATACACAGGGGGTGCCCTCCCCACCACCGTGGACCTGCCCAAGGTCCCCCTAGCCTCACAAAGTCGACCTAGAGCATCCAGTGTGGATGGTCTAGGTCGACTTTGTAAGTTCCCCTTTAAGTCGACTTTAATTTTAAGTGTAGACACACTAAGTCAACTTAACTAAGTCAGCTTTAAGTCGACTTAGTTAAAGTTGACTTAAAAGTGCAAGTGTAGACATAGCCAATAAACCCTCATCCTATGAGTCCCAAGGTATTCTGTCTGGGTCTATAGAACTGCTTAAGCTTCATTACATTTTTGTTTTAAAGCATATAGAATAAGTACTTTTTGAAATGGAACTTTTCCTAATTTGGGCTTATTTTTCTTCCTCTCTTCTGTTTCATTGAAGCTTTCAGTAAGAAAAGGGTTTCTAGTGCATTTTAGATTTAGATCAGGAAACCAATAATTTATATACAAAAGCAATCTAAATGAGCATCCCATTGCTTAGTGGCCTGGAACACATTAAATTGGTCTCCAGATAACTTAAACAATTTGAGAGTTTGCCTGCTGGACAGCTATCAATTGTAAAACTGGAAAAAATATGACAGACCAGGAAAATCTAATTTAGTTTTCCTTAGACTAATCTATTCGCCAAGCTGCTGCATTTGCCAAATGGAAATACAGACACAAAGAGAAAATTCCTCTCTCTCTTTCTTATTGCAGTGATCATTCTTTTCAAAGGATTTTAGTTGGCTATTTGGGACAGAAAACTGTATTTGATTAGCTAAGAATGGCTGTCCAGAGGCAGACAAATATCTCCAAAATAGAGTTAAAAGTATATGCTACATATGGACTGCTATATTGTAGGTGAATAGACAGGATGGATTTTCATTCTAATTCACATTATGACATTTGGATGAATTATTTTAATTTATTAGTTGTTTCCAGTAGAGTCCAGTCTCTGGTATGCAGAGTCCCTGCATATGAAAATAAAATATGAAATATTAGAGATACTAATATTTATTTTTGTGACCCTGAGATCCCTTCAAGGCCACCGGGCAGAGGGCCCATGATATTATAACTCATATCAGGCCTGACACACTCATTATCCTCAGACTGTCATAATGCATATGTAAAAGGTGTCATGTAAGATATATGTAAATTGCTGACTAGTTGGTTCCAAAAATCAGTGTGTGTGTGCTGGAAATATGTTCTTACAGTGTGTTGGGGAGGTTGCGCGTGCGTGCGTGCGCACGCACGCATGCACACACACACAGTCTGACAACACCTAGATAAAAGAATGTGGATTTGCCTGTCTGATTTGCCAGGTCCTTTTCTACAGTGCTGCTACCTAACTGATCGGTCCCCAGCCTGTAGCAGTACATGGGATTTTTCCGTCCAAAGTGCAGGACTTTGCACTTGTTGAACCTCATGAGATTTCTTTTGGCCCAATGCTCCAATTTGTCTAGGTTTCCCTGAATCCTGTCCCTGCCCTCCAACGTGTCCACTATTCCCCCAGCTCGGTGTCATCCACTAACTTACTGAGCGTGCAATCTATCCCATCATCCAGATCATTAATGAAAATGTTGAACAGAACTGGCCTCAGGACCGACCCCTGGGGCACTCCGCTCATTACTGGTTGCCAACTAGACATTGAGCCATTGATTCCTACCTGCTGAGCCCAATGATCTAGCCAGTTTTCTAACCACCTTATGGTCCATTCATCCAACCCATACTTCTTTAATTTGCCAACAAGAATGAAGTGGGAAACATATCAAAATCTTTGCTAACATCGAGGTATATTATGTCGACGGCCATTCCCGTATCCATCAAGCTAACAAATGAAGGGAGGAGCTTAGTGAGCTCATCAAGGGACAAAGTCTGCAGCCTGGACCTTCCTGGCTCTAATGGCAGAGACACTGGAATTTGGGTAATGTAAGGGGAACAAGAAGGCGTTTTAGTTAATCATCACTTAGAAGATCAAGGGATCAACATCCTGTGAAATTTGAATCCTTTTGGGCTGAGGGCAGGAGCTGCTGATAACCTCCAGTAAAAGAGAATCTATTGTAGGCAAAGATATAACTTCCTAGAATCCAGTTTTAGTAACTATAAAGGGCTTTTTGTTTGATTTGTAACCATAACTGTCTTTTCACTTGCTTAGTATCACTTACACCTCTGTTCTTTATTAATAAACTTATTATAGTTTTGTAATAAAGCAAGCACAATGCTCTGTATTAAAGTGAAGTGTGTCTTCAGCTAACCTAAAGTGCTGGCATATACACTATCTCTTTCAAGGCAGCAAGACTTAATTTCCATTCACAGTAAAAGAGACTGGACACTGCAGGGAGACATCTCTGGGGAATGTGAGACTTTCAATTAATGGACTGTTATCTATAAGGCAAGGTTTAGTTGGACTGGCAGAGTCTTGAAGAGTTTGCTGGCAAGGCAGACAGACTGATGTATCAGGGAGCTGGGGCATAGCTTATTAACAGCAAAACTGTCTGGCAAGGGTGGAGGGGCACTGGAGCAGGATTTTACTCCAGAATTTTAAAGATAATATAAACATCCATGAAATATAGAAAGCTCATAGCATTGCAGCTGGACAGAAAACAGTTTTCCTTTCCTGTAAGAATATTTAAGATTTTTTTTTAAAAAAAAATCCATCCCTAATTAGGACAATTGAAATCTTGAAAGTTGTCATTTACCAATAAAATAATAATAAACAACAATAAAATCACACTAAAGGGAAATACATGTTAAATTTGAACTTTTTAATTTCAATTCTTTTTTCAAATTGGGAGATTCATCAGAATCACTCCCCGTTCCCCATTTCTTTTGAGGAATTGGCATATTCTGATGAAAAGTCGTTTTGTCAGAAAATTCCCAACCAGTTCTACACCAAAGCCACATAGAGACACAAGGTGGGTGAGGTGATATCTTTTATTGAACCACCTTCTGTTAGAGAGAGGTCAAACTTTTGAGCTTACACAGAGTTCCTCTTTGGATCCTGGCTCTACCATGGCACAACAAACATTTCTGTAGTCTTTGGTCAGCCCACACGAGGACCATCCATTTCCACCAGTTGCATGAAAGTTTTGTCTTTGTTTTAGGTCGTAGGTTGTTAATTTCTAATACAGTGGAGCCAGAATTCTGTTTTACTACTACATACTATTGGAACGGCATCATGGCATGTTCCAACTCCATGCAGCTGATTTCACACACTGGTCATGAGACCACCTCAGCAGCCCCAGATGATTCCAGGAGCTTGAGATTTAGAATTACACCACCACTACTTGAGTGTTGACTTATTTTCAGCTGTTCTACTATAAAAGTCTATTTCCCCCTATTTATTTTTATGATTCTTTTTTCATCTTAGCAATTCTATGGCATATTAGTAACTTAGAACCCAAGTTAAACAAATCTTAAGCTTTTGAAAAGAAGGCTGACTTTTCCTACAGAAAACAAACTAATTAGCATTTGGTATAGACAAGACAGAGGACTCAGGAATCCATCTATATAGTAAGCTAAAGTCTTCTTTATTACAGCCTATTAAAAGCAAGAAATCACAATGCAATGCAATTCTGTAGTTCATATATTGCACTGTGAAGCCAACCAAATTCAGATTATGGAACATTTTACATTTCATTCAGTTAATAGAATTCATTGTTAGGGAAATAATGGGCTCAACCTAAGCAAATAAGTCTCATTTTATTATTAATATTGCTAGAAATACCTTGCAGATTCATAGTAAATCTCAAAATCTTCTACTAAGGAGGAAACTTAAGTCACTGAAAATCTGCTTTTCTTCTGAAAGCTGCAAGGGTTTTAAGATTATAACTTCATATTTTAAAAGAGTCACTTGGAGTTAAGGTGGAAAGTTTTATATGTCACTTCAGCCAATTGTTAAATTGGGGGGGGGGGGGGGGTGATAAAATGAAGTCCTAAACTCACTGAAATCAGTTTTGGTGGAGTTAGGAATTCACCCTTATTCTCTGTCCAGGTGTAATCCCTGGTACAAAGTGAGGTATCTGAGAAGGAAGAGGGATACTCCATTTCTTAAATCTGACTTAGCTTGGTTTTTCATCTTCACACTTTCGCTGGTAGTAGGTGCCTGGATTTCTCCCTCTTTATTTGATACTGCTCTCCACAGATGCTCTTGGACATCCTCCTATGTAAACTATACTTTTGAGGCATGGAGGTACCTTTCTCTGACCTAGTGATACTGCTAAAGATGAGATCCACACCCTTGCTCTTGCCTCTTTTCACAGTAATAGACTAACTTATATCAGTAGTCACATCAGCCAAGAGAGCTCTATGATGGCACACTAGCTGGCAGGCATACAAAATATTATTTTCCTGCAGAAGTAAGTCCAGGCTAAAACAAGTCTGATTAAGGCATTCCATAAGTAAGGGGCAGGGTGAAAGAAGCTGAGGAGATGTACGAATAGATGCAAAAGACTGAAAAAGCAGAGGAAGGTGGGGGAGGACAAAGCAACAGGTGAAAGTGGACAGATATAATGATACAGAATTGCACAGGGCTTTAAAGGACACAAAACTTAAACTTGTAGTAAGACAGATGGAATCAGTGGAAGAATTCAAGAAAAGCAGTGAAGTGGTCAGAGTGCTGAGCAAGGACAATTATCTTATCCAGTCTTGTTTTGTATGGACCAAAGGTGGTGAAGTGACTGTGAGGGAAGCCAGAGAAGAAATTACAATAACCTAGATAAAATGATAGTTGCCTGAGTGAGAATGTTATGTATTAAGAACTGAAAAAGTTAGATAAAGCCTGGCAATGCAGAATGAGACATGAAAAATAACCCCTAGGATGTGGGTTTGAATGACAGGCAGGATGGTGGAGTCAGCAGAATGGAAAGACTAAAAGTTTCAGTGGAAAAAAACAGGAAGGCTGAGTTTTAGCAATGTTAAATCTATGACATGACATTCAGGGGAAGATGTTGGAGAGATAGAGTTGTAGGATTGGGTGGATGGAGCCAGTTAGAAGTGCAAAGGAAAACTTGTCAGTCATTAACATGAAAATAGTAGCTGAAGCTAAGTGGATGACATCATCCTGAAAGGTAAAAGAGAAAGGAGAAGGCCAATATTGAATCTCTGACAATCCCTCACTGAGAATGGGAGAGGGGAGGAGGACCCACTGAACATGGCTATGTCTACACTTGGCCAAATAAGTCAACTTTGCTAAGTTTCCTCTCTAACTGCAGGGCATTCAGCAATTAAAAGCAAGAAATATATATTTATTCTTAACTTAAAGACCGGAACAGATTCAGTTTGATGGGTTTCCTGGGGATGATGATTCCCCAGAGGCAGATGATTACTGAAGGCTCTAGCTCTAATTGCTTCAAAATGATATGAAGAACATACCAAATAATCAGCATTCACTGCTGTTGTGAGAAACCAAGTTCATGAACATCTTCTGCCTTATATAAGGCAGAATGGCATATTGGGCTGCATCAGTAGGAGTGTTGCCAGCAGATTGAGGGATGTTATTATTCCCCTCTATTTGACACTGGTGAGGTGTCCAGTTGTGGGTTCCCCACTACACGAAGGATGTTGACAAATTAGAAAGAGTCCAGTAGAGGGCAACAAAAATGATTAGGGGGCTGGGACACATGACTTACGAGGAAAGACTGAAGGAAGTAGGCTTATGTAGTCTGCAGAAGAGAAGACTGAGGGGGGGATTTGATTGCAACCTTCAACTACTTGAAGGGATGCTCCAAAGAGGAGGGAGCTAGGCTGTTCTCAGTGGTAACAGAGGACAGAACAAGGAGCAATGGTTTCAAATTACAGCTGGGATGGTCAAGGTTGGATATTAGGAAAATCTTTCTCACTAGGAGGGTGGTGAAGCATTGGAATGGGTTACCTAGAGAGGTGGTGGAATCTCCATCTTTGGAAACATTTAAGGCGAGGTTAGACAAAACCCTGGCTGGGATGTTTTAGTGGGAGTGGTCCTGCTTTTAGCAGGAGGTTGGACTAGATGACCTCATGAGGTCCATTCCAACCATATGATTCATGATTTCTTTCTTGTTTTAATATAAAGACCACCTCAGTGTAGGTGAGTTTTTCTCCTAATTTTCCAGCAATCAAAAAATGTTTCAGAGGCAGTGTCTTAAATCTTGATATAAACCAGTGAAAAAACTGACATCACAAAAGAATCACACAGGATCCAAGAACATGTCTGATATTATTGCTTCACTTTTGCATTGTCTCCTTAACAGTGCTATTTCCACATAAGATTTTTAAAATGGAAGATCCATTGTGGGTCAGTAAGCTAATGACCAAGTTGCATGAAATGTTTGAAATACAAAACTGTTAGGTGGAGATATTTAATTCACATTAATGACAGTCCATGGTACTTCATGAGTTTGTCTCTTTATGCTGTTTTATCCAGTCCATCTATTCATTTGTGCACCTACTTTCTCCCTGTTCTTTCCCACAGTCTCGCCACTGTTAAGATGAAACTTTTGGAACAGCCTTCTGAGTTCAAAAATCACTAGATTTATGAAGAGAGATGCAAACTAAGTTTCATTTCATTTTATTTTATTTGTGAAAGCTGCAACAAGTTGTCACTACAGTCTAAATTTTGGCAAATCACTAAGATTATGATTATAATAATCTTCTTTGCATCAGATTACTTTGTTATGTTATAAGCAGGAATTTGTTTACTGCATTTGAAGAAGAATTATAATCACAAACTTATATTTCTGGTTGCATTCTGTGTAATCATCATAAATCTAAATTCCCCTGAAGGGTTCCATCCTGCTCTCCTGAACTTCCACTTAGATGGGCAATCATTATTTTCCAAATCATACCACTTATGAATCATTCATGACTAACAGAAAAAAAAAAAGCTCACTTCACTAAAGAATTATTTCTATAAACTCTTTCACTTGATGTAGTTTCTGCAGGAAGATTTCTTTTCAAGAGACCTTACCAGGGCATCTAACAAAAAAGTAGGATCTGTTATTTTAAAAAGGTCACCAAATTACATAGGATAACATCTTCCAGATTTTTTAACCATTATTGTTTTTCACACACCAGCCACAGGTTTGTACACAAAAATCCGCATAAGACGTATACAATTGCTTACCAAATTATCTGCAACTTCAACTTATTTTAAACTGGGCTATAAAAGTTATTGCACTCTTTGGGTGCATCTACACCTACAAATTAGGTCGACTTAAGCTTGCTTAAGTGGACTTAATTTAATCTGCGTCCACACTACACTTTCCTTAAGTAGACTTAAGCATCTGCTTAAGTCAACTTAAGGAAAAATTAAGTCAATTTTATAAAACCTTGTTTTAAGTCGACTTTGCTGGCTAAGTCAACTTTAGAAAGTCAGCTTAGCCAGTTTGGACGCAGAGTAGCTCTAAATCAACTTTAAGTCGACTTAGGGGGCTCTAGGGCTTCCCCACTGCCCTCCCTGCCAGGGTGGCTGGCACAGCCACAGTCTGGCATGCCCCCTACAGGGCAGGGCAGAGCCCTGCCCACCCTGCCCCTATGCCCTGCTGGGGTCCCTGTCCCCCTTTGCCCCATTGTACCCAGGTACAATGGGGCAAAGGCTGAGCCCCCTGGCACTTGGCAAGAGGTGTCCCCCACCACCACCGTGGACCTGTCCCAGGTCCACCTAGCCACTAGAAGTCGACCTAGGTGTAGGTCGATTTGGGAGGGTCCCCTCTAAGTCAACTTAAATTTTTGAGTGTGGACATGCTAAGTCGACTTAAATTAACAAGTGTAGACATAGCCTTTCTGCCTGTTCCCCACCTCCATCTCCATCTTCAGATTTGGCCTCCCTTGAGTAAACTTTATCAGCTCCCAGGACATTTCCTCTGTACATGTAGGAATTCTAGTTTCAACTGCCTTCCAGTCATTTTACATAATATTTCTCAGTGCATTGTCTATTTTTCAGTTATATTTTTCCTGCTTTAAAATATTTGAATTGACACAAGGTGCTGTTTGAGGAGGAGAAATATACATATATTCAGGGGGAAAGCCACAGAGTATACATTCATCAGGGGTAGAGTTTACAGCCAGTTTCATGCATTTACAGGTGAAGACACCACATATCTCACAGGACAAATCCCCTAAAAAAACATCGGGATACCTGCAACATCCATGGTGGGCAAAGACTAAAAATGAAAAAAGTGGCATTTATTACATTCAAAAAACTGTCCTGTTTAAATCTACTTTGCCCTGTGATAAATCCATCCACCAATTACCTAACAGGTTTTAACTATTGTTTATTTGTCTGTCTTTTAGGACCCAAACTGGTAAGCTTTGAAATACTTTCTTCAAGGCAATAATACCCTCATCTCCCTGTTCAAGGCCCCAGCCCTGATGCAATTAAAGTTGCAAATATCAGCGTAATCAATGTGTGCTTTCTCATAACAGCATCATATTCATACTATTAGCTCTTCAAGAAGTAAAACTGAGGAATTTACAAGCACAAAGTTTTCTTAACTGTTACATGCAGAATTGTACAATGCTACCATTTTTTGCTTTATGAGGACTAGTGCAGAAATGACTCAAAACTTTGAAAACTATGGGCAAGAATGTACAATTATAACATTTGACTGGTTTGTACCAGCACTGAGAATTTTTTCCACACAGCTCTAGTGACTAAAACTGTAAAAACAGAGCTAATGTTATCCATATGTTTTTAAAGAAACGCTCTGTCCTCCAACTCCTTAGAACCACATCACATGTTTTCAGGTTCCTTGTCATTCTATATCCAGGAGTGGCATACATCTCCACGACAGAAATACCAAAATATGCAGTGTTTAAGCCACAGAATGATTTCCTTTGCCATCCAAACCATCATGCAAATACAGTGCTGCTAAATTCAAAAGAGAAAGGACATTAAGTTGTAAAGCTTAGTGTGGAATGGGATCCAAGTCCAAGCTTCTGATAGTTCAGATTTAGCTACGGTTTGGCCTTTATAAACTCTTACTTAGAGCAGGATTTGAAAAGCAGTCAGCTTTGGTCTAACTCTACTCCCACTAAAGTCTTTGGGCAGGTCTACACTGCTTAATATTTTCAGCAGCAGTTGAAGGGAGATATGCAAGTTACCTAAAATAACTTGTATACCTCCCTTCAACTTCCCTATGCCTAGAACAACCATCACAAGGGAGTCCCTTCAACTCAGTGCTATGCTATTTACCAGAGGCGTCTTCAGGGATCAACTTCGCAATCAACTAAACAGGTCTCCACAGACCCACTCAGTCAATTGGGAAGGTTGATCTGACAGCAGCAATTTAGTGTAGATTTACACTACAGTCAGATACAACTGCAGCACATGTAGACATGCCTGAGCTATCTTCAGCCTAGCTTGCTTGAACAACAATAAAACTGGGGAAGCATAGATGGGCCAAAATACCCAGTCCTGGACCCTGGGTATATACTAAGCCCATACTGCCAGACCTTCATTGCGCCTGTTATTCACACTAACCAGAGGAAAGCTAGCTCGGTTATTTCTACAAATGCTGCAGTCATACTGCTGATTGCAGAGTCAATGTACCCAATGGCTATATCTACACTTGTAATTTTAAGTCGACTTAGTTAAGTCGGACACTTAAAATTAAAGTCGACTTAAAGGGGAACTTACAAAGTCGACCTAGAGCATCCACATTGGACACTCTAGGTCGACTTTGTAGGGCTAGGGGGACCTAGGGTAGGTCCACGGGGGCAGGGAGCACCCGTTTCCCAATGCCAGAGGGCTCAGCCTTTGCCCCATTGTACCTGTGTACAATGGGGCAAAGGGGGACAGCGACCCTGACAGGGCATAGGGGCAGGGTGGGCAGGGCTCTGCCTTGCCCTTTGGAGGGGCATGTCAGACTCCCCCTGTGCCCCCCACCCGGCAGAGAGGGCATTCGTGTAGTCCTGGGGTAGCCCTAAGTCGACTTAGGGCTACCACACATCTACACTGGCTTAAGTCAACTCTAGGGAGTCGACTTAAGCATTATGTTGAATTAAAAGTAGGTTTTATAAAGTCAACTTAATTTTAATTAAGTCGACATTATTTTCCTTAAGTCAACTTAAGCAAGCTGCTTAAGTCGACTTAAGGAAACTGTAGTGTAGACGCAGGGTAAATTAAGTAATTTACAAGTGTAGACACATCCAATGAGACTTGTATCATTGACTTCAAGGGGAGCAGAGTTAGGCCAAAGCTGGGCACTTTGGAAAACGCCATTTCAGGGTATAAGCTCTTCAGGGAAGGGATCACCTTTTTGGACTTTGTACAGAATTTAGCACTCAGGAGCCATGATCCCTGATCAGATGCTCTATGCTCTAATGAAGTACAATTAAATACATAAATATTAATAGCCAATAATGGCAGGAGTCAATTTGGATGCAAATAGAGCTCAAACTTTGAACTGTCCAATATTCAGGGGAAGTAGGGAACAGGGAGCGGGTTTATTTTGGGCCCATCTGTCTCTCATATAAAGTAAATGGTGCACACATTGTCTCAAAAAGAAAAACGTGGTATTTTCGTGAGATTTGTTCTTTTTTCTCACTAGAAAACAGCATAAAAAGACAAACCATTTAGCCAGCATACATACATTTTCCAGTCTGTTCTCCATGTATATTTTTGTTTTTGCATAAAAAACTTTAATAGAAAGCAGATAGATATAGTGCTAAAGTTTTTCAAATGCCCATAAACATAATTCAAGCTGCCATTACATCACTTCTCAACAAGACATTTCTTATTACAAGAGTCAGATTCTGCCCAATGGCTCACACTGAGTAGTACTTCACTTTGCAAGTAGCCTGTGATTTCAGTGGGCTACTCATGGAGAGTTATTCAGCATTAATAAATTGGCAACAGCTGTTCCATAGTGACATAGGTTTGGAATATCCAATGTTATTTAAAAAGTAAATTGTACTCTCAACCACTTTGATATTGATGCTTTGCTTTTAGGACATCCAGACAAACACCACCACTTTCCAGTGTGTTTGGAACCTGTTTCTAAATCTGTACAAAACATATAGATATGTGCTGGAAGCCACAGAAAGACAAAAGCAAAGATTTTACAATCATTAAAATTTACAGAAAGCTGCAAGCAGCAAATGACTGGATTTTGCATTTACAGTTTACCTCCTGTAATGCGTGGCATGAAGCTGTCCCACCAGAGGTACACTGCAGGGTATAATTCATGCTTCAGAGGCAGCAACTTACTATGGCTCAATTATTATTGAGGAAACAGATGCAGTTGGTTTGGTGGAATGTCAGCCAATGACAACACAACAGAACAGGCTGACATGCTGCCAGTGTAATAGGTGGTCAGGAGAAGCGAAGAAAAACAAGAAGAACTCTTAATCTTCCCCCTTAAGTCCTCTGTCACCTCCTTTTTTGGTCATTGTAGACAATATCATCATCCTAACTGTTGCTCAAGCCTACAACAGGGTCAACCATCTTCAACTCAGATCTCTGTAGATCCTCACATTCAGACTGTGTCTAACTTTTGACAATTCTTTCTACTTAATAGCTCTAAGATATGGCCTTCCCTATCCATTCACACAGCTAAAATTTGTGCCCAGGCTGTCATCATCTCTCATCTCAATTACTGCAACATCATTTTCATTGACCTTGACAAATGCAATCTTGTCATATTCCTACTCATTCAGAATGCTGCTCCTAGTTTGTTGCTTTGACCATATGTGACAAGGTGTATACACCCCTCACTGGTAGGGGGGGATGAAAGAACATTTGTGAGCTAAGGAGGCCCCTCCCCTAAGCATTTGCTGAGCATGCTTGGGTGGAGGCAAGGTTTAAAGCCAGCCAAGCAGTTCAGTGTAGGGCTGACAAGCCAGAGAGGAGGACATATCTAGGTGCCACCAGGGAGCAGCAGAACGCTCAGTGAACTGGTGCACAAGGGAGCCACAACATCCTGTGGCAGAGATGGGGGCTGGAAGGCCAGAAGATGACATTTCCCAGAAATGGGTGGTAGAATTTGGAAGTGGTCTAGGGAAGCTGACTGGAGGCTGATGACACATGGAGACAGCTGAAACAGTCTCTGGAGGCCCTGAGCTGGAAGCCAGGGAAACAGAATGGGCCTGGGTTTCCCTTTCCAACCCATGTTGTAGCCACCGAGTGGGACTGCCAACACACTAAACTGCAGCCTCTGGGCAGGATCCCCCAGGACTCCTCCATTACACCATGTCGCACAACTTTTTTCTCTCTCCCATCTGGTGCCATTTTCTCTACTGCATCAAGTATCAGCTGATTGTTTTCAATCTACAAGGCCCTTCACAACCTATCCCCACTCTAAGTATCATATCTCATTTATATCAAGATGTCAACTCCCACCTCCAGTCAGCACATGATGCCAATTTTTAACCAACCTTCTTTATGCTTTCTTACACATTGCCCATCACTGTTGGAAGGTGTTCCCATTAAACATCTGCAAATCTATGTCATTATCCTCTTCCAAATCCTTCCTTAAAACTCTCCTTTGCTGTGTTGCCTACAAAAAAATTGTCAACAACTGTTTCCTAGTGCTTGCTGCCTACATTGCCTTGCTTTTTCACTTAGCCTTCCTTGCTGGCCTGCTCCTTTGCCTTACTCTGTTATGCTAAAACTTTGAACCCAAGAGATCCTATACTACTTCAGGTAAAGAAATCCTGCATACCTACGTATAAAGCTTAATACAATGTTGTATTAAAATACCAAGCTTGTTATAACATGCAATTCCCTTATACAGATATATGCACACACAGTTACATTACATTACTAATAGTCTATGAATGTTTATAACACACACATTACATTACTAATAGTCTATGAATGTTTATAACACACTCATAGACTGGGTAGAGTTAGAGATCATTCAAATACAAGCATCAAGCTTTATTTATAGTCATACCCATACGTCCCCCTTAGAAGAGTTATGCTAACTTACCTTCCTTTTGATTAAAACTGTGTTTCATCTCAAGAATCCTTTCTGTTTTTTTGACTGCTTTCTATCTCTGCTGCTACTACTGCAAGGCAATGTTCTTCAGATGTTTTTCTTTCGTGTTCTCTTGCTCCTGGTACTATATATCCTTCTCTAGTCACAGTCACCCAAACTCAAACCTATCAGTTCTCTGTTTTATATATGATTTTTCTGACCTTTTCTAATTGGTTGCTTTCTTAATGTCAATCAACAGCATCTCTCCCACCCAGGGGTAATATCATTTTTGACCAATCTGTTACCCAATATGCTAATTAGCTTTAACTGTTTACTTCCTAACTTGGGCCTCCTTTGATCCTCCTTCCAGGTGATATCATTTTTAACCAATCAGCTATCCATATGCTAATTGCCTTCACTTCTTTACATCACCTTCTTCATACTTACTGACCCCTTCCTGCAGGTGTTAGGAGTGATCTTTATTTCACCAGAGTCTTCCTTTTTCCTATTGGTCAGTTTCTTAACTCCATTTTCCCCTTCTTCCTCTTAGCAATGACATTACCAGCCACCATTTTGGATTTCTATCTGAAACTTGCTCTAAACTATCATTATTTACTACTTGTCAGAAGCCTTAAACTTAAAACTATCTCTATTTCTATCCATGCCTAATAACTATGGTTCTTTTACCAACTTTATTATTTAAAACATAACAGATAAAATCTATTCTGTTTTTCCCCTTCTCTGCTGCTTTTCAGCTGTGTGGCTAAAGGTTGACTCTGCTGCTACTCTCCTTACATGGGTTAGAGCAGCTTTAAAAATCTCCTGTATCAACCCTGCCTTGTCCCTATGCCCAATCTTGTCTACCTATCCTGGCAACCTTGGATTAGATCTCTTGGCTACCAGACCTGATTGCAACACTTGTCCATGGGTCTGGAGAATCATAGAATCATAGAATAATAGGGTTGGAAGGGACCTCACGAGGTCATCTAGTCCAACCCCCTGCTAAAAAGCAGGACCACTCACCCTAAATTATCCCAGCCAGGGTTTTGTCTAACCGAGCCTTAAAAATCTCCAAAAATGAAGATTCTATCACCTCCCTAGATAGCCCATTCCAATGCTTCACCACCCTCCTAGTGAGAAAGTTATTCCTAATATCCAACCTTGACCTCCCCAGCTGTAATTTGAAACCATTGCTCCTTGTTCTGTCCTCTGTTACCCTCGAGAACAGCCTAGCTCCCTCCTCTTTGGAGCAACCCTTCAAGTAGTTGAAGGTTGCTATCAAATCTCCCCTCAGTCTTCTCTTCTGTAGACTAAATAAGCCTAGTTCCTTCAGTCTCTCCTCATAAGTCATGTGGCCCAGCCCCCTAATCATTTTTGTTGCCCTCCGCTGGACTCTTTCTAATTTGTCCACATCCTTTCTGTAGTGGGGAGCCCAAAACTGGACACAGTACTCCAGATGCAGCCTGACCTGTGTCGAATAGAGGGGAATTATCACATCCCTCGATCTGCTGGCAATACTCCTACTGATGCAGCCTAATATGCCATTGGCCTTTTTGGCAACAAGGGCACACTGTTGACTCATATTCATCTTCCCATCCACCATAACTCCCAGGTCCTTTTCTACAGCGCTGCTACTTAGCTGATCGGTCCCCAGCTTGTAGCAGTGCATGGGATTTTTTCGTCCTAAGTGCAGGACTTTGCACTTGTCTTTGTTGAACCTCATGAGGTTTCTTTCAGCCCAGTGTTCCAATTTGTCCAAGTCTCTCTGGATCCTGTCCCTGCCCTCCAGAGTATCTACCATTCCCCCCAACTTGGTGTCATCCGCAAACTTACTAAGCACGCAGTCTATTCCATCATCAAGATCATTAATGAAGATGTTGAATAGAACCGGCCCCAGGACCGACCCCTGGGGCACTCCACTCGTTACTGGTTGCCAACCAGACATCGAGCCATTGATTCCTACCCGCTGAGCCCGTTGATCTAACCAGTTTTCGATCCACCTTACGGTTCACTCGTCCAACCCATACTTCCTTAACTTGCCGACGAGAATGCTGTGGGAAACCGTATCAAAAGCCTTGCTAAAGTCAAGGTATATCACGTCAACGGCTCTTCCCGCATCCACAAATCCAGTCATCTCATCATAGTCAATCCCTATCCTACTTCAGTCCCTGGGCATTGCATCACTACAGACCCCACCGACAGAGTGGGTGTGGTAGAAGATAGATGATGAAAAGACTGAAGATCTGCATAGATAGAGTCTACCTCTCTTCATTTTTTAATTTTTATTTATTTATTTTTTTGGTGTGGTAAATAGAAACTTTGAGCCAATTTGTAATATATTTAAGGTGACTTTTTATGGAAATGTGTAGTGTTAATGCTATATTTCTCCACATTTTCCATGAAACTTTCCTATAGCCACAATGATATTTCATAAGAGTCACTGGCAACTGGTAGAACCCAGAAAAAAACCAGATTTTTTAAGAGAAAGGTTTCCCTTTAAAGTTTGTGCTATATTTTTGACAATGTTTTGATCATTTCCTAATCAGATGTGCTATGGTGAATTGATAGTTTTTTACATTCATTTGAGAAAATCTTTTAAAGGCTTGTATCTTCTGTAGCAAGATGAAGGAGAATGGTATTAAAGGGCAGAAGAACATAATCCAAATCAGAGCCAAATCATATATTATATGAAATATGACTGAAAGGGTTAATACAAAAATGATCTAATAATCCTAATAATTATGACCCATTAATCAATGTAGATAAGAAAATAATGTTCAGTTTGGATAATGACTAACTTCCTTGCCACAAATTTTGGAGGGAAACCTCAGCTGAATTGATACAATAAGACGGATCTTCCAGTTGGGATCAGACCATAGTAATAGCCAATGATAAGTCATTCCATTGCTTTACACTTCCTTTATATCGACTTTTTAAGTGCCCCTACAATTATAACCTTTATCTGCATTCACACAGACATGCACAGGAACAAAACCTGAAGGCAGGTAGAAAATATGCAGGAATAATTTTTACAAGGTTTAGTTTTATTGGTATAATTACCACAACTGTATGAAATAGGTGACAACAAAATTCATGAAACTTGCTTCCTCCCTCTTTTGTGTAAATAAGTGATCCTGAAGTTAATCTTTTCTAAATGAAATTTCCTAAATCTTCATGCTAACTTTTATAGGTTAAGCCTGCATAGGAGCTGCCATGAGACTGAAAGTCAGTAATTTGAGACTTGAGAGGAGAAAAATGTCCCATAGAATTGATTACTAGTCTACTGAACAGAGGAAAGGTGCCAGAAGCTCCTGAATTATATGTATAGCTCTGACATACTAAACTAAATTCAACTCTGGTGTAAACAAATTTAACTGTGTTGTTTTCAGTGGCATTGGGTCTGCACCTCTTTTTTTCATACCTCTGTTGAATTTGGCTCTTTCATCCATAAAAAATTTAATTGAAAACTTATTTGAAAATTAATCGCAAAGATATTAAAGCTGAAAACTTTCAATCAGGGACAAGTTTTCAGGACTGAGGAAACCACTTTGCAAAATGAACATCAAGTATTTTGGAGGCTTAAAATAATTCCTCTAGTATGCTTGGATTCTGTTACTTCTTTCTTTATCAAAAGATTGGCCATGTCTACAACAGCAGCAGCAAAGTCACCGCCCTCATATCGATCTTTCCGGATCAACTTAGTGGTCAGTTAAGAAATTCAGAGATCAGCTTAGTAAAACAAACTTCTCAAGTAGTGCAAGACAGTGAAGACGCCATGCTGAAGGAAAGTTAAGAAGTCGACTGCTGCCAAATTTTCCTGGCAGTGTAGACTGAGCCACTAACAATCAGGGGAACTGAACTAATTCTGATGTTCAGCTGCTAGCTGGAATTAGATTCCAAGATCTATGCATAGTTGGCTTTTTCCAAAAAGCAATTGTTTTGCAGCTTTTCTGTACTTTGAGAACAGGCCCACAGATTTGTCTATTTCAGAACAATATGGATACCTTATGCCAGATGCATTTCATTGACTCCAGTGGAAATTTACACCAGAGATAAATTTGGCCCTATGTTTATTGCAAAACAAAAATTAATAAAAGGATGGAAAATTTCTCTTAATATAGACATAAGGAAAAGAATTTTGATTGCTACATCTGACATTTTTCTGAGATCTGTTATCATTACTAATGTATTTCTATATCTTTATAAAGAGACTGTCAGCATCTGCTGCTGGCCACTGTCACAGACCATCACCTGGACTAGATAGACCTTTTCAGATCAATGTTGCCAATTTTTACCATGTGTTTGTGTAATATAAACACACTTTTAGAAGCCTACATTGTTGATGAAAATACTCTTCAATATTCTCCAGTCAACTTGGGTTTTTTCTCATCCACTTTTTTTTTTTTTAAATATGTTGCCTGCTCACTTTCCTTAGTGGGCTGATCCTCTTGCTTTTGTACTTTATTAAATGCTAGTGTCACTGTTATCCTTCTGGGCTCAGGTCCACCAAAACTTTGGCTTCTCCCTACAGTCCTCTCCCTGGCAGCATATATCACATGTAGTCAGATGCACACACCTACAATCTGAAACTGCCAACCTCAGACATGGTGTGCAATGGATGTTTTTCAGATCAGAGATACATGCCTCCCCCTTGCATCATGTTGTTATATGAGCCAGATAAGTGCAGGAGGTACTTGTGAGCCCAGTGTGGTTCTCATCTGGGGTACTATACCAGCAGCAAGTAGGCAGAGCGTGCCAATTATCCCTGTAGAGTGATGTATGTGGTTCATTGACTCAACGCTGCTTCAGGGTCCCCTTCCATTGCAGGACCCAGTTTCCAAGGCTCCTGCCTTTATGATCAAGTCAAAACCTTTCCTGTTTTGGTTTGGTTTTTCAGTGCTTCCATATAGTATTACTTCAATCTAACTTTATTCTTTTTGATCCTGATCTTAGATTCTTGCAAACTTATTTGTTTTCAACATCATGTATGTTTAGTTCATAGGATTTGGTTTGTGTACAAGCTGTTCAGCCAATGGTGTTCTGAACCAGGACCACTTAATACTGTTCTACATTCATTCGTTTTTTGCATGCACTATGTCAATTAGAATAACTAAATAATTAAAAATAGTTAGAAGAACTTTCAATGTAATTCATAAATATCAATATATCTGATCCTATTTTGGGTAACAAAAAGTGTTGGGTAATTTAGATTTAGCTAGCAGACTGCACTTTCAAAAGCTATTCCTGTTAGTATATGAATAATCCAGATATTCCATGCCAAGTACCCTGGTCTCATGCAGCTCACTCTGCATTTCAGATAGTTCCAGAATGATATTCTCTAGCCCCTATAGTCTCCAGAATAATAATATTGTTTTTAATTATTAGAGTTTTCACCTTTTAACATTTCTTCCTTGATTACAGTAATTTGGCCTTCCCAGAGTCACAGTATCTAAGATTACATTTGTCTGAAAGGCATGTTCTCATGAATTTAGCATTGGGATAGGTAACAGACACTTCTGGTGGTTTTTAAACAAAAAACCAAAATTTCCAGCCACAAAAAATGTTTGCAGTCCTTCTTAATGGATTAGAAAATAAAACATTGGCCTAACAGACAGAACTACCACTTCTGACATTCCTTTAGTTTGACTTCCATAAAGAAGTCTGATTTCTGAAACCATATAACAGAGTGACAAAATTAAAAAATCCACTGTCAGGACAGTTTGGAGTCAGAGTATAATATCATATGTTATATATAAATCATTGGACAGTTAGATTATCCATCCAGACAAGCTGGTAGTAAAAACAGCCACACTAATAAGCCGAATTATTTCATCCTTGCTGCTGTAGACAAAAAATTACAGACCTGAAACCAAAAAAACTGCGACAACTATAGTTTCGGACATAATGATAAAGTGTACCTCTGTCCAAGTTACATTTTGATCATGTTTTAGACTGCAAATTGCTCAAATTAAAACAGGGCTGGAGAAATAAGAGCTGTGGTCAAATTTATTTGGGATTTCCTTCATGTTAACAGATGAAAACTGATGGACTGGATCTAAATGTATCTGCCAAACCTCAGGCACTAAAGTGATCCCAAATATAGGGACCTGGCATTTAGAACACAGGCTGACATTCACATTTTGCATAAACATGGAATTAGTGAGATTAAATTGTGGAAGCTTGTTTAATTCTAATAAATGGTATGAAAAAGTGAAGTCAGACTGTCCTAATGTAGGATTTTACAGAAACCAAGATGATCACTACACAAATTGCCAAATGAGCAAAAGGAAATAAAACAGCCATCAATTAAGTAAAAAAAATGAAATACTCATAAGGACAAAACTAGAATAAACAAGGCTTGGTGGAAAATCTAGAGTACTATTTGTTGTAAGTAAAGAAGAGGGAGTAGAGGAAAATTTCAGATGATAGTGTTCCAGTAGCCAAGCTTTAAAAGGCTAGCAAGAAAAGCTTTGTACTGGTTATTTGAGGGTAAGAAGTAATATTTAAGGTAGAAAACAAAGATAAAAAGGGAAGCTGGTAGCCACTTTCCTTTAAGCTCTTTATAAGTACATTTTAATTTATTGAAATTATGTAGGAACATGACCATTTTAGGCAATGATAACAAAGTACAAAATCTGGATTGTTGTCTCAACCAAGCTTTATCATCCTAGGGTGAAATCCTAACACAATGGCAAAACTCCATTTGGCTCAGCTGAGGAAGAATTTCATCCCTGAGTTCTAAATAAACCTCTGCATCTACTTCCTGTGTGATCTTGAGGAAGTCATTCAGGACCTTATTCAAAGATCTCTGAAATCAATAAGGAGATACCATTGCCTTCAGAGAATTTTGGGTCAAACCATTAACCAATTTCTGAAAGTCTTGAGCTGAGACTCCTTTGGAGTGTTCAGAACTTAAATGAGTGAACATACTGAACTCTGGGAATGTCGATTGGCTTTTGGTTGTCAGGTGCAGGAAAAAGTGATCCATGTTGTTTGAGAAGCCTTCCCAGATATGCATGATCTTTTCAGCAAAGTAGGATGATAGCTCTTTATAACACTTGGTGTTCAACAGTGATGTAAGTTGTAGGCATTCAGGATAAATGAAGGGGTTTAGCACTTAGGATCATTCAGATAGGATTCATTTTTAAGAGCTTCAAAATGCATTTTTTTTTCTGCATCTGCTTGAAAATTACTGTTGGATCATTGAGGGCCAAGCTTCAGACTGGAAGGAGCCCATTCCAGAGGTATGATTTTTGTTATTATTAGAAATTTTTTTATTATGGAGAAATGGTGCCTTTGTTTCTGTCAGTAAGACCAGACGTATATAAATGCAGGATTATCTATTAACACTGTCTCAGTTTCCCTTGGATTTGAGTAGTAAAAAAGCACTGAATACTGTAAATGCAACTTCTGAAGTAGCCAAAGCAAGGTTGTTTATGCATGTTTGCAGCTTATTTTGAAAAGTTAATTTATCTCATTCAGGAAAAATGTCATGTCAGAAACGAAAGCTGATTTTTCAGTCTGGTCTTTTCAATTAAGTCTAATTGCTGCACTTGCATAATTCTTAAAGCAAGCATGTATGTTGACAGCAAACTAACCACATCTGCTCTGTTTTGCATAAAAGAAAGCAGTTGAACAACTTGCACTGCAGGTGACTTGTGAATGGAATATGTTGGCTGATGAAGTTTCTAAAGAAAGTGAACTAATCAGTGTTCATTTGTCTTCCAAATAATAATATAATCATCCTCATAAATGGTTCCACCGACAAGACGTGTCTGCAAATCGGGCGAGGGTGTGTTGATTTGGGGTAAACTAAGGCTCTTACCAGTCTTAAAATATTAATTAACCATTCTGTACAAATATAAACACTGAAATACAGAGCTAGCTGCCATTCAATGATAGTAACAACATACACGAAATTTTAGGGAAATTGCAGCATGATTTAAAGAACTTATTAAGGAGACCCTGTTTAGTAGAGTAATTGACTTGCATTGCATACCAAATCCTGTTTTCTGCTGAAGTCAATGGCAAAACTCCCATTGACTGTAATAAAACAAGAAATTGGCTCTTCATGAGCAGATGAAATGATGTGGAAACTTAGGGATGTGAAAGCACAAGGTGATGTAACTACAGAACAATGCTGTGGTGGGTAAGTGTGATTTTTAAAATATAAAGAGAAATGTCATGGTGCTTAGCTGACCAATGACAGACATGTCTAAATGACTCCTCTGAATATACAGTGCTTGTAAACTCCTGAGAAATGCTTCCTGTTCGTCCTCCTCCCGCCTCAAACACTGGTGGGATTTGAATTCTGTACTCAGTGATACAAGCATTCTTTTGAAATATTTGCTTCAATGCTTGTCTCCACAAACCTTGCAAACTAAGTGTAACCCATGTGCCTGAAAAGGCTCTCTCTGAGAGACCTGCTGAGGGTGGGTTGCTGTTGTTGGGCAGATTTGCGACCCACGACTGGAAACTTCCAGAGGCAGGGAGTGGTAGCAATTTGAGCATCTCCACAGTGTACCCTGCTGGTATGATGTGAGGTTGTCAGTCAGATGACTGGAGAGCAGCAGCCTGAGCAGACAGCAGGCAGGAGCTGCCTTGAGGGGAGACCATGTGCTCAGTGTTCTGGAGAGGAGCTGAGCCAGGAGTGAACAAGATGTTTTCTCCATGTAAAAGAGTCATTTGCGACAGACCTTGCAGACATGCATATGGGACTGAGGGCTGGTTGCAGAGGAGAAGAGAGAGCCTGCATGGAATGCTACAGAGGATCCCAGCAAAGAAAGAAGAGGACAGCTATTTCCTGCCACTCAAGCTTCCACACTGGAACAGAGACTGTAGCTGAGAGTTGGGTGAACTCCACACAGACTTTGGGACTCTTGGGTATCTTTCATGCAGGGGATTGTTCTTGGTTAATTGTAGTTTGTTTTCTTAGGATAAGGTTCATTTAGTTAGTAGTTAATAAAGTTCATTGTTATGTTTGTTTTTAGTAGTATTTTAATGTGTGAGTGTAGCTCTGAGCAAGCTTCGCCGTGAGTCCTATACAGACTGGATCCTGGGTCTCCAGCTGCTTTCTCCACAGGGATTGGGATTGATTTCTGTGGGGCACTGGAGAAGGGCAACTGAATGAATTTAGCCCACCCGAAGGTTACATAAGCACTGCCCTGTGCTATGAAAAATCTACAAAGGAAGACCATCAGGAAGTATTAGCTAAGGGAACTGCAAAAGGAGCCAGGGGATACATAAACACTGCTTGCACAGGGCTTCTGATTTGAAGTTTTAACTGATAACCACCAACAAAACACCAAATGAATAAACTGTGCTTATCCAAAAAAATGCCAGAAATGGTTAGTAAGGGCTTATCTACCCAGAGCAGTAATGCAAACTACAAGAGTGTGATTTCTAACACATTGCACATTAATCAGTCCCATATAGACCCTGCTGCTAGTCACTGAACGTTCTCGAGTCATTTAACATAGCACTGTTTGCAAATATTACCAATTGCAGTATATACTTCTGTAGTGAGCAATGTGCGCATACATCAAGTAAATTGCTCATTACAGTAGTAATAAATAAATAATACAAATAAACAGAAGCTTTATAAGTGTGTAATTGTTTTGGTCACCAGGTGCATGCTATAATTCAACACAATATTTTGCAATTCATTGCTTATGAGTAACTTGTCCATCACACTGAGTGCTAGTCTTCATTAGATCGACCTTCCTAATCAAAAGATTGGGTCTGTGAAGACCCGCTCAGTCAGTCGGGAAGTTAATCACTGAAGACCATCCTGGCAACTGGAGCAGTCAGGAAGTTAATCACTGAAGACCATCCTGGCAACTGGAGCAGTATCTCCCTTCAACTGCTGCCAAAAACAGTGGGCAGTGTAGACCTGCCCTCACTTAATAACGTCATCTCTGGGAAAAAGGCATAACTCTTAAGTCAACGTCATAAGGTCAACGCAACGTCAGTGTAGACACCAAGTTGCTTACGTTGACTGTTGTACCTGGGCCAGGCACTATATCAGTAAACAGACTAGCAGAGTATGGACCCAGGTGGCTTCAGGACACCAGCAGCAGCTGTGCTCTATATATGCCTTTGTCACCCGTGAGAACTGAAATATCAGCTAACATCACCACTTGTAGAAAATGATTCCAGTACTCAATGCCATTGACCTCTCCTCAATTTCAAGCAGCCAAGCAATTCCATCCTCATCTCCCTCACCCCTGGCAGGCCATACTCACTGCTGTAGATGGCATCATGGGCTAGCACTCTGAAGCAAAAATGTCAAAAACCATGGCTTGTTTAAAACTTCTTAGGGGAACAAGAGGAGGGATTTCTGAATCTTAACTTACGCTTTCTGTTTTGACTATCCTGACAATGGTGCCTCTGTGTTTTTCCAGCTCAAAATGATTTCTCACTGATTGGTAACAACTGCATGTTTCCACAGTGTGATCTCCTCTTGCTTTTCTGCTATCACTGTGTGTCATTCTGGTGTCCTCTGACGCAGAGCTGAGGCAAGTTCAGTGCACAGATCCAGGAATGGTGGCCTTGCTCTTTTAAAAGATCTGCAGCCACTGTTGGTCATCCCAAGCCTGCATTACAAAGCTATCCCACCAGTCAGTGCTTATGCCTCAGGCCCAGAAGTGGCACTCCACCATTTGCCACTGCTCTGTGAATGCCACCAACAAACTTGAGTTGTTTCTCATTATCTTCCACAGCAATCTGACCTCCAGGAAACAGTCATGTTCCCCAAGGCTCTTCTTGCAGCTCTACAGATACTGGAGGATCTTGTATCCTCCGCATGCAACCCCCAGGACATTAGTGCAGAGCTCTGCAGGCTACATGGTTCTGTCAGAGACACAGGCAGTGACAAGTCCCATATGGGTTCATGGAATTTTCAAAATAGGCACAAAAAATATGGGCTAGAGGTGTTGGTGGGGAAAGTTGCATGAGGGAAAATTGAGTCTGCATTCCCAGTCACCCCCCTGCAACACCTTTCTGCCCAAGCATGCCTTGCCAAAATTTCCTAAAACACATTGTGCTGATCAGTGGCAAGTTGCACATTGGGATACCTCCACATGAAGAACCATACTATACATCAAACCAAACACTCCTGGTTAGCATGAGCAATGCTGACAGAAGGCGTCAAGTGTCTATGCACATGAGTGATATACAAACTGCGGTGGCTTTGTGATGATGTAACTTGCATCAGCAATAGTTTGTAGGTATGCCCTTATTGTGATATCGGGTTCCATGGTGGGTGACAAATTATCTCCCTTGGGGTGCGTCTACACAACAAGTTAGGTCAACTTAAGGAGGCTTAAGTCGACCTAACTTACTCCATGTCCACACTGGGTTTTCCTTAAATCGACTTAAGCTGTTCCTTAAGTCGACTTAAGGAAAGCTTAATTCGGCCTAACAACACCTTGTTTTAAGTTGAATTAAGTCTTAAGTCGATTTCTTAAATCAACTTAAGCCAGTGTGGATGCCCTAAGTCGACTTCTTCTATAAGTCGACCTAGGGCAGAGGGACAAGGGAGCCCCGCATGGCTCCCTGGCAGAAGGAAGCCACCGTGGCTCCCTTGTCCCCTGGGGAGCCCCTGATCCCTTCTCCCCGGGACCACGGCTTCCTGGCAAGGAAGCCACAGTCCCAGGGAGAAGGGCTCCCCAGCTAGGGCTGCGGGGATTCCTTCCCCGCTGGAGCCCTGGGAAGCCCCTAGCGGCATGTCCCGGGGAGAGCCGGCTCCATGGACCAACTCTCCCTGCAAGGACACCCAAGCCGCTGGCGGCTCACAGCATGTCCCAGGAAGAACCAGCTCTGCGGACCGGCTCTCCCCGCAGGGAGAGGCAAGCCATGAGTGGCTCGTCCCAGGGACAGCCAGACCTGCATGGGGCTGGTGCTCCCCGAGAGAGCAAGCCACCAGCCCCGAGTGGTCCCGGGGAGAAAGGAGTGCTGGGGCTCCCTTCTGGCCTGGACTGCTCGGGTCCTGGGGAGAAGGGAGCCCCACGGTCCCTTCTCTAGGACTGCCTGGGTCCTGGACAGAAGGGAGCAGCAGCCTGAACTCCCTTCTCCAGGGCCCGAGCGGTCCCGGCCAGAAGGAAGCCCTGCTCTCTTCTCCCCAGACCCGCGGGGGTCCAGGCAAGAAGGGAGCGCACTCCAGCTGACAGGGGATCCCCAGAGGTTCCCCTGTCAGCTAGAGGGCCGGCCGGCAATTGCGGCGCTGCAGCTGACCATTGCTCCAGTTGACAGGGGAACCTCTGGGATCCCCTGTCAGCTGGAGCATGCTCCCTTCTTGCCCAGACCTCTGCAGGTCCGAGGAGAAGAGAGCAGGGCTCCCTTTTGGCTGGGACCGCTCGGACCCTGGAGAAGGGAGTTCACGCTGCAGCTCGCTTCTGGCCAGGACCCAGGTGGTCCTGGAGAAGGTAGTGCGGGGCTCCCTTCTCTCCGGGACCCGAGCGGGCTCGGCCAGAAGGGATCCCCCGCGCTCCTTTCTACCCGGGACCACTCAGGGCTGGCGGCTTGCTGTCTTGGGGACAGCCAGCCGCATGCAGGTCTGGCTCTCCCTGAGACAAGCTGCTTGTGGCTTGCCTGGCCCTGCGGTGAGAGCCAGTCCATGGAACCAACTTTCCCTGGGACATGCCGCCAGCGGTTTGTGTGGCCCTGCAGGGAGAGCCAGCCCTGCACAACTGGCTCTCCCTGGGACAAGCCGTGAGCACCTTGCCTGTCTCGGGGAGAGCCAGCCCCGCATGGGGCTGGCTCTCTCCAGGACCAGCCCCCCTAGCCTGGGTAGCTGAGGCCCCAAAGGAGCCTCAGCCCCCCCTCGACCTAACCAGTCGACTTAGAGAGTCTAGGGTAGACTCTCCAAGTCGACTTAATAAGGTCAACTTAGAGTTGATCTAATAAAGTCAACTTAATAAAGTCGATCTATCTTTCTATGTGTAGACATAGCCTTGGAGAATTACAGACAATTCAGCTCTGGTTAGAGTGTAGCCTTGATAAGATGATATCATGTAATGTCTATTTGGGGTTGTGCTGTCTTGGTTTCTCTTGGTCGTGATGTTGTGTGTATTATGAAATTGTTATTGTTGGTTCCACTTTTGATTTTTGTGTTTGATGGCTGTCATGATAGATTTCCATCACAACTTCAAGAACCACCAAACATCCATCAAACAGAACACTCCTACACCAACATCAGCAGCCTAGACCACATGATCAACTTCAGCTACTGAACCTGACAGACAACTAAATACAAGAAAGCCGTAGATCACCATGCTTACCTTCACAGATCCAGTAACCACACAAAACATACCAAGAAAATCTCTTATCTACAGCCAGGCAATCAGGTAACACCAAATATGCTCCAAGGAGAAAGTCCAGGATACACGTCAACATACTTTAAACCAACTTCACAAAACCAGTTCACTCAAGCAGAGAACTGAATCAGATCATGGAATGGACTACCCAAACATCCTGAAAGAACCAACATCGGTGGGAGATAAAACCTCTGGTAGAGACCTAGTTGTCACCTACCACCCACACGGGAATTCATATGGGGAATCATTGAATAGCTACAACCTTTACACAATGGGGACTACATTCTGACAAAAACCCTTCCTGAACCCTATCTTCTGGCCTTCACATAACACCCAGCTTTGCCAAGCTCATCAGAAGCAAGTTCCCCACACCAGGACCCAAACCTACCAGAACAGATGATGCAAAACCTGAAGACATATCTCTATTGCTCCAATGGTCAATAACCCTCCACAACACCTTTCAAGCTCTGTGGTTTCTACACATTCCTATTGCAACATGCGATGCACCTCATCCAGTGCATCAAATGCCCCAAGAATTCTGTACATGACACTAGACAATTGATATTCTCTAGTGAATTCAGAAAATAAAATAAGACAAAAAACTCATGTCACCTATGGATGAACACTTTTCATAAAGTGAGTACCCCATATCTGATCCAACTGTCTTCATTCTCAAAGGAAATCTAACCACTACCTTCAAAGGACAAGTCTGGAAACTTAAATTCATAACTCCACTAGACACCAAAAATCATGGATGTTATAAAGACACTGGATGTAAGGTTCATTACAACAATTTGTAATCCACTATGCCTTCATTGTCCTAGGACTGTTAAGGTGTTAATTGCCCACTTCACCCTGAGTGGTCTCTTGCAATATGTGTTAATTCAGTGGTTCCCAACCTTTTCCTTTATGTGGACCACTACATCATCATCAAAAGCTTTTGCGGATCACCATGTAAACAAGCCATTTTAAACATTTTTAACATAGCCTATGGTTGATGGGAATCAAACTTATCTATCAAGGGGTATTGAAAATGCAGCTATTTCTAATAATTTATTATGCTCACTCACAAACATATTGCACTTGTTACAGTACATTTACTTGCAGTACATCTCCCTCCCCCACAACACAGACCATCTGCAGTATCTTTGCGGACCACCAGTGTTCTACGGACCACAGCTTGAGAACCACTGTGTTAACTCTTTATCTGCAGCTGTGATACTGAACATCTTTTCCAGACCTGAAAAAGAGCTCTGTGTAAGTTTCTCCCTTTCAGCAACAAAAGTTGGTCGAAAAGGCATTATTTCACTCACCTTTTCTCTAATACCCTGGGATCAACCTAGTAACAACAGACAAGATATTTTTGCCAGGTTCTTTTTGTGCTTCAGTTAAAAGTAATGTAAATATAGTGTAATCTGTATTTTATTGGAAAGCTCTGGGGGGGGGGGGAAGATCAGAGGGCTCACCATCTCAGAGAATCAATATATCAGAGAATAGTACTGTCTATATGCATACATACTGTAACTCAGCATAAAGAAATTATGTGTGCATTTTGCCAAGTTGGTTGATATCAAAAATATGTTTGGCCCTTACATGCCTGCATTTCTAGATAAAACAAGCATTGGCCATAATATAACTTACTGTAAATTATTATGCACATCTACATAATTTTCAGTGGTTTTAAAGGTCATTCTTGACAGCAAATCCAACTGCATATTGTTCTTGTTACTACACTATGGGAGACCATTGGGAACATGACCATCTAATTATAGATGAAAGACCTCTTAGGTCATCTTGTCCATTCCTTGGCCAATGCATGACTCTTTCCTATAATGTATTCTTGAGCTTTTTACATAAGCCAATTTTAAATTATTTAAATGATGCGTCTTCCACCACTTCCCTCAGGAGTTTGTTCCACTGTTCTCTACATGTTTATTTGAATGCAATTTAAACAATCACACTTTTAAACTTAACTGATGCACTGAACAGAGGTGCAAGGAATGAAAATTTGGTCTTCACCTTTATATTGTTAGAATTGGTTTTCTGGTGCATCCTGAGTGGTGCAAAAATGCATGCTGTAAAACAATCTCTTCTTTAGCTTCAGATTCCTATAATAGTGAATTAAGAATCCATAGAGCTTGACACATTCATCATTCAGTAATAACCAAACAAAAGAACACTACCACCACGCAAGAAACACAAACAATAGTGTATTTCCAGCAAGGCTGAGTAAACACTACCCAACCTCTTCAGCCCAACAGGGAGGCACAGGTTAGTCATGTCACAGTAGCCAGAGGGAGAGTTCGTTATGACACAGGACAGACACAGGATTCCCAAAACTCTGTAGATCCAAGAGACACATTGATTAGAATGTGTGCCACTGCTGTTTACTAGATGGAACTCCAGGTATGCACATTTATCAATTCACGAAGATGGCTGAGTTAGTGGCTCTACATGAAACTGAAGGTTGTAAACTCTAGTCCACACACTGCAGGTGCAAAAGGCAATTAGCTACAAAATCGACTACCATTGCCCGCTATGGGGCATGATTGATGCAAGGGGACTGGAATTCTCAACCTTCCTTTCCTAGCTCACGATTCTCTGTCTACCCAATGAGTTGAAGGAGAAGCCGAGAGTCAATGTTGTGTAAAGAGGTGTTTTCCCAAACTTTTGAAAACTGAGCACTCTTTCAAGAAAATGAAACCAATCGTGCTCACCATGTGGTGTTCCAGGGCTTCTCAGCTTACTTTAATCATTTTCCACGCCTTCCCTGCTTCATCTAGTCCTTTGGGGAGCCATTCCAAAGGGAAAGACTGATGTAGTTCTTCTCTCCTTAATACATGCTGTGAAGAGCAATGAAATGGCTAACAATACACATATTTAAAATATCATGGCTGGCAATAAAGTTAATACTCATTAAAATGAATGGGACAGTTCATACTTGAGAGCTATTGTTCTCGGCTCTCTGTCTCTGTAAACTCAGGGACACATCACTGCTGTGGTTCCAGTAAGGTCACTTTTTGCATGGTTTTTCTGACCACAGCAGCTAGAACCTAAGGCCCTGATTTTCATTTACATATAAGCTCTTTTACATCACGTCACTGTTATAATGCCAGTCTCCATGCTTTTCTGATTTTGAAGCTAAAGAATTTCATTTTCCAGAGCAGTTAATCTGGCATATTTTCCAAGCAGTAAAAATCAGTATATTTTCAATGTGGTCTGGCTCATTCATGTAGCGATTATTTGTTAAATAAATAAACGTGAAACCTCTAGCCTTTGGAAATATGTAGAAGTGCATATATTGCATAATATTTTCATCATTGTGGAAAAGAGTATGAGATTCAATATTCATACAAAGCACATCATTTCTAAACGTGTTCTCATGTTATGAAAGATTACAAATACGTCCACTTCCATTACAGTGCCATTTAAATCATACTGTCTATGCAACCCATTCTGTCAGAAGAAGGATGGGATCCTGCCATCTTTTACACTGTAGCCTCTCTGATGGCCCTGATGTTAAGACTACAATCATCTCTCTAGTAATTTACAAAGCCTCATTTTCTGGAATGAGAAACACATGCACAGAGAGAAATGCTGATCCTAAAAGATGCTAACCTCTCTCTATTCCCTTTGATATCAGTGTGAATGAAGATTACTCCTTGAGGTTGGTCCCTAAACTCCAGCATTCTGTCCGATAATAAGACACTCACAGAAAGGATTAGGATGACATATTTCCCAAAGGGAAAAAGGAACACCTCATGGGTCTCCCTCTAGTTGCCCATCTTCCTGCGCAGAGCTGACCTGAGCCCCCCATACTGGACACAAGGCTGGCTCAAGCCACTCACCAGAGCAACCCTTCTCTCATGCAGAGTTGACCCAAGCCCCGTGCCTTTCCCATGTGGGGCTGGCCTGAGCTCCTCACCCAAGTCTCCTGCCACTCCTGGGGCTTACCAGCATCCTTCCCACCCATGTAGAGCTGACCTAACCAAGTCTTCTGAATACCTGTTCCCCTGCATGAGCCTGGCTGGAACCAGCTGGCATTGGTGCTCACCCGAGCCCCACCACGCAGGGCTGGGGTTACCGCTGATTCTCCTTCCCCCTCCAGAATGTTCCTCCATGGCCCACAGTGGGGTTCTGCCTCACTATTTTGTTAAAACAGGCATGTGCCCATTTGCACCTTCCAACTAATCGGCTGGCAATAGCAAACAAGACAAATGCCCAGTTTTAACAAAAAGTCAGGATGTTTGAGGACAGGGCTTAAGGGACAAGTCTTGGCCAAAACGGGACATATGGTCACCCTAGCAAGGGTTGTTTCACTTGTGTTTTTAGAGCACCTAGCAAAACAGGTCTCCAGTGTGGACTGAGGCATCCAGGCAGTGCAAATAAAATATATTTGTAATTCAAACTATAATTCTTTCTTATTCGTAGAGCTTGTGAAGGTTACTGTAAATAGTTTCAAGGCCTTAATTTGTAATCTAGGAAAACAAAATGGAAAAGCTATTCATGTGGCTTTCATAGAATCAGAGGAGATTAAAGTTGGGAGGGACCTCAGGAAGTATCTAGTCCACCCCGCCTGCTCAATACAGGGCCAACCCCACTAAATCATTCCAGCCAGGGATTTGTCAGGCCTTAAAAACTAATAAGGATGTAGATTCCACCCCCACCCCTCCCCACAGGTAACCCATTCCAGTGCTTCACTACTCTCCTAGTGAAAAAGTTTTTGTAACATCCAGCCAAGATCTCCCCCTCTGCAACTTGAGACCACTGCTCCTTTTTCTGTCATCACTACCACTGAGAACAGCTACCTCTATCCTCTCTTTCGGGTAGCTGAAGGTTGCTAACAAATTCCCCCTCACTCTTCTCTTCTGCAGACTAAATAAGCTCAGTTACCTTCAGCTTCTCCTCAGAAGTCATGTGCCCCAGCCCCCTCATCGTTTTTGTTGCCCTCTGCTGGAGTCTCTCACATTTCTCCACTCCTTCCTATAGTGGGGGACCCAAAACTGAACACAATACTCCAAATGTGGCCTCATCAGTGCCGAATAGAGGGGAATAATCACCTCCCTCAATGGCTGGCAATGCTCCGACTAATGCAGCCCAATTTACCATTAACTTTCTTGGCAACAAAGGCACACTGTTGACTCATATTCAGCTTCTTGTCCACTGTAACCTCCAAGTCCTTTTCTGCAGAGTAATTGCTTAGCCAGTTGGTATCGTGCCTGTAGCAGTGCATGGATTCTTTCATCCTAAGTGCAAGACTCTGCACTTATCTTTGTTGAAGCTCATCAGATTTATTTTGGTCCAATCCTCGAATTTATCTAGGTCACTCGGTATCCTGTCCCTAATACTCTACACCAGCTTAGTGTCATCTGCGAACTTTCTGAGGGTGAAATCCATCCCATCCTCCAGATCATTAAGGAAGATGTTGAACATAACTGGCCCCAGGACTGACCCCTGGGGCGCTTCACTTGATACCAACTGCCAACCACTGAGCATTTGATCACTACCCCGTGAGTCCAATGAACTAGCCAACTTTCTGTACACCTTATAGTTCATTCATCCAATCCAGATGTCTTTAACTTGATGACAAGAATACCATGGGAGACTGTAGCGTTCTGCATCACTGGTGGGCTGGGAGCGCACCCCTTTTTCCGTCTCAGGGGAGTTAGCGGTGGCAGGCGCCCCTCTTGGCCTGGAGTCCACTGTCCCGGCCTCCAGGCAGGCAGGGCAGGCACAGAGTCAATTGCCTCTGGCCCCAGGCAGGGTGGGGCAGGCCCAGAGTCAATTGCCCCTGGCCCCCAGGTGGGGTGGGGCAGGCCCAGAGTCAATTTCCCCCAGCCCCCAGGCAGGGCGGGGCAGGCACAGAGAGCTGAAAACCTTTTAGCAGGATTGGCAGGGGTTTGAGAGCTCTGGGTGGTTAGGGACAAAAGGGTAAGGAGGGGGACGCAGGCCCATCCACTCCACTGCGTCCCAGCCCAGGACCCTAGTCAGTGGCAGCGGAGCCAGCGGGGCTCCATCCGAAATGCTCTGGCTCTCAGCGGTTAGCACCCCACTCTCCCTGGGCTACTTCCTCCTACCATTGCCTGAGTACCTATTTCCACTGTGCGTAGTTGTCCAGGTAGAATTTTCCAGGTAGAATGGTCCCACGGAGTATCCTGATGAGCCATTAAGGACATAAAGAATACAACTATTGTGTCCTTAATGGCTCATCAGTTTACTCCCTGGGACCATATCACCTGGCAGATTCCTTAACATTAAGGAGACAATGGTTGTTCACACCCTCCCGTGTAAGGCATTCCTCCAGCATGACACAAGTTAAAGTATGGATATAACATCAAATTCCTAACTTCTAATCGAAATAGAATTCCTAGACATAAACTGTAAAATCATTCCCAGCAAATTACTACCTTTCTATTGATACCAAACATGACATAGTTCCTATGGATTATAGCATTTATGAGATAGCCATTGAAAATAATATCATAAATGCTTCCCTAAATCCAGACAGTGTCACACCGTGCCCACATGCCCTGCCCTTTGGGGGGCATGCCAGGTGCCCCCCCCACCTGGCAGGGAGGGCATTGGTGTAGTCCTGGGGTAGCCCTAAGTCAGTTTAGGGCTACCCCAGGGCTACACTAGCTTAATTTGACTTTAAAAAGTCGAATTAAGCCTTACTTCGAGTAGAAAGGTGGTTTAATAAAGTCGACTTAATTTTCATTAAGTCGACTTCATTTTCCTTAAGTTGACTTAAGCAAGCTGCTTAAGCAAGCTGCTTAAGTCGAATGAAGCAAAGTGTAGTGTAGACCCAGGGCAAATTAAGTCGACTTAAGCCAAGCTTAAATCGACTTAATTTACCAGTGTAGATGCAGCCATAGGTCGCTCGGGGCATCCCGATGAAGCCCTCTGTGTCCATGGGAGGTAGGTCTGGCAGCTCCTCAGGCACCTCTGAAAGGGGTAGCTCCTCCAGGTCTAGGGGCCCATACGGCACCGGTGGCTCTGCTTCTGCCAGTGGGAGCTCCTCCAGGGGGTAGGGGCCGCTCGGCTCCACATCCATCTCCTCTCCAGGAGGGGGATCATCCTCCTCGTCCAGCTGCTGGTCCACACCCCGACCGGTCCGGGGGTGACCCTCCCAGGTGGCAGCATCGGGGTTCCTTCCCCAGTCACTAGGCCCGGGCAGACTGGGAGGGCCGTAGGGTTGTGGGGTCGGGGCGAGCGGAGCGAGTCATCTGGCCTAGGCCAGATGCCTTCCTGCTGGCTGCCTCCCGTCCAGGACGTCCTTTCCCCTCCGAGGCTCAACCCTAACAGAGCCTCTGGCTTGGCTTTTTATCCTTCTAGGCCTCGCCCCCCCTGCTGCTTACGGGTCCTGGTACCCGCAGTTCCCCACTCTGACCAGGGGGGGCGTTTGGGCCAGTCCTTCTGCCCCAGCTCAGGGAGAGGCCACAGTGCCTGCTTATAGAGACCATATCAGAAGCTTTGCTAAAGTCAAGGTATATCATGCCCACCATTTTCCCCCATCCACAGAGCCAGTCATCTTATCATAGAAGGAAATCAGGTTTGTCAATCATGACTTGCCCTTGGTGAATCCATGCTGACTGTTCCTGATCACCTTCCTCTCCTCCAAGTATTTAAGAATGGATTCCTTGAGGACTGGCTGCATAATTTTTCCAGGATACTGAGTATGTAGTTCCTTGGATCCTCCTTCTTCCCTTTTTAAAGGATGTGCATTATATTTGCCTTTTTCTAATCATCACTGATAGGCAGAAGGCCAATGCTCTGAAATCACATCAGCCAACTTCCTCAACACTCTCAGATGAACTGCATCTGGGCCCATGGACTTGTGCATGTCTAGCTTATCTAAATAGTCCTGAATACACTTTTTCACCATTTAGGGCTGCTTACGTCCTCCTCATAATGTGCTGCCCAGTGCAGTAGTCTCAGAGCTGACCTTGTCTGAAGACAGAGGCAAAAAAAGCATGAGTATTTCAGCTTTTTCCACATCATCTGTCACTAGATTTCCTCCCCTATTCTGTAAGGGGCCCTCACTTTCCCTGATCATCTTATTATTGCTAACATACCTGCACAATCCAATTGTGTTTTTGGCCTTTCTGATTTCACTCCTGCATGCTCGAGCAATATTTTTATACTCCTCCCTAGTCATCTGTCCAAGTTTCCACTTCTTGTGAACTTCCATTCTTGTTTAAGCTCACTGAAAATGTCTCTGTTAAGCCAAGCTGATCACTTGCTATATTTGCTATTCTTTCTGCACATCAAGATAGTCTGTTCCTGTGCCCTCAATAAGGTTTCTTTTAAAAAATTCTTTACATGATTAAAACAAATTACACTTTGCTCTTGTCTGACAAAAGGATGAAAACAAAGTGACATATACACAGAAGTCAACATTCTGGGATGGCAGAGAAAGAAAAAAATGCCAGCTGTATCTAATTATTGCAAAAAAGTACTAAAGAACAACCCTTTTCACCACCTCTTAAGAACTATTAGCTTTTAATGTATGTCAGGCTTCTCTTGCCTTACAAAAACAAAAACAAACAACAACAAAAACAACTAACCATCTGGACTCTAGATGTTTGTGGGAAATGATAGAAAGGGACAGATACCCATTAGCTTAATTTCTAAGTGTAGCTAAGGAATTCACAACCATGAGTTAGGTGGCTGGTTTCCCTATATAATGCATAGGAAGAGATAGATAACTAAGAATGGGATCCACAAAAGCCAGCATGCTCATTGGGAGCCACCTAAGTTAGACATGCTGGGAAATGCTGAGGAGAGTGGTGTGGCCACTAAACACTGTTTCTAAAAGGGAGCCAGATGTCTCTCTGGCCCAGACTTAGGTGCCTATCTCCATTTTAGATTCATGAACTGTCTTTTGGAGCCATGTCAGTCCTTTTTCAAGAAAAACTGAGGAGGAGGAGTTGCCTCTCTTACAAGAAATAATGTGATAAAAGAGCATGGATTAATAGAACTAGATTTGCCATGATTACATCAACAACTCAACTTGTTTAAAGAAAGCACTGCTAAGAATGAGTTACAACATCATGATATTAAAGATGGAGTAACATCATGCCCCAGTTTCTGAACTAGCAAAGAAAGATTTTGACTTATGGTACTTTATTCTGCTTTTATTTACACTAATGTAATCCCATTAACATCAACTAGGTTAATTGTGGCTTACACCAGTGTAAATGACAGAAGAATCAGACACCTAGGGTAGGTTCATTCTTTTATGGAGAGAGAAAGGATGGGCATAGATGTTTTTTGTCTATTTTATTCATAGTGGTCCAAATACTGAAGTTTTACTGGGTTAATCTAATTTTAGGGTGTGTTTGCCATGGTTTGGCCTAGGTAAAAATCTGAGTAAGGACATCAGGAAGTTCAACTTCCCAATCAAAGTTGCTTTTCTCTCTGATTTTCATTGCTATTCACATAGGCTATGTCTACACTTGTTAATTTAAGTCGACTTAGCATGTCCCCACTCAAAAATTAAGTCGACTTAGAGGGGACCCTGCGAAATCGACCTAGAGCATCCACACTGGACGCCTAGGTTGACTTGTAGGGGCTAGGTAGACCTGGGACAAGTCCACGGTGGCAGGGGGGGCACCCCTTGCCAAGTGCCAGGGGGCTCAGCCTTTGCCCCATTGTACCTTGGTACAATGTGGGCTGAGAGGGACAGGGACCCTGGCAGGGCATAGGAGCAGGGTGGGCAGGGTTCCCTCCTGCTCTGCGGGGGGGCATGGCAGGCTATGGCTGTGCCAGTCATCCTGGCAGGGAGGGCAGTGGGGAAGCCCTGAAGCCCCCTAAGTCAATTTAAAGTCGACTTAGGGCTACTCTGCGTCCACACTGGCTAAGTCGACTTAATAAAGTCGACTTAGCCAGCAAAGTCGACTTAAAACTACGTTTAGTAAATTTGACTTTAATTTTCCTTAAGTTGACTTAAGCAACTGCTTAAGTCGACTTAAGGAAACTCCAGTGTGGATGCAGAGTAAATTAAGTCGACTTAAGCAAGCTTAAATCGACTTAATTGGTAAGTGTAGACACACCCATAGTGTTCCTGATTGTATACAAAATGTACTCAAGCCAAAGCAACCCTTCTTCAAGTGATTCTCCACTTGGACTCCATACTTAGTGCCCATTCATGCGAGATTGGATTCTTTTGGCCAATAGTATCAACAAGGTTTGTACCTCCAGCCTAGAGGTTCTCACACACTACCAGCCAGGGATGTAATGGACAGAATGAGTGAGCCAACCATCCTTCAATTCCAAACTTACCACTTGTGGCAGCAAGATTGAACCTGTGCAGTATCCATCTGCTTCCCTGCAACGCTGGTGATGTTACTATTAGGTATTAGTTAATATGGGTGTTAGTCAATGTAGTTCCCCATTAATTTTTTTTTTAAAAATAAATGTTTAATTTTAAAAAAATGTTTATTTACGGTTATTAGGCTCAGAGCCCCCATGGTACTGGGACCCAGGCTGTCATTATGGCAGAGCTAAATCATCAGAGTTTACAGTATCCCCTTCCTCTGATGCTTCTATGCCATCAAACAAGACTCCAAACGCCTCTGTTGTTTAGACAAAAAGACAAAAAGATGGCACCACCTGTGTGCGAACACTTTTCACAAAGTGATCACTCTATATATGACCTCACAGTTCTCAAAGGAAATCTACACACCACCTTCAAAAGCCACACCTGGGAGCTTAAATTCATAACTTTACTAGACAGTAAAAATCATGGATTGAACAGAGACACTAGGTTTATGGCTTATTATAACAATCTGTAAACCACTAACCCTCCTTTTTGTCCTGTGACTGCAGAAGTGTTATGGCCACTTCTACAGAGACTGGGTCTTAGAATACATGATTACGACTTACGCTAAACATTCTATTTCAAATTGCATTTAGCTGTCCTGCTGGGAGTACCTTTCCCAGACCTAAAGAAGAGCTCTTGTGTGACTTAAAAGCTTCTCTCACCAACAGTTGTCAGTCCAATAAACAGTATTACCTCCCCTACTTTGTCTCATGCATTTTATTAGACAGTGTTCATTTCTTTCCCAAAATAAAAACAATTAAATCAACATAGAAGAATAATTGTTTCAGTAAAAGCCAAGTCAGTGAGAGCACTTATGATCTATTACAGAGACACTGCCAAACCAGCAGGAAATTACTAAAAAGAATGGAGTGCTATTAATACATGGAGACATTGAGGATGACTTTTTGCACTAGAAACACTGTAAAATATGTTTACAAGAAAAGCAAAACCTTTCTCTAAAACACTACAGAAACCTCATTTACCAAATATGGGGACAAATTCTGAAGTCTTCTTTATTTTGTCCTAGGCAGTCTCTTACTAATGTCAAAGGAAACCTGTTGGAGTAAAAATGGAATAAAAACTGAGTCAGGCCTTCAGAATTTTGCTGATATTCATCATAATCACCGCACACAAAAAAAGTAATTTGTCAACAATTGCCACAGTGATGAATTCGAGATGCTACAGGATCTCCCAGACAGTACACCAAATCAGATCATGCATACTATTCAACCTATTCAGACCCTACGGTCCACCATTTTCACTCCTACTTCATCATTACAAGAATGTCTGCTACACTGAATACGATGGGATCTGTGCTTGTCTCCCAGCCTGCCAAAATGAAACTATTCCCTTGCTGACAATCTTCACATCCAACCCAAAGCTAATCATCTCTCGGCAAACTTACTGATGATTCCCCATCACCTAAACATGAGCTGTAGATTTCCGTCACTGAATCTCTGAAGCAGCAGAACACAAGCTCTCTAGCACACAAAGAAGTGCTTAACATCATTTAGACTGCAGCTAGCCAAGTTCCTGGGAATGCTTCAAACCCACTGTGAGAAGTAAGTGATTTCGCAGCACGTTTTGGTGAGAGTTAAATATACAGACGGAACAGTTTATAGAGCCTTGCTTTGCAATCATGATCGTTACTATAATTTTAACGTTTAAAAAAAAAGGCTACTTTGGTACAGTTCCTCGACCCAATCAGGCCCCTAGCTTTCATAAGCCTTTAATTGTCCAATAGACCTTGAATCTGTGGTTAAAAGTTAGTGACATTTTTTATTCTAGGAGGATGATAATGAACTTTAGCAATTGAGAGGCAAAATGAAGAAATAATGGTCAGAAATAAGATGAAAGTATTTCTGATTATCCTATTCAAGTGAGATGTCTCTAATGGTGGTTCCCAATCTTTTTTCCCATGAAAGCCCCACTAATTAACACAAGTGTCCCCCTACTCTCCCCTCACTGTCCATAAACACATATAATAATTATAAATTATTCTTACCCGAGAGAGAAGCTAAAACTACTCTGCACACCCACCAACGCATGCCCCATATGGCCCTGCTTTCTCCCATCCCTCATGGGCTGAGCATAATGGAAACAGATTGGCTGGGGCTACTGTAGGACCTCACCAGAATGGGGCTGCTCCTTTCTGGCCGGGTGTCCAACTAGCTGCTCCTCCACTCTGACCAGAGTGATGTTTGGGACTGCTACTCCACTCTAGCTGGCACAGAGCTCAGAGGGGTTGCGCACAGCCAGCGTGGAGCTCTGGGGTGGAGGGTTGTTCTCCACTCTAGCCAGTGTGGAGCCTGAAGCTGCTGCACCCAGCTCAGAAGGCAGGGGGCTAAATGACCTCAATATTACTGAAGCCTCATGGACCCCTTCCCCCCCTCCCCGAGGGTCCTGCCCATCAGATAGGAAACTATTGCTCTAAAAAAGAACCCTGTATTCAACCTAGACCACAAATCAGAAAGGTTCTCATTAATGGTCTGACTGATGAGAATATGTTACAAGTACATGGACACAAGTACAAGACACATAAACCTCCAAAGTAGCTGGTAATGAAGCCCTTTCCTACAGAGATATTTAAATTCTTATCACAAAATGAGGTAGAGGGTAGCAAAAATCTGAATTTCCCTTTAGTTCAGAAGGGGTGTGCATGGAAGCAATGGGGTAGTGCAATTTTCAGCTTGATCTATTTTAGAAATAGACTCAAGGTCATAAATCAACCTCAGTACTAATAGATACACTTCCAAGTGTCCTCAAAGTTTGTTGGGAGTGATCCACATCCACCATTCCATTTCAGGCATGTCTTTAATCATTCAGCCTGATGCTGTAAAGTAACTCAAGAAATTAAAGTACTGTCCATTGTCAAGAGTTTGTGGATATATTACAGTAGTGAGAATGTCCAACAAGTGCAACAGTGTGATTGACAAGCCTTCTTTTACTGCTGTTTAGTGTACCATGGAAGTTCCCACCTGAAATGGCATGCTAGGCTTTATTTGTACCGTCTTTCCTTGGGACTTATTCAAACCCAGCAAGAACAAAAAGTCCTCCCTTTACCATGTCTCTAGGCCTCAAGTGAGGTGGCTTCCTAGTGGAAGAGGCTGCAACATGAAGCATCTTTCAGCACGTCAGAAGTGCACTGTATTTCAAAAGTGAACACATACAAACACAAATGCAATGTATTAGCAAAAGTAGCGTATTCCATCCTAACAATAAAGATGACCACCAAGCACATTCCTGAGAATTTCTAAGAAACACGAAGATCTTGAGCAGACAGGCTTATCAATCTGCTGCAAGACACTTGTTTTATAACAGCAAAGAAGTGAAGCAACTCAGAGGACAAGCATATTTTCCACACATGAATCACATTGTGCAATATTTTTTCATAATCCAGTATGCATCAGTAGGAGTATTGCCAGCAGATCGAGGGATGTGATAATTCCCCTCTATTCTACACTGGTCAGGCCGCATCTGGAATACTGCATCCAGTTTTGGGCTCCCCACTACAGAAAGGATGTGGACAAATTAGAAAGAGTCCAGCGGAGGGCAACAAAAATGATTAGGGGGCTGGGGCACATGACTTATGAGGAAAGACTGAAGGAACTAGGTTTATTTAGTCTACAGAAGAGAAGACTGAGGGGAGATTTGATAGCAACCTTCAACTGCTTGAAGGGTTGCTCCAAAGAGGAGGGAGCTAGGCTGTTCTCAAGGGTAACAGAGGACAGAAGAAGGAGCAATGGTTTCAAATTACAGCTGGGGAGGTCGAGGTTGGATATTAGGAAAAACTTTCTCACTAGGAGGGTGGTGAAGCATTGGAATGGGCTATCTAGGGAGGTGGTAGAATCTCCATCTTTGGAGATTTTTAAGGCTCGGTTAGACAAAACCCTGGCTGGGGTGATTTAGGGGGAGAGGTCCTGCTTTTTAGCAGGGGGTTGTACTAGATGACCTCGTGAGGTCCCTTCCAACCCTATGAGTCTATGATTCTATGAAGAACAATTTTCACCTTGCTTAACTGGAACATCAACCAGCACACAATTTAAAGACAGTTGGTCAGCACTGACCTAGGACTTTAGGACTAGCCACTGCTGCTAATATTTAAATTACAATCAAGTGCCAAAATTAGCTAGGCAGGTGACCAGCCTCACTGAAAATTACTTCACCTATTATTTCTGGAATTGCTCGGGGTTTAGGGCTACTCATGTGGTTGGAGGGCAAAAGAGAACATTTATCATGTATTTTAATCACACCACAAAATCCCTGGGGAGGAATGGATTCAGTATCACTCAGATGAGACTATTCTACTATTCTTAAAATAAAGAGCATTTTGGCCAATGTAAAATATGACTTTTTTTTAGTATTTTTAATGAAATCTGAAAAATCATTTTGTTTTTTGTGGGGCGGGGGGTTGGGGAGGGCATCAGATCCTTTTTAATCATATCTGTTTTCACCAACAGAATGAGATTACAATGAAGAAAGAATATTCACAAAGATTAATGTGTCTGGCAATATAGCTAAAAAGGTTTTACAAATGGACGTGAATATGTTAAATAGGTTTGCTTTAGGGACATCTGGTGAAAAGCATATTTAGAAAGAAAACAAAAAACCACAATGTTGCCGACAAGGAGCACTTTTTCTAAGCAGCTGCACTCTTGCCATACCATAGCTGTCAGATGCCTCTTTTCAGTGTATCCTAAATTACCCCCCAACGCTTCAAAAAATTTGCCAAGTCTTAAAAAATCTGCTGCCTGTTAAAAAACAGAAAATGGCCGAGAGCAAGATCTTGACAGATATTATGGCCTTATCCTGAAAGCCCTTCATATTCTGAACTCCGACTGAAATCAGTGGCTATTTTGTATGTGGAAGGCTTTGAGAGTCGTATGGTTAGCAGAGACTTCTGACAGAATATGGGGAGGCAAGAGTACAGCTAAAAATGCATAATCACAGGCATATATCAGTGGGGTTAAAACAGACACACTTACTACTGACTATTCTTCAGAAATTTTACCATTTGAACACTGAGGCCCATGTCGTCAGTTACAGCTATGGGGTGCTCACCACAGTTGAAGGAAGAGGAGAGTTCTTGCTCTTATGTGAAGGCTCCGGATGCATATGCTGCAATTCTCTTCAGTTGCAGTTTGTTCTTTACAGTCGTAATCCACCTAGTTCATCTTTAGAGGCACCCATAGAAATTTTCTTCATCATGCAGGAAACCTAAAAATATTACAGTGTTGATTGAAATAGTGCTGGAAGTCTGGTTGGTATGAGATAATGCTTTAGAGATTTCTTCAATGGTCATTATTGCTTCTCCTGAAGCTACTTCTTATGGAAGACTAGGGTTTGATCCCAGCTGTCTTGTGCATGATATCTAGTCATTCTGTGTCCAGTTCCCTTAGAAATAGCAGAATATTTTTTAGTATCATGTTCCTCCTCTTTTTGCTACCCTCTGCCTCATTTTGTGATAAGAATTTAAATATCTCTCTAGGAAAGGGCTTCATTACCAGCTACTTTGGAGGTTTATGTGTCTCCCTCAAGCTGACATTCAGAAGATCACTGTCTTTTCTGTGGCACTCGGTTCACTGGAGTCTGGACAGTCAGTATCTACATTCTGCTTAGCTGATGGTACAGTGATTCCCTCCCCATTTGCCATGGCCTTTGACAGTTGCTCTGTGGAGTCAATGTATAATGGATCATCAACAGAGCTATCACTAAAATAAACAAGGATTCTTGTGGCACTTTTAAAGACTAACAGATTTATTTATCGCATGAGCTTTCATATTCCTTCAGTTTCCTTTCACCTGCATTGTCTAGCAAAATAGTTGTACTACATTCTGCCCACATGTTGAATCATCTGTATAGGCATTTTCTCATCCCCATCTCCCAGTCACAGTTGTCTGGGGACTTATACACACTACCACATATATCAGTATAACTTGTGTCATGCAGGGGTGTGAAGAAGCCAGACACTGAGTGATATAAGAACACTAGCTAGCTTAGGCACCAGTGTGGACAGCGCTATGTCAGCAGGAGAACTTCTATCACTGACATAGCTATTGCCTCTTGTGAAGGTGGTTTCATTATGCTGACAAGAGAGCTCTCGCCATTGGCATCAAGCATCTTCACCAGACAAACTATAGCAACACAGCAACATCAGTGCATTATGCCATTGTAGAGCTTCTAGTTTAGACTAGTCCTTGGCTCTCGGTCTGATGCAACATTAGACGCCCTTTCTTATGTTGCCTAATTTCTTTGTATATTTTCTCCTGACACTCGTCCTTAAAATTCCACGTCATCGTAACCTCAGGCAGGTTTCTTGACTTTCCTTACTCAGGGCCTGCACTTGCAATTTTGCCTGTTCTGCTGGTTTGCAAATTTCGGAGCCTTTTTCTAAAACACCACCATATCTCAGCAAATGGTCATATACCTTTTCATGTCAGCAGCCTACCACCACCAATCTAAACCCAGGGGATCTCTTATGGCTTCGGAACTGAAATACTGGCTCCTGAACTTTAAGACTGTAACATTCCACAATATTTTTTCATGCCTTTACATTCTTGTGTGGACAAAGAATCTTTTGTAAATGTTGCTCTTTTTTATAGGTAGACTCAAAGGTCAGAAGGGACCAATATGATCATCTAGTCTGATCTCCTGCACAATGCAGACCACATAACCTCACCACCCCCACCACTGCAAATAAACCTATAACCTAAAATTCAATTATTAAAGTCCTCAGATCATGATTTAAAGACTTTAAGGTACAGAAAATCCACCAGCAATTGAGTCATGCCCCATGCTATAGAGGAAGACGAAACCCTGTCCCCAGTCCTTTGCCAATCTGCCCTGTTGGGAAATTCCTTCCCAACCACAATAAGGTAATCAGTTAAATCCTGAGGATGTGGGCAAGACTCATCAGTTAGACATCCAAGGAAGAATTCTCTGTAAGAACTCAGACCCACCCCATTGATTGTCCCATTGGTATATCTACCACCAGGAGCTAAAGAGCAGTCAACTGCTAAACTGGGCTGTCCCATTATATCATCTCCTCCATGAATTTATCAAGCTCAGTTTTGAAACCAGCTAGGTTTTTGCCCCCATTGCTTCCTTTGGAAAGCTATTTCAGAACTTCACTCCTATGATGGCTAGAGACCAGCATCTAATTTCAAGTCTAAAGCTCCTGATGGCCAGTTTATATCCATTAGTTCTTGTGTCCACATTGGGGCTGAATTTAAATAATCCCATTACCTCACTGGTATCAATCCCTCTGATGTATTTATACAGAGCAATCATATCTCCCCTCAACCTTCTTTTGGTTAGGCTAAACAAGCCAAGCTTTTTCAGTCTCCTCTCATAAAGCAGGTTTTCCATTCCTCAGATCATCCTAGTAACCCTTCTCTGCATCTCTTCCAGTTGATCTTTCTTAATCATGGGGGACCAGAACTGCAAGCAGTATTCCAGATGAGGTCTCACCAGAGCCTAGTATAATGGCACTAACACTACCCTGTCTCTAGTGGAAATACCTCTCCTGATGCATCCAAGGACTGCATTCGCTTTTTTACCAAAGCTTCAGATTGTACTAGGACCCTATCAAAATCAGTGTTGGGCAAGTGTTGTGCAAAGAAACTATTAAAAACACCAGCTACAGTTAATCATAGAGTCATATTAGAGTTTAAGGCCAAAAGGGACCACAATATCATTGAGTCTGACCTTCTGTATAGCACAAGCTACCCATTCCATCCAGGCTCCACACACGGAAATTAGACCAAAGAATTATAGTCTTATACCACAGATCTTCAGCACCCAGGGGATAATACTTTCTTTTGCACCTCCCTCCCTGTTGGCAGTAGCAGCAGCAGTGGTGGCAGCACCCTGTGGAGGGAAGGAGTCTGCAGGTCCGTTTCCCACTCTCTCACACACACTGCCTGCTTCAGGAGTGGCAGGTGCAGCTGGGAATGGAAGTGACAGGGACAGATGCCACCAAGCCAGCTGGTGGCAGGGGGAGGGGGGGAAGGGTGGTTGACTAGCTCTGGTCCCTGCAGCACCCTTATTGCTCCCAGTGTGGGATAGGAGGGGACGGGAGGATGCTTGCTTCCCCAGTATGAGCCCTCGGCAACTGGCAGGCCTGACCTGGGTTTGGCATGCAGGAGAGGGGGCAGCTCCTCCAAAAATGGTCCAACCGGTATCCCCCTCATTCAGCACCTCGTGGCACTTTTCTCCTCAGCACGCCACTGTTTAGCCCACAAAAGAGTAGACTATTTTATGCCAAAGACAGAAAATAGAAGAAACCAAGGAGAACCAGTGCCCAAGGCCCCTGCTATGTCATTGAAATGATTAAGTGACAGATAACCAAATAATCCTGGCAAGTGACTCACACCCGCCCAACTTCAGAGAAAGGCAAAAAATCCCAGTCACTGCCAGTCCAACCTAGGGGGATATTCCTTCTTGATCCCACATATGGTGATCAGTTAGACTCTGAGCATGTGAGCAAGAACCAGTCAGCCAAGCACCCATGAGAAAGCCCACTTGGTTCCATTTTAAAGTACTGGGTCACCCCATCCAATGTTCCATCTCCAGCAGGGATTAAAAAACCTTCCCAGAATGCATTCTGGTGGAGAAAGAATAGAAGAATCCTTCCCTGAATCCTGCAGGTGGCCAGCTGAAATGCTCAAACATGAGCTTTTAGGAACATAAGACATAAATCAGAAGTGAGCACCACAGCTGTTGAGTCCTATCCCCAAGAAACCCCATCATACAAATGCACTAATAAGTTTGTCCAGCTCTCTTAAAACTAATTAAGTAGCTTGTTCCTACAACTCCTATTGGGAGGCTCTTACAGAACCTCACTCCTCTGATTAGACACCTTCTAATTTCCAGCCTGAATTTGTTCATGGCAGTTTATCCCTTTGTTCTTGTGCCAACATTGTCCGTTAGAAGTTTAGCTTAAATAGCTCTTCATTTTCCCTGGTATTCACCTCCTTGAAGCTTTTATAGAGCAAAAGCATATCCTGTCTCAGACTTCTTTTTGCTAGACTAAACAACCCAAGTTCTTCCAGTTTCCTTTCAAAAGATAGACCCTCCATTCTTCTGGTAATTTTTCTTGAACTTGGGTGACCACAATTGTACACAATATTCCAAATTCACCAGTGTGTTATATAATGGCATTAATTCTCTGTCTCTACTGGCAATTCCTCAGCTAATTCATTTTAGGATTTCATTTACCTTTCTCACACACACATCACATCGGTGGCTCAAAGTCATCCTCTGATCAACTCACACATCCAAGTTTCTCTCCATCTCTGTTGCTTCCAACTGATGAACTCCCAACTTGTAGCAGAAACTATTATTATTAAACCCTACATCTGTAACCTTGCACTTTATATTACTGATTTTTCATCCCATTTTTATCACTCCAGTCATCAAGGTCATCCAAACTTCTTGTATAATATTCCAGTGCTTCTATGTATTGATGATGCCCCCAACTTTGTATTAGTAGCAAATTTCATTATTATTCTCCTACTTTTTGTGCCTAGGTCATGAATAAAAATATCAAATAAGATTGATCCCAAGACTGATCTTTGAGGAACTCCAAATCTGTACAGCTGGGAATTGATTGTGAAATTGCAAACAAAGCTAAACTAGGGTGATTATTCATCCTATACTTTAAGGAATGTTCTTTTCTTCTTGCTCCATGATCCATCTCCAGTAAAGTGCTGCTAAAAGCCATATTTAATGCAAACCACGATATAGTGAGACAAATGTATGATCTTGCACCTATAGCAAAGGCCATATGCTTTGAAAAAGTGCCAGTCATAACTTTTTCCCCCTATTCTTCCATATTAGCTAAAGGTAAGGAATGAAAATTGCATACACCTCTGATGTTCAGGACTAGAACATTCATTTCTGCACCAATGATATATATAGCTTGCTACATCTATTGGATGCCTAGGAATCCCAGCTTTCCAGACAGAGGTATAGCATCCAGAGGTATCACTGGCAAATCACAAGATATTGAAGATACTAAAATTGCAAAACTGAAGCCAGCACTTTGTAAATAAGGTAACTAGAGCATAGAGAGACAAGAATATTTAAAAGTAAAACCAATATAACTCCAAAACTACAAACTATGTTCTAAAATCTCATCTCAAAACAGGTCCTAATGTAAATACATAATAATGTGCATGGTGTAAAGGCTTCATTGCAGTAACAACAAGATGTCAAGCACATTCTTGGCACTGTGTAAATAATTAATAATTATAACAACATACACATGGCTTCCCTACATGTGAGTAGTGCAGCCAGCTCAACCTAATGCCAATAAAATCTTTATAACTCCACATGCCATCATGTATTCTTTCTATACACATACGGTATACGTTGCATATTGTCAAGATTTCTACACTACTAATAAAACATTGATCCAATCACTGTATATTTTAAAATCTCTGACAACTGGAAACCTTAAACTCCTATGGGATGAAATGTAAAGGGAGTTTCTGAAAGTCAGAAAGAAGTTGCTTACTGAAAAAAAAAATTCACTGGAAAATAATGCATAGAAATTGCAAAGTGTCAGTGGAAAGTAAAATGAGTTAATGTGAAAAACACAGAGAAAGCATTTAGGCTTTCAAAAATGGGAACTCAGTGATCACATTGAAAAAACATGCATACTGTAGGCAAAGGACAAAACCCATATGACTTTAATTTTATAAATTACACAATGTTTTGATCGGCAAATGTTCATTAGAATGATAACAGCTTCTGTTCCTCTTCGCCCTCTCCCTTGTCCTCTTTCTCCCTTGCATTCCAGGAAAGATTTGAGACATTTTAATCTGTCCAAAACCATGGACTGACTATTCTGAAAAGACATGGCATAAAAGCAAACATCCTTCATTTTCAGATCATTTATATTACTGTTTCAGGTTTTAGATTTCTGGCTTTGCTGTCTGAAGCTGATCCTTTCTGTGGTCTGGGCAAGGTTCATGGAATGATGTGTTTTCATTAGTCTATGTCTAATTCTGCCAGCTGAAAACATTACTGAGTATGACAGCACTTCACAAAGTACCATTCTCTTTCTTCTCACTAAATATATCTTCAAATCCTGTAGGGGGCTTAAAGTATGTTAGCAAAGCTGTAGTACTGTACCACCTACATAGTTTCCAAAGCCGTGTAGCCCCTTTAATGGCAAACAGCAAGCCTATGCTATAAGTTAAGTAAGTTTTATGGAAAACACATCAAATTGGTGAACTTATATGTGTTTGAACAAAGAAAAAGAAAAAGGAAATGGAACACCATGGCTGAAACCAAAACGGCCAACAGTTCCGGTGAAACATGCTAAAAGAAATTAGTAACATAGAATTTGCCACATCAAATCGGATAATTTCCTCATCAAGTCTGCAGCCAGACCTCTGACAATAGGTAGTACTTATTATTTTGGAGTAAGCTAAAAATACCCAAAAAGCATCTCTCTCTTTCAGCCTGGGACATGTTATTCATCTATATCATTAACAGCTTTCCACACATTGCTGGCAGCTAGTCTGGTCTATAATAATTAATAATGGGGTAACATCCTTCCTGATACCTGAAGCAAGGAGCTTATGCCCTGAAATATAAATACTGTTCAGTCTTAGATAGGCATGTGTTGCTACTAACAATTTGGATTAAAAATTACTCAGTCTTGTCATAGTTCCATAACATGAAAGAAATCATACATCTGATAAGCAAATCAATTTGTTACCTCCCTACCTGTCAACTAGTATCCAGAGATGGCTAGCCTAATTTTCCTCAGCCCACACTATAAAAATTTGTATTTCTACCTTCATGTAGCCAATAATGAAAAGTAGACTAAAAACCAAGATACAAAGGGCCATATTTTCAAAGGTATTTAAGAACCTAAAGCAGCAGATAGGTGCCTAATGGGGTTTCCAAATGTGTTACCCCAAGGGTTTTCAGAACCCACAGCTGTGGTAACTTAACTATTTCACTCCAGGTAGTTTCAGAAATAAATCAGTGGGAACACAGCATTTCCATCTGATAAAGATTAATACTCTTACCTAAAACTAGTATTTATTAGATTTAAGCATGCACAGACAAAAGCAGTAAGTTTAGAGCATCCCAAATAATTGCCTAGAATCTGGTACAGTATTGAGTAATCTGCGGCAGGTCAATGTTGGCCAGATGTTTCTCTACCAAGGAGTAAAGGTAGCAGGAAATCTCTCTCTCGGTAGCTTCAGAGAAATGCTCCGAAATACACTTTGTTATCTAGGCCTTTTATGCTATTTTTCACAAAATGCATAAATCATTGTGACCCTTACTGGGTCATCCTCTCTCCTAATTTCAATAACTACTTATTAACAATACATTCCTAGCAATCTTAGTCATAATAAGCTTCTGTATAAAAGGCACCTAAATTCAAGATTCCCGTCCACTTGTTTTCTTTCAGTCTCAAACTGTTTACACTTTTCTCTCCTTCTGCCATTCTGATTAACAGAAAATCAGAGCCTGCACGACCTTGCCTCTAGAAACTCTACTGATTCAAATTAACCCTTAACTATGTGATGCTCTATTTTATTAATTCATAAAAGTTAAATGTACACAATATGATTCCTATTAGCTTGATCAATTTCAGGGGTACAAAACCTCTCAAATCCAGGCTAACAAAAGCATTTAAGTGGGTTAGGCACCTATGCCCACATCTGAGTGATAACTCTCATCAAAATTAATTGCACTTTGTTGCCTAGCCTGCCAAGATGCACTTGAAATTCCACTAGGCATCTAAATAAATTTGAAAATCTGGCCTTAAGACTCAAATTCTCCTTTCAGTTACATTTCTCTAGCGTTTATATTGTATGTTCAGAGCACTGCACAGAGATTAAACTAATCTTCAACACCATATGAATAAATAGGTGAGTAAATCATATTCATATTATACAGATGTAAAAGCCAAGACAGAAAAGTGGGATGATTTACTCCAGGATATACTGAGTCATTGGTAGTGCTAGAATTAGAATACAGAGCCTTCTCACTCTTAAGGTTGTACTTTTTTCTCCATGCTACATTACATAAAGCAAGAAAAGATGCTCCAAACCTTTTATGCCTTCTGTGCATATGTAACCCATATGCCTAAAAAGGCTATCTCTTTGAGAGACCTACTGAGGGTGGGTTGCTACCACAACCAGAAACTTCTGGAAGCAGGGAGTGGTAGCATTTTTGAGCATGTTCCACAGGGTGCCCTGCTGGTGTGATGTGGTGTGGTCAGTCAGATCATTTGAGAGCAGCAGTCTGTGCTGACAGCAGGCTAGAGCTGCTTTGAGAAGAGGCCATGTGCTTAGTTTTAAGGAGAGAAGCTGAGCCAGGAGTGAACAAGATGTTTTCTCCCTCTAATGGAGTCATCTGCAACACACTTTGCAGATATGCATATGGGACTGAGGGCTGGTTGCAAAGGAGAAGGAAAAGCCTGCATGGAATGCTCAGAAGATTCCTGCAATGAAAGAAGAAGAGGACAATTATTTCTTGCCACTCAAGCCTCTATACTGGAGCAAAGACTGTAGCTGAGAGTTGAGTGAACTCCACCGGGACTTTAGGACTCTTGGGGATCTTTCATGCAGGGGGTTTTCTGGAGGGATTGTTCTTGGTTAATTGTATTTTGTTTTCTTAGGATAAGGTTCATTTAGGTAGTAGTTAATAAAGTTCATTGTTATGTTTGTTTTTAGTAGTATTTTAATGAGGGAGGGTAACTCAGCAATCTTTGCTGTGAGTCCCATACAGACTGGATCCTGGGTCTCCAGCTGCTTTCTCCATAGGGATTGGGATTGATTTCTGTGAGGCACTGGAGAAGGACAATTAAATGAATTTTAGCCCACCCAAAGGTTACACATAAGCTTCAGCATTGGATCCAGCGAAATGTGCCTTCAGCAGCCCCGCACCCACAGGACTTACTGTTCCATCATATTTGAGGACAATGCAGACAGAGATCCACTTGGTGTGATATAGTATGCTGAGCCACTTCTCACCCAGCATCCTTTCATGCACAAGGAATGTGGGATGCAAGGTGGTGGAGTGTCTTGGCCAGGTTCCCTTATGTTAATGAAGTTTCACTCAGGGTGCAGTCCCTTTAATAAAATTTAGCACATATATCTTCACTGAGCTCTGTACAAAGTAATTAATCTTCCGTGAGGTAGGTATTAATTGTCCACATGGAACATAGCACTACAGATTAAATGGAGAAACTCATGTCTCGTACATGAAACTAGGTCTGTGGTGGTTCAAGTTTAAAAGAAAGCAGCAATGATTTTTACCATAGCAGCATAGGTGATGAAAGAAAGGTTCACAAGGAAACTAAAAACCAAGTATTTTAAAAATACCTAACAGTGTTTCAAATACTCAATTGATACAAGTAGGACAACTGTGTAATCCTTTGTGGTGGCCATTTTCATTGTAATCCCAACATGATGTGTAGCCAGATTACATATCTGAAATCAGGAAGATTAGAGCTGTAGCTGGAAGGGAACTATGGCAGATTTGCACAATGCTGTTAGCCACATTCTGTATTTTAAACATTAAAGTTGAGCTGAAGTGAACTAGAAAAAATACTTCACTGAACCTAAAATATCAAGACCAAAAATAGTGTGTTAAAATGAGAAAAAATCCAAACTAAATTTATAAAACATGTCCCATGACCATGAACCTGTTTTAAACCTATTATTAATGCCTTTAATATAGTTCTATGGTGAATGGCACTTATCTTACTTTAGAATATTGAACTAGTGTCTAACAGCTGGTCCCAACCCTACAGAGGACCAAAATATAGGTCTTTTAGGGTGAATGACAAAATGGGGCCCCGGTAAAAGTTTGAATGTGGTTCAGTAATTGTATTACTACTGAATTATATTTCACTATTCTGTTTCTGTAATAGTAATATTGAAAGGTTTACAGAATGATAAATCAAACTTTCAACACAAATTTTGCATTGTAGGATGTGAGCTCCATTATTCCAATAAAAAATTCAGTTCAACTTCATCCTGAATTTGCTAAAATTTAAGATGCTCCATTTACTTGTTACAGTCCGAATAAGGATAAATTAATGGTGAATTAATTACCTCTGAGGCACAGGACCACTATCCAGCAACTGAAGCCAAGTATCAGGTGTTTCTGCTCTCAATGCTGGCTTTAAATATTGTGATCAGTCTGTGAAGTGAGAAAGGGAGCTATAGAAATACACGTGCCAGAAAATGCAGGTCACTGTAAATACAGGTGTGTCCAATATAAAATCATATCTGCAAATGGCTTTTGTTCATTGATTTCCTAAGCCAAAAAACCTTTTTCTTTATTTGTTATGTCCTACAGTATTCCTGAAATGTGCAAATCTTATGCTCTGGCAAAACTCTCGGGTAAAAGATTTGGATCTTGAAGAGCTCTTAGAAGGACTGATTTGTTCTTTCTGCAAAAGAGTAACTGAATAATGCATGTCACTATCCAAAGAGCAAACTGCAAGAGTCGATGCGTTTTTACAGCTACCGTGTCTTGTTTGTTTATTATTCTGTGTTTGCTTGTGTAATGATATGGCCAGTGTGCTAAGAACCTGTTACCTAATGGGAATACTTGCAGCATGAAAATTCTTAAAATATAAGCAAGCCCAAAAAAGAAGGTGCCTTACACCAGGGAGGGTATTATGCAGTTTGATGTTACGCCAAAGGCTTAAAGGAAACAAAAAGTAGACATCTAGTAACCAGATGTCTGTGTTGTGATTGGTTAAACAAAACCATGTTTTTTACTAAAGGAATTTTTGTATTAAAGAATTGAGCCAAGTTCCTTGTTCTTTCAAAGCAGGTGTTAGTTAACTGTTAATGTTTTCAATGGAGAGGAACAATGTGATTATTTAAGTCAAGGAAATATTGCATTATCTCCTACCACCACACTGTAAAGAAGGCTGATCAAAACAATCAGAAAGAGGCCTGTTTTAGGAGAGCTTTAGAAGTGAGCAAAAAACAGGATTTTTAATGCTTGTGTGTGGTGTAAATTAGCAGTTAACGGCTAAAAACTGAGCAGCAATGGTTTATTAGGCATTTTATTATATAGGTTTGTTTTCATTTATTAAAATAAAGTGGAAATTTTATATAATCCTCCTGTTTCTGTTATGAGAGCGCCAAATCTTGAATATCACCTTGGTAGAGAGTTAAATTTATTCTTGATGTTAGCCTATTGATATCAGTGGAGTTACAATGGAATTTCACTCTCTGTTTGCATTTGATGGATATGTAATTACTGGCACAAACCATGAAGGGCCCAATTTGTCTTTAAGACTCTTGAAATATTGAATATTAAATATTTCAATTTGACTGACATTAGTTTAAGTTCCAAAATTCTGGAGGGGAGTATGGCCTAAGTTATTCCTACTCCCTTTCCCTTTATTGTACTCTTGTGTCCTCAGTGAAATACAAAAGTTTTGGTTGGCACTAAATGTTTTCGTTCAATTTTAAAAACATTTTAACTATTTGATTTTCAATTAATCAAACCATTTGAAAACAAAACAGTTTTGACATTTCTAGGAAAATTCTTTTTTTTTTTTTTAAATTGAAACAATTCACCAAAATCCACCTGAATTTGTGAATTGTTTCAGCCAACCCAGACCTACATTTTTCAGTGAAATAAAGGCTTCACATGAAAAATGTCCCTCAGCTGCAATTGAGAGGCTCTTCAGCTAGGCAGGAAATGCACTGACAGCTCACTGTAACCTTTGGTTTATGTATTTCCAATTAGTAACTTAAAGAAATAACCCTAAAGTGAATTCTTTAAGGGTGGTTACAGATAGTGTTGTTTAGTGAAGAAGTGAGAATGATGCAATGAATGCTAAAATTAAAGACTTTATTTAAAACAGAGTAGTTTAGGCAAACAGGCATTGCAATATAACCATACTCTCATTGCATCTGGGGGGTCAGCCCATTGGTGAGAAGAATGAGTAAAATCCTTTCTTTAACAGTACCTTGGTGGTGGATGAGTGTTCCTAATCTAAAATTAGGATGCTACTGTTGTTATAGTCACTTATAATAAAATCCCTTAATTAAGTAACATTAAATCCATCCCTTACCTTATCTATATTTCTACTACCATAATTAAATATTTTCTATTTTCTCATTAGCTATTTACCATTAGGCATCACATTCATAAATAGCTGCATAAATGCCATAGCAATAACTCTCCATATAGATAGCATCTTATCTAAAACATTTGACTAAATTATTTAGTGCCAAAACATGTTTACAATGTGACTTGGTTTATGTCCTAACTCACCGCTGAATTGTCTCACTTCACTCCACTCATATTTAACCAGGCCTCTATTTTTAGAAATAAATGTTTGGGCCTACTTATATTTCAGCTAATTTCTGTATAATACAGGCAAGCACCTTCTCTATAGGCTACATCACCAAGGGACTGGAGTGGCTTATTGCTATTAGAGTATGACTCATTAATACTATCTAGATTAATGTTAAATGTTTTGTGATGGTATATGTTATCAGTCATTTTTCTATGGAAAGTATTGTGATGACGCGCTGGAATGAATTCCCCAAGGAGGTGGTACAATCTTTGAGGTTTTTAAGGCCCAGCTTGATAATGCCCTGGCTATTCCTTGCTGTTTTTTCTAGCCCTTTTTCACTTTGATGAAGGTCCCTTTTTTACAGCAATTTATAGCTAAACAGTCACGTTCAATTCACCTTTTATTTAAACAAAAGTATTTTGGACTGTTGAATAGATCCCAGTTTAATTTTTACATTGGAAAGTACATTGAAAAGACCCTAAAGGCTAAATATGAGTAAAGAGTGTAACACTATTGAAGAAAAAAGAAAAAGCAAACAACAGTCTGGGATGTATTAAAGGGAGTATTATAAGTAAGACACGAGAAGTAAGTCTTCCACTCTACTCTGCACTGATTAGGCCTCAACTGGAGTATTGTGTCCAATTCTGGCACATCATTTCAGGGAAGATGTGGACAATTTGGAGAAAGTCAAGAGAAGAGCAAAAAGAATGATTAACGGACAGGAACACAAGGAAGACTGAAAGAACTGGGTTTGTTTAGTCCTGAAAAGAGGAGACTGAGAGGGGACATGAAAACAATTTTCTAGTACCTAAAAGGTTGTTACAAGGAGGAGGGAGGAAAAATTGTTCTCCGTAACCACCAATGATAGGACAAGAAGTAATGGGTTTAAATTATGGCAAGGGAGGATTAGGTGGACATTAGGAAAAATTCCTGTCAGGGTGATTAACCACTGGAATAAGTTGCCTACGCAGGTTGTGGAATCTCCATCATTGGAAGTTTTTAAGAGCAGGTTAAACAAATACCTGTCACGGATGGCTTAAGGGGATACTTGTTCCTTCCAGTTTCTATGATTCTATGAAATATTGCTGTTGGAAAGGTTTTCTTGACATTTTGAAGGAAGGGGAAGTTTAAAGTGTCCTGTTTTCCTTCCTTCCACCCTTTCCTCCCCTCACAACACCCTTTCTCTATACTTTGTGCCTCTGGGGTGCCTTTTCTGTGTTCCCCACACTATTATTTCCTGTCACCATCACCCATTTACCAGAATATGTACAGGGATTTTGCATGTGTGTGTTCCAGCTGCGCATTCTTGGGAGTTGGTATAGCACTGTAACTTCACCAGAAATACTCAATCAGAATGCAGCATTGGACAAGTTCTATTTTCTCATTGGCTATTTACCATTAGGCATCACATTCATAAATAGCTGAATAAATGCCATGCCAATAACTATCAATATAGATAGCATTTTCCAAATGCTAATGGTAGCAGACTTCCACTGCATTGTATTTGCATTTTGTCCTGGGCAGTTTTTACTGGTAGGGTTTTTGTGGAATCCTGACTAGATTTCAAAGTTGACCTCCCAGAAATAATTATCTCCTGCACTACAGCTACCTTCTCACACCTACCTCCAGCATGTGTGTGTGTGTGCGTGTAGATTGTACATCACTGCATCAGCAGGAGCAGATTTGGCCCTATTGGCTCTTGTGTGATACATAAGCCAGGACTAGATGAAATCTTACAAAAAACACTAGGGGTCCTACTTAGCAGTGAAACATTTAAGAGTTTTTAAAGTATGAAATGAAAGGAGCCAATTTCTAGAGACAAATTTAGCTTTTACTGGAAACTTTCTTTTTTTTTTCCCGGGGGGAGGGGGGAGATGAAGGGAGGGAATGGAAAAAATGTACAATTTATGGCTTGCTTCTTAAAATCTTTTTGGACCAATTTCATCTTTACCCTTTTTGTCACCTTCAAGCTTTGAAATGGATTCTGGCCTCAGCAATGTTAGGATTCATCTATCCTTTCATGAACATCCCAGCAGAATCTGCACGGATCAGCACAAAAGAACCCAAAGGTATAGAGTACACAGGCCTCGGAGAGGGGGTGAGCTGCCAAAAATTGAACTCTGCTCAAGCTTCAATAGCCTTATAAGTATGTGGTCAAAAGGGGGGAGGGAAAATGCATTCCTAATGAAATACATACTTTAAAACTTAAATTAATAGGTTTTTAGTTACACTGTGGTTCAGAGAAGAGTAGATGTAGAACAACTGCTTACAGAGACATAAAACAGTCTCACTCTCCCTCTCCCTGGGTCCCTTAGGATGCGGTTGGGCAGATGGATACACATATGTGCAGAGGAATCCTCAACAAAAAACCTTGGAAGAAACAGAGGAAAGTACTTATGTAACAGAAATGTAATTAAATACTCAAGTAATGAGACTGACAACCTGCCAATGCACATTTGATGGATATATAATTTATGAGAATCATATTTTTAAATGTTTTTTGTCAAGGATACCTGGAATGCCAAGGATAGTATTCCTGTGTTTTATGTACAAACTGAAATAATGAAATAGTAAAGAGCAACATTGACAGAGGAATTTAAAGAGACCTTTAATTTTTATAAATGCTGCAAATCTCACTAAATTAATACTAGAGCATTTTCAAAGAAAGCATTTGGGCACACATACTTCTGCAGCTATTCATTGTTCAACAGCACCACCCACATAATACTGTAACTTATGGTCCCCTTAAATATGTCTGACAGCATGACTGGCTTAGATTGTTGTTAACATTTTTAAAGTTTGCACTTCACCTTTGTGCATCTCATCAGTGAAATGATACAACATTAGTACATATCTCCTATGAGAAATTGATGCTGATTAAAGGTCTGATGTTGCTAATTCTCATGATCTTGTCTCCAATCTCCTGGTATTTGATGGTTTTTTCCCTCAAAGCTTCAGTTCCTGGAGCCATATCATTATGTTAGAATCTCAGCTTTCATTACAAAGGTTTCTAACCTTCATGGTTGCAGAGAAAAACTTGAGAACGTGTCCTGAGTGCACCCTAAAGATTCCAAAACCACTGTGTAAGACCAGATATCCCAAGTTTCAAGTGCAAAGAATATCTTAAGTCTTGTTTGTACTAGAAAGTTTTGTCAAGCCAAATTTCAGTGATGATCAAAAAGTGCTATAATTACACTGCTTGTGTCTCTCAACACTGCACTCATTTCATGCATCCACAGCTGGTGCTCTAGCACTGTCTACCACTGTGGATGCCTGTGCACTGTGCAACTCTTCATCTTGTGCTGTTAGAAGTTGTGCCAAGGTGAAAAGTATCACAGTGCTTCCAGGGTATGGGCTCAATGTCTCATGATGCAATAATTTCTGTTCCATCATTCTATGGGTTTCCTATTGCATTTTGCAGCATTTTTCAACGGCTCCAGTTTCATAGAATCATAGGGTTGGAAGGGACCTCATGAGGTCATCTAGTCCAACCCCCTGCTAAAAAGCAGGACCACTCCCACTAAATCACCCCAGCCAGGGTTTTGTCTAAGCGGGCCTTAAAAATCTCCAAAGATGGAGATTCTACCACCTCCCTAGGTAGCCCATTCCAATGCTTCACCACCCTCCTAGTGAGAAAGTTTTTCCTAATATCCAACCTTGACCTCCCCAGCTGTAATTTGAAACCATTGCTCCTTCTTCTGTCCTGTTACCCTTGAGAACAGCCTACTTCCCTCTTCTTTGGAGCACCCCTTCAAGTAGTTGAAGGTTGCTATCAAATCTCCCCTCAGTCTTCTCTTCTGTAGACTAAATAAGCTAGTTCCTTCAGTCTCTTCTCATAAGTCATGTGTCCCAGCCCCCTAATCATTTTTGTTGCCCTCCACTGGACTCTTTCTAATTTGTCCACATCCTTTCTGTAGTGGGGAGCCCAAAACTGGACACAGTATTCCAGATGTGGCCTGACCAGTGTAGAATAGAGGGGAATCATCACATCCCTCGATCTGCTGGCAATATTCCTACTGATGCAGCCTAATATGCCATTGGCCTTTTTGGCAACAAGGGCACACTGTTGGCTCATATTCATCTTCCCATCCACCATAACCCCCAGGTCCTTTTCTACAGCGCTGCTACTTAGCCAATCGGTCCCCAGCCTGTAGCAGTGCATGGGATTTTTTCGTCCTAAGTGCAGGACTTTGCACTTGTCTTTGTTGAACCTCATGAGGTTTCTTTCAGCCCAGTGTTCCAATTTGTCCAAGTCTCCCTGGATCCTGTCCCTGCCCTCCAGAGTATCTACCATTCCCCCCAACTTGGTGTCATCCGCAAACTTACTAAGCACGCAGTCTATTCCATCATCAAGATCATTAATTAACATGGTGAATAGAACCGGCCCCAGGACCGACCCCTGGGGCACTCCACTCATTACCGGTTGCCAACCAGACATTGAGCCATTGATTCCTACCCGCTGAGCCCGTTGATCTAGCCAGTTTTCGATCCACCTTACGGTCCACTCGTCCAACCCATATTTCCTTAACTTGCCGACAAGAATGCTGTGGGAAACCGTATCAAAAGCCTTGCTAAAGTCAAGGTATACCACGTCAACAGCTCTTCCCGCATCCACAAATCCAGTCACCCCATCATAGAAGGAAATCAGGTTGGGCACGATTTGCCCTTGGTGAATCCATGTTGACTGTTCCTGATCACTCTATTTTCCTCCAAGTGTTTCAGGATGGATTCTTTGAGGACCTGCTCCAAGATTTTCCCAGGGATTGAGGTGAGGCTGACCGGTCTGTAGTTCCCTGGATCCTCCTTTTCCCTTTCTTAAAGATAGATCCTGCCATCTCTATCTGAATCCTGCACTGCTCTCCACTGTTGTTGTCAGTGTTCTGAACACGCTGCGGCTGGTCGCCCAATATATCGTGAGCTCCCAATTGGAACAGGAATCCAAGGTACCTGACCTGCCATGTGCCATGCAAAGAAACAGCACTGGATTACTGTTTGCATTCATGGAGCATCTGGACAAAGTGCACCACCATTTTGGGGTGTGTGAAAAAAAGCATTAAGTGCTAGGATTACATCGTTATGCAGGTTGATGATGATGGGTGGTGACTGCAGAATTTTTGAATGCCCGGCTTGTACTGAGCATATTCACATGGATGGAACAGTCTCAGTAACACCACTGAAGCCAACTGCACTCTTTTGGCCTTTCCCCCCTGTCCCCCACATGCTATCTACAGGCACAGGTCATCTCTGCCCTCAGCATAGGGGGAAGGATGCCCTCCAGGAATGAATCATTAAACATTTTAAGCATCTTGTCAGACAAAAGGTCAAGGAAGTGTCTATAGAATTTAGCAATGGAGCCATCTCTCCCTGGGACTTTCCCCACTTTTGTTTAGAATTCTCTTGTCAAATGTGGGGTTGATGATCTCTTGGCTGTGGCCTTAGATCAGGAGTAATCAACAGATGGCCCGAATTCCAAACCTGGACCACCGGAGGCTTTTCACTGGCCCACAGGGCACGCTGGGACACGGGGCTTCAGCCCTGCTGGTGGTCCCGGGGCTCTGGGCTTTAATCCCTCAGAGCATGGCAAGGCTCTGCTGAAATCCTGAGCCTTGGCACCACCAGAGGGCTGAAGCCCAAAACCAAGGTATATCCCAACATGTTTGGCAGGGCTCAGTTGAGGGAGAGCAGGGGGTGACCTTCCCCCTGAGTTATGAGTCAGCCCCATGTGCCTGGTAGGGCTTCCACTGTCAGCCCCATGGGGGCAGGGCTCTGTTAAGGGAGGGCAGGGTGGCATCTGTCACCCTGAGTTACCATTCAAGCCCTTGTGCCAGCTCTCACAAACCCACCAGCACCCAGCCAGTCACTTCTCTACTTGCACTAGCCATCTCCTGCAAAAGTCAGACCAATACTAAAGATCTGTTCCACAACACTAGTCCAGTTTCTAACCTTCCTTCCCTAAGCAAGCTAATTTGAAAAACAATCTTCAGTTCCACTTCTCTGCCCCCTGCAGCTTAGATCTCTCCCAAATAGACTTCAGGTCAAGGTATGATATAGAGACAACACTTCTTGTTTTGGTGAGTAACTGGATCTTCTTGTAGATAGGAAAGATGTCCATGTTTCTCCTCCACCAATGCGTTTTCCAGTCCCCCACCAAATCCCATAACTATTCTTTGGCATCCTACTACCTCTAGTAGCTCTTCTAGCATCCCATCCAGTAGTTCCACCACAGTCCCCATCAACTACATTACCCGATACCCAGCACTGCCATAAGACCTGCAACAAAGTTTTAGCAACTATCCATTACTTCCAAACCAAGACCTGCTAGTTGTAGTACTTCTCATCATCACCCCAAATCCCCCCACTATTTCTCCAGCACCCAGGAACTTGATCAACAAAAAGAAAAACCTATGGTTTTCCTGAAAATTGTATTTATACAGCATGGATGACCATGAAAGGTCTTGAAGAGCTCTAGCAAAAGACAAGTTGGTGACATCTTTCAACTATCAGGCCATGTTATTAGGACTTTTTGCATAGTCCTCTGACTGGTTGGTAAATATAGCTGTTCATGTGCCTACTTTAGTTATTTTAGTTCCAGACTGCAAACCTCACTTAGTCCCTCCACACATTCAATAGTTCATGTGCTAGTTTATTTTTAAATTTGGAAAAGAAACAGTGATAGTAAAGTAAATCAGCAGTTTCTCTGCAGCAAGAGATGGTGTGGCTGAGCATCGAGGGAAACTTTGTATTTCCCCAGGCAATTTAAACTCCTCAGCCAGGTTGAGTCCTAGTGAACCACATACAAATGAAACTTCAGTGCATCAATCTTCTCTGTCAGCTGTCTGTGACATTCCATTGACTGCTGATTGAAGATTTACTGTGGAAAGGAGGCAAGCTAAAAGCAGGAGAGAGGGGGTGTCTTTTATTGTCCCCTCCTCCCCCCCCCACACACACACATACACACATCAGCCCTGAGGGAAATGCCCAGAAAATTAATATAGGTTGTATTACTTTTGTCTGTGGAGTGTTCCCCTGGAAACAGTGCTAGGCACAGAGTCTCTGTGTCGATGTCCCTGGCTGTCAGTAAATGCCCCAAGATTTGTGTGGACTGGACATGAGAATAGTTTGGATGAATAATTTTTAAGCTATTGGTTACATAGAAACTGTTTGCCTCATCTGTTTATTATTCACGTTGTGTGGCTGGTCCTGGAAGTCAAATGGTATTGTTTCTGCTCCTTGACTGGATGACAAGCTATTTAAAGAGGAAACTAAGCCAGTAATGAATAGCAAACAATAAATAATGCCTATCTAATATTTATAGACAAACCACGATTTGTATCAAAATGTATTTATTTTCTACTTCATGAATATCTGGTGTTTGTCCAACTCTCTACAATGCCACTAATAACATTTCAATCGTTCATTGGCTCTTCTGATACCTAGCAAAATATAGTTCAGATGCACCTTGTGTACTGCCTGATGTGCTAAAATTGTTGCTAAAAAAGAAATATTTTCCCCATTCAGAAAACAAATATTCCGAGTGATTTAAAACCATTCTGAAACAAGGACAGTAACAAGTCAGTCTAGTTTTTGCCCAAAGCAAAACAGATCCCACTTAATGAGTGTAGCATAGACAAAGAAAAGCTGACTACTCCTCACTATGTGAAGTGGAAAACAGTATAATACACTATCTAAACTGGAGATTATTACACAGTTAAGAGTTGAGATTATTAAGGGTTACTTGTTTAATTTTAATTAAGTCATGTTCCATCAAAGATGATTTTAAAGTTTTCATTTTTTTCCCCACAATTAAATAACAGACAGCTTAATCATGGTAATGGCGAGCAATCTTTTCCTCTTTCTTAAATTAACCATCATCTACTAATACTGTATATTTTATACTTATAGGGGCACAGGGATGGGAAAGAGCTCATTAGTTTAAGAAGTCACTCCAGTAGTCTTAATCTGATTTACATCTCAAACTAAAAAGATACTTTATCCAAGAAATTTAGTATATATAGAGAACAACTTGTGTAATTTTACTTTCTCTACTGCAAATAAATAATATTCTGGCAAATGTTAAAAATATTCTTGACTACATATTACCTTTATAAGGAACCAGGCTCCTTGTGATCTGACAGTGAGCTCATCACATCTGACTATTAAAAAAAAAAATCTATAGAAAATTAACTTTCTGAAGATCTATGGCATAATTTTAAATTGCCTAGTCCAGAGGCATTCAAACCCAGTTCATTATTCAGATTCCCCAGATTATGGGTAGGGTTCCAGCTGCCTTTTATTAAAGTGCCCTGACATTACCCACTATAAGACGATTTTCAGTTGTTTCTGGCTTTGCCAGACTTCAACCACTCTGATTGAAACTTTCCAGTCTGGGTGTCTGCCTCAGTCTGAATTTTTCTGGAAAATTTCAGCCAAAACAGTTAAAATATTTCTGAGGTTGGAGAGAAAATGTTTTTCCCCATGTTAAAAAATTCTGGTGACCTTTTCTTTAAAAAAACTCTGGCACTCCCATGCTTTGGTGCATGGACTGGAAATTTGGCAGGGGAAGGAGTGATCTTTGGGCCACCCTCATGAAAATCCATTCAAATTTGGCCAAGTCATAAGCCTTTTAAAAGTTCATACTCATGCTCAATAGAGAGTTCTTAGATTTTAGCAGCTAAATTCCCCAAAGATTCTCTCTGCACACAGCATACTGCAGCCTGGGCTGGAGCAGGATTTTCCCTCCAATTGCAACTCTGGGCTGCTATATGCCAAGCTAATTCTAGACACCCAAACAGATAGCAGGGAGGCCAGTCTATTCTGTGCTGTCAATTACACCCTTGCTGTGCCTTGTCAGCCTGGAGGAGGAAGCTGCCTGATTTGAACGCAAAGAGGCTCACCGGCATGTGAGGAAGAGAGTAGATTGGGATTAAGAACCTGGGAGTGTATCTGTGCAAAAAGTTTAACTGGAGCCTGGCAAGTAGAAAGAGGAAAACTGGAACTGGGATTTGGTGGAGACTGAGACTGATTGGACAAGCACAGTGGGACTGCAAGTCAAGGAGGGAAATGAGCTGGAGAGAAATGGGAGCCAGTAGATGAGAGGGAGATTTCAATTAAGTGATGATCAGGAAGAAACTGGGACAGGCAGGGTTAGAAGACTAGGACTGAGTAAACTGGGGTGGTTGGATAGAGGTAATGGGACTGTCAAAACAGATCTAACGAGGATCCAGAGGGTGGGAGGAAAACTAGGACTAGCTGAGCAAAGAGACCGGGACAAGGAGCCAGGTGATGGGGTACTGTGTTTGGGATTGGGAGCCAGTATGATAGAAAAGAGTAGTCTAATCTGGCTTTTGACATTTTGAAACAATTAGGGGAAAAAGTGATAAATTCCATTTGAAAAACAAAGGAAATTGGCAATAATGCAAAAATTAAGGGAAGGCTTTCAGGAAATACTCAAACTTCAAAAAAAATCTATTCAAAGAAGGGTTATTATAAATATAAGGCTGGACATAACAGAGCATACCTAATGAAGTCCTTCTCCCAGTTCAGGCATTGAAGGGGCAAAGTGCTGAGGTACAAGGATCGGCCCCACAGTATTTGTTACATGAAATAAGATCTGTGACTGTTGCAAGAATACTAGATGCTTGCTCAAACAACATTACACTAATAAAGAACAGGATACGCTAAAAAGGAGCATGAACTTTCATTCTTCCAAAAATTAAGAAACTTGGGTTTGAAAATTAGATGTCTGGAATGTGAATAAGAAGTCTGCATAGCCAAAATAATGGATGAGCTAATAATAGGTTGGTATTTTATTAATACTAAAGTTGTTTGCCAGAACTGGGAATGGGATGGATCGCTTGTTCATTCCCTCTGAATCACCTCACACTGTCAGAAGACAGGCTACTGGGCTAATGGACCATTGGTCTGATAAGTGTAGAAGTTCTTGTGTTCTTAATGACTGTTCCATAAATGCCAGGAAAGGTGTCTCACTAATTTGGTATGCAGAAATTCCCTTTATAGATGTGGTTCAGGTATGATTTGAGGGCAATTAGTTTGCAGGAGAAAACTTGTGCTGCCTCTAGGACCAGAATCTAAAGTAGTGACAACATACTGTAGTAGCTTTCCACAAAGGAAAAGAAAGGAAAGTGGTTGACATTTGTCTGAAGACCCAGACAATCTTAGACGCTAATGTTCTTGTGGATCTGAGGCAGGAATCTCTGTCCATTTGCTATTTTTTTTCTGCAGACTGCAGAGGTCTAGAACAAGATTGATGTTAGGGGGAAACGGACCTATTAGACAGCTACCTTCCCATTTACCAGTGGCAAAGAGGGAAGAGATGTTACAGACCATTGAAAAATACCAGAAAAAAAGCATAATTAAGCTTTCAGTCAGCTCGTGGGCCTCACCCATATTTGTGGTCAATGAAAGACATGGCAGGACCAGATTTCTGTGTAGACCATAGAGAGCTAAATGAAGTCACTTAAAAGGATTCATATCCGTTCCCAGAAATAGATGATACCTGGGAGCTGTAGCAGATCCAGAATGGTTTTTTTGTACTGCTCTTGAAATGGGTATTGACCAGTGGAATTGGGTATAAAGGACAAGTGAAAGACTGCTTTTACAGCTGAACAAGACTTGTGGTCATTTCAAGTGATTGTGTAAAGCACCAACTCCATCTGATAAGTAATGGAATGGATACTGCATGGTATTCCTCCCTTAGCCATTGCTATCTCTAGATAGTATCCTGGTGCATGCTCAGTCTGGGGAGTATGAACTGAATGCTTACTCATGGCCTATGATAAGCTAAAAGCTGCCAACCTGAAACATAACCCAAAGAAATGCAAATTATTTCAAAGAGTTAATTTACCTAGGATGTACATTTAGTGAGAGGGGACTTCCCACTGACAAAAAACAAAGTTGAGGCTGTATATACCGACCAACTTCCCAGACACTTACAGATGTGCAGAAATTTGTAGGACTATTTCCTGTTATGGAAGGTTTATTTGTGCATTTGCCAATGTTGCAAAATGACAGCATGTGTTGAATGAGCAAAAGAAACCACTTCAGTGGTCAGCAGAGCAATTTAACATTTTCAGGTCGAAAAAGACTTATGACTCCTCCTGTCTTGACCAATCCATGTTTCAAAACCCCTTTCATATTGGACACAGATGCTAATGCGTACAGAATGGGCAGCTGATTCCACAGACAGAAACATTCCTCAGGGGCCCATTGAAAGAGGCCCCTCCAAGCTGGTTGGAGTTTGTCATTCCTCACCCAATTTCCTTTCAAACATTTGTACGGGAATAAAATTGTTTTTGGTTAGTGATGTGAACGTATTCTGACAGAAAGACATTATTTAAATATGTAAACAGTTAAGATTGTATCATTTGTAATTGTAATTAAAATTATAATGAGTCTGTGTGTTACTGTAATGTCTATGAGCCCTAGACATGAACCAGGCCCCTCCCATGCTCGGTGCTGTATAGACAGAACAAAAATAGAATTTCCGCTAGAGCTGAGTGAAGAATTGATTTTTGTTTTTTGGTTCAGAGGGTGGAGGGAGGGGGGACAGTCAGGAAGAGACTTCATTTTGAACCCAATGAATTTGTGTGCTGTTTCTCACTGAAAGAAAAACCCCTTAAATTTATTTGCTTCAAACAAAAACATTTTGAAATGAGATGCGTTTTTTTGAACCAAAATATTGAAACAGTTCATGTAGAAAATATGAAAATGAACTTGAGATTTTTCTTCAGCCAAAACTGTTATCTGAATTTGCAAATAGTTTCAGCCTCCCAGAAATGGCAATATTCAGTGAATTCACTATTTTAAAAAACCAGCCTGTTCTAGTCCCTGCCCCAAAGAGTTTACAATCAAAGAATATAGACAGCGGGATAAGAAAGTGCAAGCAAACAATGGCTACATCTATACTTGGAGCTGGGAATGTAAATCCCAGCATGAGATGTATCCGCACTAGCTCTGATCAAACTGGTGTGCTAATAGAGCATAGCCGTGGCTGCATGAACAACAGTAGGGGCTGGCTACCCCATGTACATACTGGTCTGAGATACGAGACAGGGACTGGTGTTTGTTTTTCTGGCAAATAGTAAATGATAAATAATGCAATTTCCTCCTCAAGCTGGCAATTACACCCCCCACCTTGAAGTGGGGACACGACTAAGGAGACCATATGGGTCAGTATGACAGGTAGCGACCGCAGCACATCAGCAGTTAAATTTTCTTTTCTTTCTGGTTGTGATTGGTTGGTTAAGGTGCCGATTTGGTTCCATTAGAATGATGGATGTAGCTAAAATGGAGTAATAACAGGGCTGGATTATCAAATTGGCTTTAGGGGCATAAGCCCTGGGCCCCAGCCAAAATGGGGGCCCTGGGCTCAAGCCCCTAAAACCACTGAGGATAATCTGGCCCTGCCTGGCTCCGCACCAGTAGGGCAGGAGCGCTGAGAGCTCTTCTTCAGCAGGGGGTGGGGGAGCAGGCCCCAGAGCCAGAGGCTGGGCTCTGAGTGCCTGGCCTGGCCTGCCTCTGGGGGTGGACGGGGTGGGGTGGGCCAGGCCCTGTTCACTCCGCCCAGGGGAACCGGGTGGTTAGTGGCAGGGCCTCCATCGCTCTGTGCCAGCTGCCCTCTCCCCTCCCCCCCGACCCACACACTGGCAAGAGCAGGGCCAGGGGTGCCCTCTGGCCCCAGCCCCCCTCCAGCAACAGGGGGGGGGACCTGCAGTCAGGAGGAGCCCAGGTGGGAGGCAGTCAAGGGCCCCTGGGCTGGTTAATCCAGCCCTCAGTAATAATATGGTTTGGGTTAAGCCTTGTTAAAAATCAGTAGGTGTAACAGTTGCTCTTTAGTTTGGATAAATGTAAGAAATCGTTTAGCTCCTTTATGGAGCGAGGTAGCTGAAATAATGCTACCTCCATCCACAAGACAGGCACATGTCACCACCCACATAAAGGCATGTGAGGGTGGAGAAGTGTCACTGGATACATGTTTGTGGAGTTTGTATCTATGAAAGAGGCAGAAAGACCACAGAAACTGAAAGAAAAAGCAGGAAAGAAGCACAAGACATAGCCACAGTGTAACCAGGCACGCCACACCCCCACCTTAGGGTCTGCATTTTCCTCCCCTCTTAAACAGACAAGTCCAGCATAGACAGCTGGTGAAGCTTCCCCTGGGGAAGGCAAGCTCACTGGCTTGCCTCTTCTGCCCCAGGACCTGCCCCTGTTCTGCTCCAGGCCCTCATCACAGCTGCCACCTGGGTCTCTGCTTGACTTCCTCCTCCCCTCTCCTTCCCTCAGCCCTACCTACCCTCCCCACTCTCCACCCAGCATGAGCTGCAGCCTATATGCACCTCCAAAGGCACATACCAGGTTGGCATGGGATGGGGCTGCAGTAGGATGACTCACTCAGCCTGTTCTTCCCTCCCTGCCTGCTTGGGGCAGTGACCAGATCTACAGACCCAAGTGTGTGTAGGGGGAGTTACATTAAAAAGACTCCCCACCACCAGAAAGCTGGGGAGTAACACAGGAAGTTTGGGCAGGAGTAAGGAAGGGTGCAGACAGTCACGTGAAAGGAGATGACTGGAAGGAAGCTCCATAGCCCAGCAGAAGACCTGGAGGGTGTCCACCCACCCACCAGCTCTCCTGAGCCTGATCAGATTGCTCACACACATTCCTTCCTGCCCTGGTGCCAGGGGTGTTGCTACACAGGAAAAAGATTTGGGGCACAGGTTCCCAAACCCATCCCCCTCAGGTGTAGGCCCACTGAGCTTGAGTGGGGAGGCCTAGGCAAAGTTTGATCCTTTAATGTGAGGGGGGGGGGGAGATGGGATGGCAGCCACCATGGTTGTTCATGAAGAGTAGCCCTGCCCCTTCCATCTGAAGCCACACCCCTTCTGCCACCCTGTCAGACCTTTCCTGATGTGTGGCCTGACTCTGAGCACCAGCCACCACTAAGAAGCACCAGCCCGAGTGCCAGATCTGCAAGTGGCTGCAGTGTTGAAGTGCCCCAGCAACAGTGAGGGGTGTCCCACATGCCCCTACAGCCCATGCCCAGCACTGCACTGGGGCAACCCACCCTGGCCCCAGGATGCCTGGTTCAATGCAGCCCCCAGAGCACCAGCCCTCCTTTCCCCAGGCTTGCCTGTAGTCAGCCATCCCACCAACTCACACCAGTCCTGGGATGGCCATCCAACCCAGGTGGAAATAAGGGAAACAGTTGTTCCACTTCCAAAGGGGCACTGACAGAACCCTAGGGTGGAGCAACTTTAATCATGATTCCAGAGACTACTTAGGCATCTGAAACCTCTAGACTTTGGGGGGGGGGAGTTCTTTTGGGTTTTGCCCCCTCCCCAGAACTAAATTTATAATTTATAGACATGAGTACTGTCCCTAATCCCTTTATAAAGAAAAATAAACTCCAATTAAGCCATATTTTAAGTTTTTGTAAATTTAGAACAATTAGGAGATAATAGAGCAGAACATATCCCAATCCTAAATTTGACTAGCACATAATAATATAATGATTTAGGCCACTATAACTGAAAAAAAGTTTTTAAAAAGTTTAATGCAGTTGGTAAAGCACATAGTTATTTTCTGCATTTCTCCAAGTATAGAAATTAGGGGGAAAAAACCCAGTTTTTCCTACTTGTAACACATTTCCCTTTGTGTCCTAATAAGTGTTCCAATGCTTGAATTGCAAACAAGGCATAGGAATCCTGGTCTAAGTCTAGAAGTATTTTCAGTCAGATACATAGCCTTTTAAAAAAGGTTTTGGCACCTTTTTTGTAGTCCATGGTTTTATAAAACTTTTTTTTTTAATTTTAAAAATAAGTAGTCATAGGTGCTGGGTTGCAGCATGCCCTGATTGGAAGTGGTTTACATTATTTAGAGTGCCCGTACAATGACTGCATGATCTCTAGATTATTCTTGGGCATGATATTTTTTGAGATCTTTCCATCATGAAAGCAATTTTTAGATTAAATACTGTTATTTGATCTTTTTCACCATTATCATAAATGAACATTTAAAAAGTAGGAGAAAGTGTTTGTGCATTATAATTAAAAATGAGGGAGGAGGTGAAGTTAAAGATGGCTCAAATCTAGTGTGTAGTGTAAACCCCAAACTTAAATGAAATTCATGGAGTTTGAGGCTTTGTCACCTCAAATATTAAAAGCAAGAGGAGCAAAAAAAAATGAGATTACTTTCTAGGAGTAGTTGGATATACATCACAGACACTACACACAGGTACAACTGCTTGATGAGGAGAAGCATTGTATCAAAGGACTAGCAATACCTCAGGTGGTATTCTGGGAAAAAACAAGCCCTAGAAAAGTGCAACCCTGGATTTGGTAAAATCAAGGCATTCACAAGCCTATGTAGACTTAACTGGTAACCTGAAACTTCCAGATCTGGTCTGGGCTGTTTATGAGGATAACCACCACCTAATTTAGACCTAAATGTGCCTGTAGGTTGCTATGGTTCTGGATCTATGGTGTCATAAATAGCTTGCTCCTGCCTTTTTAATAAGTCAGTGTGAAGGTGAGGGATGGATGATGGTGAAATCTGCAACATCTTCAGTCTATGCACAGACTAATGAGTTTCCCTCATTGCATCCACAAACTGAATGTTTGTTCCCCTCCTCCCCCAAGATCAAAAGTGCTGTGAGGCTCCCAGCCCTGCTATTGCCCCTTCAGCAAGCTGCAGGGCAGGAAGGCAGGGAAAGATGCTTTGGCAGGAAGGGAGGCAGGGGAAGGCAAGGAAAGGCTTCGGGGGAATGCTTTGCCTCCCCTTGCCTACATTACCAACCACACACGAAGTCCAGAGTCTCTTTGCTTCTTAATCCCCCTTTCCCTCATTAACCCAGGGCTTCTGCTTTGGCTCCTTAATGTGGCCAGCTGTTGCCCCTTCCCCTCATTCTGGGTGTCTTTGAGCTGCCTCACCATAGCCCAGCACCCATAGATGGGGGGGTGGCCAAGACAAGGGAGGAGGTTTATTGCCCTCCACTCTGCAACAAACTCCTCCCCGCTTAAAAGAAGCAACCCAGTTCACTGCACCGCTACCTCTTTTGGAGCAACTATATACAAGGCTAGGAGGTCTCTCCCCATCTGGGCCCAGAGAAGAGCTAGGGTGTTTTTTGGTGCATTTGCTCTTATTGATTCCTCCTACCCCAGCCTCCATACAGACACTGTCACATGTTCTTTTAGGCCTCAGCTATATGCCACTTAAAGCAGACTTGGCCCTCATGGAAAACCTAGGCCACCAGGTATCATTGTATCTCTCCATGGATGCACTGCACCCTGGGATGACCCAGTGTGCTCTTAACAGCTCTCCCCTGATCAGCAATTGGGTTTATACCCCATTGGGTGTTTCTCCCCACACTAAGGGGAAGGCAGCCTAATGACTTCTTCAGTCTCTCCTGCCACTCCACTAAAATCCCCCTAGCCACAATCCATGCATGGGCAGTCTTGTTTCTTGTGCCCAGGATGGCCACACTGCCAGCATCTCATTTCCCAGTTCAGATCCCTTCTTGGCCACAGGGCAGAGTCCTCCCCACTGACCCCAAGTCCATAGGATGCTTCCCTGCCTTCTATGGTGCCTCTGCTACAACATGCTCCATTAATCTCCCCCCCTTGGTCATATGCCCAACCAATATCAGGCCCAAGGCCAGACAGTCACAGATAGACCATGTAAAAAAGTGTCCCAATATAATCATGTCCGGAACCACCTCCACCAAGTGGGCAACTGGTCATAGCCACCCATAGCCCAGTCCATCAACCTTTGGGCAAATGCTCAGGGCCAAAGGATCCCTTTGGCAGGTCAAAATTTTTGCTTATACCTCTTTGCTGAGACCCCAGTCCAAAATAGCAACCTTTATAGCCTCATAAGCTCAGCACAGCCCTGACTCTCCCCTAAAGCTATGCATACTGTTTGGGCCTCACCCTCTAAACAGAGCCAAGCATAGAGCCCATGCTTTCCTCTCCTATCCCACTGCCATTTCAAATTTCTCTGGAAAGCATTAGGGTCATTATTCAGACTCATTTTATATAATCGCCAACCCAGGGTCTTAGCACTTCCCCAATCATGGGACTCACCAGTCTATTCACCAACTGCTGCTAGATGGCAGCTTGCTCCTGGATAAGGCCTGGAGATTCCTCTGTCGGGTGGCCTGCCAAGCCACCAGGTCCTGCTTCTCCACCTAGTAGGGCTGCTGCATCTCCTGCATGAGCCATTTTAAGGTCTCCTCCTTTAGGACAACCACTCTGATTGCCATGGCAAGGTTCTATGCAAGCCCTCTATGTAACCAGGCATGTCAGACCCACTGCTTGGGGGTCTGGTTTCAAAGCAGTAGCCATGTTAGTCTAGGTCAGCAAAACAAACAAGGAGTCTAGTGGCACTTTTAAAGACTAACAAATTTATTTAGCACACAAGCTTTCACAGGAGAAAAACCCACTTCTTGGGGGTATGGATTTTCCTCCCCTCTTATGCAGGGAATCCAGATTCCCTTTACATCTTAATCACCCATACTCATTTATTTACAGTGCTACATGCAGTCCCTTCTTCCCAGCAATCCTCAGCCTGGCCCAGTTCAAGATCCAGCCAGCAGCTACTCTGGGGGCCCCCAGACTCAGGGTTGGGCTCCTTTTTCCTAGCTTTTGAAGGCAGGCTCTCCCTTTGCTCCATCTGCCTAAGAAATACCTTTCTCTGGGCACTGGAACTGGCTTTATCCCTCACTGAGCAGCCAGACAGGTGTTTGCCTTTCCCTCATTAACTCCAGGGCTTCTGCTTAGGCTCCTTAGTGGAGCCAGCTGCCACCTGTTTCTCTCATTCCTGAGGCCTTTGAGCTGCTTTGCAACAGCTCAGCCCTTTAGGTGAGGGGTGGACAAGGCAGGGAAGGGGGCTTACCATCCTCCACTCTGCCACACACACAGAAACATTGATAGGGTGCTTCACCCTGCCAAAAAAATCAGCAACTTTCAGACTAAGTGCTGGCTAGAAAGTGCTTGAAACTGAGCAAAGAAACTGTCACCTGTTGCTTGATTCCTGCTGTGTTTACAGATACAGGACTTTATGCACTCTCTCTAAGTAGGCAGGGTTGCATCAGAGATATTCAGGTTCATCATCAATTTATCTCATCTCCTAACATCAGCAACCTGCCTGACCTCAAATTTCAGCCATTCCTGTTTTAGCTAATAGTGGGGACCATTTTTAGACTACTCTAGTTACCAGGACAAGTAATTTGGTAGAGGGTATGCCATATCCAGCATGTAATTCCAACACTTGAATGGGGTGCATCCCATCTCAGGCACTCTCTTCATCCAGGCTGCCTGATCAAGGATTGGATAGATGGAGCTGCCTGCAATGTGCTATCCTACGCAGAGGTCACAGGAAAGAGAAGTATACATAGAACATCTGACACAGAGAACTAGTCCCCACTGCACAAGACTAGCTACTACACAAGTAAAATAGCAAATATCCAAAAGATTATAGAGATAGAATAATGAAAGATATGTATTGCTGGGTCAGCACCTATTTACCAAACTTGAGACAACAAGCCAACAGAACATAGCACTAACAAATGTCACACACACACACATGAAATTAGTATGGAGACCACAAATCATGAATTAAATCAGAAAATAAATTGCTATTTGTTTAGCAGACTGGAGCCCCCAAGTTTTTTCACAGAGATAGTAGGTAAGTAACTGTCACAATTGCTGCCAAATATAGTAATCCATGAACAAGGGATCCCATGAGCATAGGAAGAATCCACACAACCTTTATGGAAAAGTGATATACAATTTAATAAAAAATAATAGCCTTTCTTTAGGTTTTTTTTGATCCATCCTATATAATTTAACAGAGAATTTTATCTTCTTATATCTACAGGATAGTTTAAAAACAATTAATTAAACCATTAAAAGTAATTCTCTTGATTTTCATTTGCTTCTGTGTTACTTACATAGTGATCTAATGGTTTCACCTCTGTTAAATTATATGGGATTATTCCATTAGGGAGTAACTAATTTAGTTGCACAGCACACCCAAAACACTGCTAAAAAAAGCTGAATGCAAATGAGCACACAACAGAAGAAGGAATGGGACTTTGTCCCTGTCTCCCACTGTACCTGTTGTTTGCACTGAGTGTATTCATTCATGCTTTCTACAGTTGTTTTAATATAAGCCCCTGCATCCCTCTGAAGGATGCATATCATATGGAGAGCATTCCACAGCGCCATTTATCCAATCACCACATCCCCTATTTTTTCCATCCCAAAGTATCAGTAAAGGAGTCACTGGTGAGTTCAGCAGCCCTGTTCACCCAGAAGTACTTCAATATTCCTCAGCATAGCCTGGCAGCATTTTAGGAGTATAAGAAGTACAGCAAATTCTATGCTCCTGCATTCACTAGTCATTAGAAATATCTAGCATGTTATATTTCTGGAGGAATGGAATGGATTTTTATGTATGTTTTTTGTATATGTTTATGGTATATGTTTTACATATATTAATGTTGCTCCCCATGAATTCTCCATTTCCTTCTCTGTACGTGTCTGTAACCATATGCAACACAGACTTTCTTTGAACTGTTTCTCATTTACTTCTTGAACTGTAAATCTTGAGACTAATTCTTATTCAGTCACCTCATACCTCAGAATTGGTCTTTAATTATCTTTCTTCCTAAAGATGATTCTCTCTCTCTCTGTGACTTTTCATTTATTAAATCCATCAGTTTTGCTTGTCTCGGAAACCAGTGAAACATGCATAGACTTAAACATAGTGAGATTTCATCTAGGAATCGCTGAGAAATGTTACTATAGGCATAAGGGGAAGAGATATGCTGCCAAATTACGGTCTGAGTTGCATGGGTGGTATTGGAACATGCAGTAGAATGTTATTTATTGTGTAATTAAGGGTACATTGCGTGGGGTATTTGGTACTTGGTTCTATTTGTTTTACTGTTTGTTTCATTAGGACATGCTGCATTTAGCTTGGCAGGACCTCTTTTTAGTTTTGAACATGGAACATTATCAAATTATTAGCAGCATTATCCCCATATTATGCTCATGTCCTCATTGTTCCTATGTATTTATGCTCCATGCTCAAATATTTTTGTAGGCAACATATTCACCACCATCCTGGTGACTTGGCACTAATTTTGGAAGTTCTCATCCCCATTTAGTAGCAGCTCCCTCTGGATGCCTCAAGGAATGATGCATGGTCCCTCTTGGGTGCCACATCCAGCCTTCCTTGCATGGAGGGAACAAAATGAGAAAAATAAAAATAGGGATCCTCTGAACTTCAAATGGGACAAGGAAAACATCCCTAAAAAATCCCACTGACCAAAAAAGGCAATGCTGTTACATGGAAGATAATAATGGTTATTCTGGGGGTTGCTGCTTGCTCTCCTGTACTCACTGAGAACTCTGCAGAATTATCCCTATGAAGTAAGAAACTTCAAACAAGAATTTAGGTCAAATGCTGAAAATTCATAATAATAAGTATACGTTAGGGGATAAAACCTTGGACCTATGCCTAAAATGTATCATTTTGTTCATGTGGTATGTGTGTGCAGTGGATTGCCTTCCATCCTTCCCCACCAGCAACGAAAATCAATCCATGTGTTGCTGATGTGTGGTAAGCATAAAGATGTGCTTTTTTAACCTAGTGTTCTATCAGGGACTTACCTGTAAAGCTACAAACAGCAACTTGCCTTGCTTGCTTCAGGTTGCTGCCATAGAACTTTTCAGAAAAGTTAGGTCTTTACCAAGGAAAATGCTGTTACATTACACTTAGGTTGACAGAGGAGGGAAAGATATCTGTTTCCATACCTGCAGAAACTACTGGTAGGAAAGAAAATACTTGTTTTTCTGTTGCAACACTGACTGTGATGGTGTACAGCATAGCTGGTTTAAATTACCCTGCTTTGATTTTTCTCTTTTATACAGTTCCCATATTGTAGCTCCTGGAAATCATTTCAGTCAAAAAATCTCATCTGTGTAAAAGTCTGAGACTTCCTACAGCTGTGGGATGGAAGCCAGCAGACTGGAGGTTCAAGGCTTTCTTGCCAATTCTTTCACAGTGCGTGGCAGCAGAAAGGCCCATATGATCATCTGAGTTTCCACTGCAGAAATGGAAGCAATGTGATGGTTAAAGATTAGAAAAGAAAAATAGTTATACATAAAAATCATATCATAATTTGTCTTCTGTCACTAATTTCCATGAGGACAGAGGGAATCAATAAATCATTTCCCAACCAACACCCCTAGATATGTCACTTGGCCAACCCTCTCCTCCCGCTGTAATTCCTTGTCTTCTATCCCACCTCTAGCCAGGATCTGGGCCACATAAAGAGGCTTCCATAGGAGACATAGTGCAATAGAATGTCTGAACTCCAATTCCACAAACCAGCCCCTGTTTTCTGGCCGGGATCCTGAGTTTGCAGGGTGGGCTTGGCCAAGGGCAGCTTCCCATCATGTAACTGGAAGCTGCTGGAGATGCTCCAGTTGCTAGGTAACAAGTAGAGCTGTGGGAGGAGGGAGGGGCCAAGGTAGCAAGATGCAACCTGCCCACCGCAGTGCCCAGCACTGGCACGAACTTCACCACAGTAGCTGCTGGCTTCTGGCTGGCCCCACAGCCATGGTGGTGAAGTTCTCACCACCGCTGGGCACTGCAGTGGGCAGGCCTCATCTCCAAGTGGGAGACAGATATGCTCCCAGAGGGTCTCTTCAGTGCACTCAGGTAGAGGACATGATTTGCTGCACAGATGGGAAAATAAGCATATTGGTTCAAAATAGGACATTGCTTTCCTCAGCAATCTCGGTGGAAATTGCACTGACGATAGTAGGTGACATCCTGGCCCTATGGAAGTCAATGGGAGTTTGCTGTGGACTTCAGTGGGGCCGGGATTTCAGCCAATGTCTTTACTGAGGAGTGAAAAATCTTTGCAAGTAAATATGCCTAACATGTCACACAGGGTATTTGAATTACCCTCCTGAATTACTCTAATGAAGACTCAAGACATTTACTTCTGAGTTGAATTTTCTGAACTATCCTCAGGTTAATAGATTTGTCTGGGATCCAGCTGATTATAACTCTTAGAAGCTCAGTGTTATACAAAGTCAGATAAACTTAATAAAATAAGGCATCCTTTGCTGGGATTTGAAGATGACCCTCTTCTGAAAACAATAGGATTCAATGGCAGTAAAACCCTACCCAGTGAGGAACGAAGTTCTACACAACTGTAAGCATAGAATCAGGCATTAACTTAGATCATCTTGGTCATGAGAGTTCAACCCAAAGATGCTCTTTTGCTTTGTTCCTGCCCCCACAAAGCAGAGGGTAGTATTTTGCCTTTGGCGTTCTCTCTTCAGGGCACTTATTCTGTATCCAATTAGTTGTGTACACTTTGAAATGATTAAAGGTAGAAATAGGCCTAAATGTGAATGCCACACTTGAACCCCTTTTGAACTCAGAAAAGTTAGGTCTGTCCTTAATTAAAATAACCTATTTCCAAGTGAATTCTTTTAAATAACAATCCCAAAATATAACATCTTGGCCTTCTCATAGTGTTATATTTTAGTGTCACCCCATGCAAGAGGGGTGGTATGGCTGCTGTGGGTAAGGCATAATGTAGATTGATGGCTGACTGATTTTGTTAATTTAGATCTTGTCACCTGCATTTTCTTTTAAGTTAACAGAGTTGTAGATGTCATACACCAGGTCTGATTTGGCCCACCCTTTTTAAAGGCTTCCAGTTTCCTTGACGGTGTGGTTTAAATAAATAATTGAGTATACTGTATATTATCAAACAAATTTGACAACCAACTACTGATTTTATATCTTAATTTAAGTTTTGTGAGCTCTTCTAACTATATAAAAATAATCTAAGTGCTTTTGATTGGTTGAAGAAAGAAAGAAAGAAAGAAAGAAAGAAAGAAAGAAAGAAAGAAAGAA